>CAWUFW010015756.1:0-344222 GCA_963921515.1 Calotriton arnoldi | reverse complement strand
GCTCCAGACGCAAGTGAGGCAGCCAGCCAGCCTTCCTTGACCACCCACTGAATTGACTTGGACTACGATCCCACTCCACACAGCCATCTGGATGGCATGTGTCTGTTGGACCATGGACATAGAACCAGTGGGTACACCCTGAGCATCACGCAGCCAGACCGACAGCTCATTGTCACTGCACGCACCACTTTTGTCATCACCTTACACACAATCACATGTCACAGTTTGAAATAAATGCACCTCTTACACAAACTGCTGTTTGTGCCCTGTGTTTTATTTGTACGGAATACAACGGCCACCTTGGGCGGAAAGGCACCTGATGCGTGGCATGGCAATGGAACCGGAGGGCCTGTAGGGACCTAGGGGTGGGAGACAGAACAGGAGCACATTCAATGAGTGTGTCACACACCCATCACACAGTACATGTCAACAACTACAAGCAATGTACACACATCGCACAGAGCAATAGGGCACAATGCCACAGCCACCAACAGTGGCATACTACCCTGGCCATGGAGCGTTGACACACAGCACGCAGTGAACAAACGGCCACCCTGACACAGCACACACACACCTGCACAGATACAGCCACATCAGCCATCGTACATGGACACTCACCGTCAAGTGAAGTAGCGGGCGATGAGCTGCTGCCGCACATTACCAGCTTCCTCCTCTCCGCTGTCCTCCTCACTCGAGCTGTCCTGGTCTGCGGGCTGGGGCCCTGGTTGATCTCCGTCATCCACAATGAGGGGATCTGCTTCCGAATGGCCAGATTGTGCAGCATGCAGCACGCCACCACTATCTGGCACACCTTCTGTGGGGAGTACGCCAGCGCACCCTCGGTGCGGTCCAGGCACCTGAACCTGGACTTGAGGAGGCCAAAGGTACGCTCGACCACACGTCTGGTCCTCCCATGTGCCTCATTGTAGCGATCGTCTGCTGGGGTGCGAGGATTCCTCAATGGACTGAGCAGCCATGCCCCATTCGGGTACGCAGAGTCACCTGGGTGTGAGGGACACAGAGAACCGTTGCTATTCCAACTGGACAGGGGACAGCATCGCACAACCAGCACGCTACACCACTCCACATACTCACCGACAATACAGCCACGATCCTGTTGCAGATTGGACATCAGTCGTTGCAAGATGCTGTTGCGCATTATGTGTGCGTCATGGGCCGAGCCTGGGAACTTTGCACACACGTGGGTGATCACCATGTCCGCAAGGCACACCACTTGCACATTCAGGGAGTGCGTGTGCTTCCTGTTGCGGTACAGGTGCTCAGTGGCCTGTGGTGGAACAAGGCCAACATGTGTGCAGTCAATGGCTCCAACGACGTGTGGGATTCTGCCAAGGGCATAGAATGCACCCTTCACTGCCGCCAATTCACGAGCCCTGGGGAAGCGGATGTACCTGTTTCGGTACAGCATCATGGCTGCCAGTACATCCCTCAGCACCTTGCTGAACATGGGCTGGGACATCCCTCCTCCACTGCCCACTGTGTGCTGGAATGACCCAGTGGCGAAGAAATGCATGGCGGCCATCACCTTAGCCGTGGGGGTGACAGCTGTCGGATACACCCTGCGGGGACGGAGATGGGGTTCCAACATGGCACACAGTCGATGCAGGGTTGGCCTGTCCAGCCGAAACTTCCTAATGACCTCTGTATCGTCCATGTCCGCCAGCAATTGGTATGGGCGGTCAATGTTCGGTCTCCGCCTAGGGAAAATGGCAGTGGACACATGTCAAAGCAACACAACACATAGCAATTTCGCATACACATCACTGACATGACTGAGCAAGCACATGAGCCACAGCCCAGCTGTCAAGCTGGGGCGGCACGGCCACAATACACTTACACAGGTCTCCCAACAATGGCAATGGCTAGTGATACAAACCACTGCCATGTGCATGCACATGGGGATCTAGGCCCCAATGACTTGCGGGGCGTGCTGATGGGGACTGACTGCATATTCGTCAAGCGGCAACGCCACGGCAACATGAATGTCTGCTGAGCATGGAACTGCTTCCGAGGCTGGATGAGTATGGCACACGACGACGACGATGTGGGCACAGGCTGAGCGGCCAAAACAAGTGGGACCTGTGGCACGAGGGGATATGAGACAGTAGTAGGTGTCAGCACTGCACCCTATGTACAGCACTGTACGGATCACACCTCCCGAAACATTGACAGGTGTCCACATTGACAGCCCCATGCCAAGACGGCTGTGTGCTTGCAGTCACACGTCACAGGTGAGAGGTTACATTGCACGTGCCAGGTGGCAGACGTACATAGTGGGAGCTGGCATGTGTGTGCATGTGTCTCCTGTTCAGGATCCACCAGATGGGCGCTGACTCTGTACTGACCATTGGACACAGCATGTTCCGTGGAAGGCTTGTGTGTGTGGGATGGTGGCACTGGATGTGCCTCCGTTGGGTGGGGGGCCATGCACAGGGCGGGTACGTCGATGATTGCGCATTGTTGGTCACGGTGGGTGCACCCACTAAGATGTGTTGCCCTGTGTTCAATTCCTATGTCCGCATGATGATGGACTGTAGATGTGGGCAGACTACACATTGGTCGATGTGCTGTCTATATGCATGTGACTTCACACCAGGCACAGCTGCCCCTGCACATGTGACCCCTGCTGGACTCGCTGCTGGGTCTGTGGAGCTGATGCACCTTCTGTGCGTGGGGCGGACAGCTCTCCTCACTTCCTCATTGCGCATGTCATGACTTTGCCGCAGGTGACATGGATCATGGAGGGCCCACATGTACGCGTGGGTAGGCTACACATGATTGTTCACTGGTCGCCACCCCAGTCAGTGTTTCGAATGGGAAGGTTGTCGTGCTGGTGATATATTCGATGTGGCGGATGGGCGGGCCTAGGTGCGGGCTTACATTCCGGACATGGGGGTAGTTGAATTGGCGACTAGTTGCAGTACACACGGGACACGTCTCTTCCTTTCCACATCTGGGTCATCCCTTGTACTCACTGACAGTGATACAGTCATCTTCGCCCCAGCCCTCATGTCCTCCCTCGCTCCCCCAATATGCATGTGCACCTGCGAGGCTAGCGCTTGCACAGGCAGCCCCAAGCTCGCACCAGAGAGGCAAGGAGTGTATGTGTGGGTCCAGTTGCACGAGTGGGCTGTCTCAGGGTATGATGTGTTGCGGGACGCCGTCCACCTGCGTGGTGCCCCAAATGGAGACCTGGCCTGCATGGACTATGCATCACAGTCTTCGCCTTCCCGGATCCGCCACCTGCGACACCCAGTGGCTGTGGCTGCCCTTGCGGCCAGGCCGCGTCCGTCTGTGACTGATGGCCCACACATTCACTCTTTGGCCTCTCAGGGGAGGGCTCGGGGGTGGTGGCGCACGCGCTTGCACTTAGTCGCAATGGCATGTGGCGTGGTTGGTGTAATGGGCAATGGATGGGATGGTGCGAGCCACCTCCCGTGATGTCAGTGCTGCTCGTGCTGTGGTGCGTCCCCCCTACACTTCCATTTGACTTGTGCCATGCTAGACGTTGAGGTTCTATTGCCTGCGTGATATGACCAGGAGGAGCGCGAGGAGACCTCTCACACACCATGCTCCACTGCCATCCCGTGCCCTGTATCGCCTGTGCGGATTGACTATGTTGGGGTTACACCTGGTCGACTGTGGCTGTGTGTGCCTTGTCAAGGGGCATGGCGGGCGCACAACAGGATCCAGCTTGTCCACAGAGGGTGGGCTGAGGTGCGCCTGGTACCGCTTTGTACGTGTGCCCGGCTGCTGTGCACACAAGTGTTCACTCCCCCCGACAGGTGTCCTCTCACAATGCCCAGGGAAGCGGTGGTGTACTGTTCATGACCCCTCCCAACACGGCGTGCTCCAACTTGGCATGTGCGCATCTACCCGTCACACCCACCCACCCACCTGAGCACTGCGTCCATACGACTTCACACGACACATGTGTGTCTTCCACAGTTGTGCTACTCATTTGCGTTTGACATCCAATACCAGTGGACTACATGGTCATGTCACGACTGCCGTGTACTTCACATACTCTCATCCTCTCTCATTCGTACTTGTGAAATGAGTCAGCGGAGACAGTTTTGGTTTCAAACATTATATTGAGTCTTCTGTCCTCTGTGATGCAGTATAGTGGACACTACTGGCAGCGGAATACATGTTGAGGATATACTGAGCATGATTGCAAATGGGATAGGGTGTGGGGTTACATGTGATTGGCTGTTGCATGTGGGATGTGGGCTTCAGAGTTACATCTGCTTGGCCAAGGCTGTGCTAATGTACATTTACGTATAGCTGCGGAGCTGCGGACTTTGACACAGACGGTATACATGTAGCCTACCAGACCGCTTGGCATCATGGGCACAGTCCATCTCAGTTCCATGTGACAGGTTTGCTGCGGTTGTTCCTCATGCACGCGTGCATGTGAGATGACATCAGGGCATGTGCTTGCGTGCATGCAGCGGCGTGCCACTTGTTGTTGCAATGTGGTGGTTACTGGACATGTCACAGTCACTGGGGTCGTGTTGTTGTTGTATGCACTTGTCGTCCATGCAAAGGTCCTGGTATGGGGTTCCCGGGGGGGGGGGGGGGCGGGGTGCAGCACCCACAGACTCCAGGCGACCTATTCATGTCCACTGAGCGGTGTGTGTGTCCATGGGCGCTGGATCCATGTTGTGTCCTGGTTGTTCGTGCAGTTCCGTCCATGTGGGTGCGATACACAGACCCCATGCCACTGCCTCCCACGATGCATGCAGTGTTCCTGGATGTGATGGGGAACAGTGTGCATGTCCCGGTCATATCCGATGTCATGGCGATGTCGTTGATGGTGTGGTAACAGTTGCCGGTCGTTTGGTATGGCTGTTGTGGTGGTGACTGGCCAGTCTGTGCGGAAGCTAAGCATGGGTGCGGGGTTGGACATCATAGGTCAATCGGGAACCTGCGTTGTGGTCCGACGAATTTACAGGTTGTCAGGTATGCGATGCCGCCCAGCAGGGCTTCCATGTCATTGGTGGTGTACATGTTTGCCAGCCAATGTAGCGGATGGTGGCTGTCAAGGTGTTGTTCGTAAGTTATCCCTTGGAGGACCATGATGGGGCATGCTGGGTGACATTCGATGTAGCTGTTCTCGATGATCCGTCGTGTGGAGGCACAGTGGTCCCATTTCAGTGCGGGTGCGATGTTGGCCACATACGCCATGCCCCCATAGGCAGAGCAGGCCCTGTCGTGTGCGTCCAGAGGGAGGAGTAGTGGTAGCAGGTCCGCCTTTAGACATGCCGGGTTGGAGAGGCACATCTCCACGGGATGCTGGTAGGGACACCTCCGACAGTAGAAGACGGGCATGACGCAGCTGAACAATGTGATGCGGTAAGTCAGTCGGTAACTTACGTTCAGCAGGGACAGGAGATCGCATCCCAATATATGTATCAGGTTGGTTTTGTACAGCTTGAGCTGTCCGGCGTAGTTGGGTAGGTGTGTTGCGGTTGCCATTTCGCAGCGGTGCGTTGTGGTGGCGTGCTCCGGCTGTGTGTGCAGTCTGCAATGTGCACGCTCCGAGGTTGCTGTGAGCTCTGTGTAGTCGTAGGGAGACAGGACTTGTGTTCTGTTGGCTTGTGCGGAGGACACGGGCCCTCATCCCACATGCTTCTCAGACAGTTCAAGGTCAGTGATGTGTGACTCCTTCCAATTAACTTGCATGTGGCCGACATGGGGGAGTGTTTTCTTTTTTCTTCCCCGTCCGTTGTGTGCTTCTGTGATATGCGCTATCTGCCCTGTGGTCTGTCACCTCGGCATGCCTGTGTTGGTCTTTTCTTGGACAATGGCTGTATTCACCGGCTTCTTTCGTAGGGCTGTGGTTTCGGAGTTGGAATGGAAGGTCATTCAGTGCTGTCTGCTCTCCCTTGTGTGGGCGGCAGGCTGCCTTTCCGCTCTGCGTTGGGCCTTGTGTGTGAATGTTATTCTTGGGCCACCTGTTGTCGGTCCCCGGGCTCTTTGGTGTTCTGTTTTATATGTCTTGTTCATATGTGCAGGGTGGTATGGGTGTTTCAGTGTGGTACTGGCGTTCCTCTTCCCGAAGGGGCCCTGCTTCTCCTAGTTGGTGTTGCCGCCGCTGTGTGCTACGCCATGTTTGTTACACTGGGGTGTGTCCTGCTGTTGCGTGACTTCACTGACATGTGTGCGTCGGTTGTGTGTCGTTGGGTGTTGTCCGTGAATTGGGCGTTGGGGACATGACTGTGGCAGGCCTGTCACGTGTCATGTGCGTTCGGGTGGGGCTGATGTGTGTGCTGCTTGGTTGTGTCCCTGTGTCTGTGTGCGACGCATGCATGGCGCTGCGGTTGGCCTCTGCGTTGTGCGCATGTGTGGCGGCGTCATCGCCGCTTTGGGGCCGTGACGGGGTCGTTGGTTCCTAGTCCCAGGTGGTGTGTACACATGTGTTACGCGATGTTACGATTTGGCCTGTGTGTCATATGTGGATGCAATGGTGGATGTGTAGTGTACACGCGGTGGTGGGGGGTTGTCCGCTTTTCCGCCCTTGCACTGTGTGCGCTGTTTGCGTGCACTTGTTGTGTGTGTGCCTACCTGCGTCTCCGCGGTACGTTGCGTCCTTGGTGGTGCATCAGCAAGAGCATGGGGAGGGCCTGCAGTGCTGGATTCATGCTCGGGGGAGCCGCTCTTCGTTGTCCGTGCTCGGCGTCCGTGTTACCGCTTCGGTTTGTCGTACGGTGTCTCTTAGCCGTGGGAGCCGTTTGTTTGCGGCATCGTAATTTATACGCCGGGCGGGACGTGATTTCGTCGGACGGTGTGTGTCAATTGTGCTGCGCCGCTACGTGTACGGACGCACTTTGATGGCGGACGGTGTTGCTGGCTTGCCCGTGGTGTTTGTCCTACTTTTCGTATCGTAATTGGGCGGGCGTGTGGACTGCTGCGTGCCGGCGGTAACTGGTGGTTTTTGCATCCGCCAGCACGGCGGTTGTGCTTCCGCCCGCCATCGTAATGACCCCCTAAGTAAGTATATATATTATATATTATATGTATATGTTTAATTAATGTTTTATTAAATTATATATATTACTTATTAATTTTAAACATTATAAAATATTTTTAACTATGTTTATTTTATTTATAAGTATTATTTAGTTTATTTTACATATTTTTTTAACAAAAAAAAAACCGATATTTTTAATAACGATATTTCTTGACATCGATATTTTTTTTCCAATATTTTTGTACTTACCATGTTGTAGATAGGATATCGATATTGTTGACATCGATATTCTTGCTCCAATATTTTTGTAGGTCGATTTTTGGACCTTCGATATTTTGTCAGTGAACCGTCTGGAGCACCATTGTCCTGTGACTAGGCTGTAGTTTAAAATGTAGGAAAACCTATTTTTATATATTGCTTAATCACCCCTAAAGATCATGGGGCCGATACCGATTCGGGCAGGAAATCTCTCCGACCGAGCCGGACCCGGCGAGATTATCGACCGAATCGGACCCTAGCAGTCCGACCGAACGAGTACGATGCGTTCGCATGCTATCGGACTCGATTCGGTCGGACTCCCATTGAAGTCAATGGGAGCCGGTCGTACTAACGCGCACGCGGGCTCCCATTGACTCAATGGGTGCGAGGCGAACAAGGGTGCCCCTATAGCGGGTACGCTGGCCGAGCGGGTCGCGCCGTACATGCACAGGTAGGGGGGACCCATGGGTCCCCCTGTGTGCGACTCGCGCGGCTAGGCATACAGGGGGGTCCGACAAGGACCCCCAAAGTGCGGCTCCGACTGCTCTCTTGAGCCGGACGGCGCGAGTCGGTCGGACTGCTTGCGGCGCGCATCGTACTTACCCGGCCGGGGAACGACTCCATTGCGCGGTGCGAGTCGTGTCCGTGCGAGTCGGTCGGAACGGTTGGGTCCCGCGAACGAGTCGGTCGGCGATTTCGCGTACGTTCGCATCGTACTCGCTCCCCGGACGCACGTCCGACTCGGTCGGAAACAGGGCGTCCGAACCGGATCCGGTAAAGCCGAATCCGATTCGGAGCCCTACCGGCCGAGATCGGAATTGGCCCCCATGTTGTTAGTCCACAAGTCAGAGTCCCTAATAAATAAAAAGGTAGCACACTATATATTTATAAATGTGTTAGTATTACATGACCAAACACTTAAAACCACTGTGGAGGTTCAGCTACATTTATCATGAGACAGGCCTAGGTTGGAATAAAACATGTATTTTGCATCTTCACTAGGGAAAATGCCAGAAAAGTAATTCAAAGTTATTTTCCAATTTGTTTTTAAAGTTTGATTTATTTGAGAAATTTGATATTTTTGATTACTTTAGTGGAAAAATAACTTTATAAAAAACTACTGTGGGCTATCTAATCCAGAATTGGCGTAAACCACTTTGACGACTCATCATACCTATTGAACTGGAATATACATCCTTAGATGAGAAAGTTTTCAACTGTGGCTTCAGAAGACAATAGGCTGCATCTGAGCCCAGGAAGAATAGGATGGTGTTAATTACTGGCCACTAGCAGCAATTAGTCACATTGGAGGGGCAAAGAATAGTGGGCAGAACAAAGTGAGCCCACCACATCTTTTGACTTGTTGATCTAAAATGGGACTGACAGGATCTGCTCCTGTTCATTCTATAGAGTGCTGCTAGACCCTATGGACACACCCCCAGCAGTGTCATCATGTCAGGTGGGAAAGAGGTGGGAAAAGAGCTCATCTAAATAGGGTAGTAGCTGGCTAGGGAACTAAAGAGAGGCCTGTCTGGTGGCAAAATGGTTCTGTCATCTGGAAACAGGGCTGTTGAGTAATTGTACAGTACTAGGAAGAGGAAGTGCTACAAAAGGCAGTGGGTAAATGATGAGAAAGCAGCTGGGACTGGTTAGGTAACATTCTCCAATCACTGACTAGTACACAGCACAAAATGGGCTCTAACCAGCAGCTCCTAAAACATTTCTGTACCTAGGCAGACTGTACTTAAAGAAGATAGCCCTGCTGGAAGAAAGAAGGCTCCTGATTCCTGGTGGAAAAAGAGAACTCAAAGATTTTTGATTCACTCCTGCTAGCACGCAGGAACTGGAATTGCTCGAGGGCTATTAGAGATGTGCATCACATATAATGAACAAAGTGGAGGGGAAAGAAAGGGAGAGCGGGAGGGCTGCCACATCGGCGTGGCCAGGCAGGCACCGCCGTGCTCCACTTCCATCCTCATGCAGGAAGGGGACCAAATAAGAAGAAACTTGTCAGCCTTATCCATTAAGTTGTAGATGAACCTGTCATAAGAGGCAATTTTGTACATGGTCATGAGCCACTCTTCGTGCGGTGGTATCTGCGGGGAGAACCAATGGCTGCGGACACAAGCTCTGGCCACTGCCAGGGCTGTGGAGAGAAATCGACAAGCATGGTGTGCCATCTGGGGGAGATCGAGCAGATCATCCTGCAGGATCAGTGGGTCCAGCAGTGGGGTGGGCACATCCATGGTTCCATCAGCTTGGTCCCTACCGTGGTCCAGAAGGTACAGATGTTGGGGCATTCCAATAATATATGGACAATGTCACAAGGCGCATGGTTGCACCTCCAGCAAGAGGAGTGGGGCAACAGTACCACAGATCAGAGCTGCACCGGTGTCCAGTGCCACCCCTGAAGAATCTTGAAGTCAGCAAAGTCAGCGAATGGATGGACAACAACTGTCTAAAATTGAATGCCGCAAAGACAGAGGTCATAACTTTTGGCAACAGTCCCTCATTTTGGACGCCAGAATGTTGGCCGCCTGAGCTGGGCCACCTCCGTGTTAGACCTGGCACCACTGGCGTGGGTCTCCCCTGCATGTTTTGCCTTTGCCTCCTGTGTTTTTGCTGTATGTTGGACTCTGTTTTGCTGGTGTAGATGCTTTGGGCACTTTGCCACTGCTGTTCAGTGCCAAAGTGCAAGGGCTTCCTTTGTAAATTGTTGTTATGGATTGGTGTTTCCATGATTGGCCGATTTGATTTACTGGTCAGTCCCTAGTACAGTGCACTGTGTGTGCCCAGGGCCTGTAAATCAAATGCTGCTAGTGGGCTGCAACACTGATTGTGCCACCCACCTAAGCAGCCTGTAAATGTAACGCTGGCCTGCCACTGCAGAGCCTGTGAGCAGTCTAGTACTGCCATGTCGACTTGGCAAGTGTACCCACTTGCCAGGCCCTAACCTTCCCTTTTTCCTAAGGTAGGCTCAAGGTACCCCTGTGGGCAGGGTGCAGTGTGTGTGAAAGGTAGGACATACCCTAGTGTGTGTGGCATGTCTTGATAGTAATTTACTGCCAATTTTGTTTTTCACTGTTGCAAGGCTACCTGTTCCCATAGGATAGAATGGGGAATTTGTTTATAACATCTTATAAACATAACTACCCCTGGAAATAAGGTAGTAAGTTAAAGTTTGATATGCCTGAACTCAGAATGTTAAAATGCATCTTTTAGTGAGGGTGATTTTTACATTCTGTGTTTGAAAATACCACTTTTAGAAAGGGGGTATTTTCTTGCTTAGCCATCCAGTGTGCCTATGCTAGGTTTGTGTATTGCATGTCTGGCTTTTGGATGACAGGGGCTGGGGAGGAGCAGTGGCTCCAGAGAGTCTGATGAGTCAGGGCTGGGCTGAATAGACCTGGGCTGCATTTGGAGTAGGGGGAGGAGATTTCCTTTCACCTGAATTGGCCTGGTCTGCCAAGGACAATGCTGTCTCCACCTCTTGCCAGGAAGCTGCACCACAGAGGACACAACCGGGTTTGACCAAGCACAGGGCTGTCACCAGAGAACAAAGGATTTTGTAGTATAAATATTGGGGCCCAGACCCCAGAACTTTAGATCACTTCTGGGAATCAAGAGGAACCTTTGCCAAGGAGAAGAGCCGGAAAAGCTGAGGAGGAATACTGCCCCTGTGCTGTTTGCTGTCTGGGGTTGGCCTGCATTGGCTACTTGTTGCCAAGGAAAGGAGAAAGGACTTTGCTGTGTCCTCTGCTTGAGGAAGATCTCCAAGGGCTTGAATTGAGCTTGCCCCCTGTTCACAAGGTCCCTGGAACATCAAAGACCTCGCCAAACTCTGGGCACTGTCTCTGGAACGGCTGGTTTCAGTCGCCTGGAGAAGAAAAGGGTAAGCGACTCTGTCACAGTGTCCATCACAGGATTCTGTGTCCTGAAGGCACCGTAGAGCACACCACCTCGTTCTGCAATGCAACCCTGGTCTCACCGACTTCGTCAATGAGCCGCTGCTTGCCCCGCATCCTGTGGGCACCGCACCCCGCACCTCTTTGCAACACGCTGCACTGACGTCTTCGACTCCGTAGCTGCCCGATTCGAACATTGACCGCCTCCGTCGTCGCATCGTGACCTGCCAGCAACGCACCGAATACCCTCTCACCCTAAAACGCAAGCCTTGGTCTCACCGACTCTGTCAATGAGCCGCTGCCTGCACTGAGCCGTGAGGACACCACATGCTGCAATGCTTCCATCTCACATCGCAACCGCGACGGTTGCTCCGGACCGGCTCGTACCATTGTGTCGGCCGCAACAACAAAAGGTACTGTCTCCGAGTCAGTAGACCCTTTTGCTAACCGGTATTGACGCTGTTGGCCGGAATTATTAGACTCTGTCGTATTCAGTATCGTGGTAGCCCAGGACGGAGCTACCGAGTCGGAGGAACTGTATTTTCACATTTTCCCGCAATTTGAAGGTCATTTTGCACAGTAACTGTTTTTGAGAGTATTGTATGTTGGATTTTTGTCGTTTTTGTTCTTGTTGGTTTAGATAAAGTTTACTTATTTTTCTAAACTGGTGTGGTGTCCATTTGTAGTGTTTTCACTGTATTACTGTATGTGTTCACAAATGCTTTACACACTGCCTCTGAGATAAGCCTGTCTGCTCGTGCCAAGCTACCAAGGGGGTGAGCAGGGGTTATTTTAGAAGTGAACCCCCTTACCCTGACTAGGAAGAAGGGTCCCTACTTGGACAAAGGTACCTACCTCGGCCAACTAGAGACCCCCATTTCTAACACTCCTGAACCCGCAAACAAAGTAAAGAATCTTGTCTTTCTGCTAGACAAAGAGCTTAAGCTCAAAGACCAAGTGAATAAAATCACTGCTGCTTCTTTTTGCTCCCTGAGGCTAGTAAAAAAGATTGACAAATTCCTGCTTCCGGAGCTCCTGAAAACTGTGATTATTGCACTGGTATTACCAATGATCGACTATTGCAATGGTCTCTACCTCAACCTGGCAGCAGGCCCCCTGAAGAGGCTTCAGACTCTGCAAAATGCAGCGTCACTCTTCTTTCTTAAAATTCCAAAAAATGAATCTGCCAGAGCAGCCGTTAGGAATCTCCACTGGCTACCAGTCAGACAATGTTGCAGGTTCAAGGCCCTGTGCCTGGCCTACAAATCACTGCATGGACAGGGGCCAGTCCATTTCAAGGAGTAGCTCAAATGGTATGTCCCAGGGAGGACTCTCCGCTCAGACTTGGCCATGAACCTGACTGTCGCCCCATTCAGGAGGACAACCTGTGGCGGGAAGAGCTTTTTCAGGACCACAGCTGTGCTCTGGAATAGCCTGCCACTGTCTTTAAAAGCTGCTCCCTCCCGGCTTTCTGAAAGGCCTTGAAGACCTGGATCTTTTCACAGGACTAGAAGGCACACGACCATCTGCCAGAAATCCTCCTTCTCTGACAGCTCTGTACCTCTGCCCACGTCCTATAGCGCCAAGATGCCCTCGGGCATTTTCCTGCACTTTACAAATCACATTTACACTACATTACATTTCAAGAGGCAGAACTGCATCCGGGCCTCTTGTACACCCCGGCCCAGGTTCTCCAGAAGTTCCACTCAATCCTCCTCCTCATACAGGTCTGCCTGGTTGCCCTGAGGCTCACCACCTGTGGCTGAGAGTAGAGGTGGCCCAGTCCAGACATCACACCCTTAAACTGCCCCATATGTTGAGGTATGCGAGCACCAGGAAGGGAGAGATAGTATAAGGCTGTGGGCTGAATCTGCTGATACAGCAACAACGCAGTTTTGTTTAGCGCCATTGTTGGGAAAGAGGCAGGCCGAACTCTTCCCAGCAATGTCATAAAGTACTTAAGCTCCCCCCGAGTGATCAGTGTGTGGATTTCTGCAGACTACCAGGGGCCCCAATTAAGCATGGTCCTGCCAATGTGGATGCCATGGTTGCTCCAAGTAGTTGCCTTGTCATGGAGATTTGCGTCACCTTTGAGATGTCAATGAACCTGTGGCCATGCTTTGTACATGGCCTGAAGTACTGCTTCAGTAGGCCCGTCACCTGAGGAACCGGCCAGATACATGGGGAGCAGCCCCAGAGGGCCATTAACAAGCTGGAGCTCAATCATGACCCCAATATACTCCAATTGGGCCAGGTAAAGTGCCATGAAATAATGTTCCACAGACGGGAGAATTAGCCCCCCCTCAGACCTATGGACAATAAGTATCCTGAAAGTCAGATGGGGTCTGATTGGTCCCCAAATGAAGGCTCCAATGGCCCTGTCCATCTGTCTAAGTACTGAGAGGAGAACCAACAGGGACCCCCAGGGCCAAAGAAAGCATTTTTTTTTTTTTAAAACAATCGGCCGAATTCGCGCTGGGTGCGCGAATTCGGCCGAGAAAAACAAAAAAAAACAAAGCGCGGTCTCCCGCACTTCGTTTTGTACAAGCCCCTGGGTGGGCCAGGTCCCAGGGAAAATGTGCAGTTAATTAGCGGAGGCCCACGGGGGCCCCCGCATCCCCGGGGACCGCCACCTCCCCGGGGCTTTATTCATTATGTGCGGGGCACGCAGCCCCCTGCAGCCCCGGGGACCGCCACCTCCCCGGGGCTTCTAAAAAATGCGTGGGGGGCTTGTGCCCCTCCATGCTGCCACGGGGACCGCCACCTCCCCGGGGCTTAAATTAAAATAAAGAAGTGTGGGGGGGCTCCTGCCCCCCCACACTGCCCCAGGGAGCACCACCTCCCGGGGCACTAAATATTCAAACGCAGGGGTCCGTTACGGACCCCGGCTCCGGGGACCACCACCTCCCCGGGGCTAGGCAAATGAAGGGAGGCCCCCCTCCTGGAGCCCTTGATGGCCCTGGGGACCGCCACCCCCCAGGGCCGGCTCTTGCAATGTCCCGGGCTGCCCATCCCCGGGACATTGCTGTTTGCTATGGCAGGCATAGCAAACTCTGCTTTGGTTTTTGGAAGCGAGAGCAGGAAACCTGCTCTCGCTTCCAAAAGCCAAAGCAGATTGCTTTTGAGCAAGGGGAGCTGCATTCCAGCAGCTCCCCTTGCTCAAAAGCAATGCCGGCTCCCGCAGTAGGCGGTGAGCCGGCGGGACCGTGGGGGCATTGGGGCTCCCCCATGGTCCCCAACGCTAAGGGCCGGATCCGGGGGATGGGGTCCCAGGGGCCAGAAGTGGCCCGAGAGGGGGGCCACGCGGCCCCCCTCCCTTTACTTAAAAAAAAAAGAATGTCCGGGCCCTGGGGGATGGGGTCCCCGGGGCCGAAATCGGCCTGGGGAGGGGGGCTGCACGGCCCCCCTCCTCAAATAAAAATATTTAAAGAATGGCCAAGCCCCGGGGGATGGGGTCCCCGGGGCCAATAGTGACCCAGGGAAGGGGGGCCACGCGGCCCCCCTTCCCTATAAATATATATAAAAAAAAGAGGCCATGCCCCGGGGGATGGGGTCCCCGGGGCCGAATGGACCCCTTCCCGTTTTTTTGTTTTTTTTTAAATAAAGGTCAGGAACAGGGGGATGGGGTCCCCAGGGCCCCAAAAATACTAAAAGAAGGGGGGCCACACAGCCCCCCTTCGAAAAATTTATTTTAAAAAGCCAGCATCTCACCGGAGGCCCCGCCCCCTTCTTGCAGCACTCTGCAAACGTGCCCCATGGCGCGTTCTAAGTTGGGGAATTAAGTCCTCTTGAATACTGGGGGTCCCTGGGGGCCAACTAGCCCACAAGGTACCTCCAGTAAGCACCACACAGCTGGATTGCAGAGTGGTGGTCTGAGGCCACTCCCCTTCTTACACCACTCTGCAAACGCGCCTCATGGCACACTGCTGGTGGGGCGATGAGCTCCTCTTGTGTCCTGAGGACCTCAGGACACAAGAGGACCTCATCCCCTGAGCAGCAGTGTGCCAGGGGCCACGTTTGCAAGAATGGTGTAAAAAGGGGGCATGGCCTCGGACCACTCTCAGCAATCCAGCTGTGTGGGGCTTACTGGAGGTACCTGGTGGGCTAGTTGGCCCCCAGGGACCCCCATGAAGAAAGGGGACTTCATCCCCCAACCAAGAGCGTTTCAGGAGGTGCGTTTGCAGAGTGGTTGAGAAAGGGAGCGTGGCCTGTGTCTACCTCTCAGCAATCCCATTGTGTGGGGCTTACTGGAGGTAAGAGGTAGGCTAGTTGGCCCCTAAGGACACCCAGCAGTGAAGGGGACTTCAATCCCCATCCAAGAGCGTGCCAGGGAGTGCGTTTGCAGAGTGGTGGGCAAAGGGAGCGTGGCCTGTTATGAGAACTCAGCAATCCTGCTGTGTGGTACTTACTGGAGGTAATAGCAGGGGTAGTTGGCCCCCAAGGATGTCCTTGGGGGCCAACTACCCCTTTTGTTACCTCCAGGAAGTCCCACACAGTAGGATTGCGAAGACGTCTTCGGAGGCCACGCCCCCTTTCTCCACCACTCTGCAAATGCGCCTCATGGCAGACTACGGGATGGAGGATGAAGTCCACTTTACTCCTGAGGGACTTTGGGGGCCAATAAGCCCTCCTAGTACCTCCTGTAAGTCCTATGCAGCAGATTTCCTGAGCCCTGGTCGGAGGCCCAGCACCCTTTCTCTACCACTCTACAAACGTGACTACTACTTATATAAGCATCTTTCTGCACCTCTGACTTAGAGGTAGTTTTAAGCCCCCTGCCCTAATATGTACTAGGGCCTTACAGAGGAGGTCATGCCAATCACAGGGGTACCCCAACGCATAGTGTTCCCTAGTGTATGTAGGTGTTTTTACTGTAGTCCAAGTGTCTTTTAGCATAGCACTGGCTCTAGGCCTGGTTAGTCATAGTCAGTTACCACCAGTACCCGTCAGCAAAATGTTGGGGGCATAGGATGACTTTGCAACAAGGCCTCTTTCTGGACCTCTGTTGGTCCTTTCTGCATATCTCTTGCTTCTTTCTGCACTTTTCTTCGTCTTTCTGGACTTTTGTTGCCTCTTTCTGCATATCTCTTGCTTCTTTCTGCACCTTTCTTTGTCTTTCTGGACTTTTGTTGCCTCTTTCTGCATTTCTCTTGCTTCTTTCTGCACCTTTCTTCCTCTTTCTGCACATGCCCTACCTCTGTAGGCATAGTTAGAAATTAGCATTTAAAAAACCTTTGAAATTCACTGAAAAAACCTTAGGTTTCAGGGATGTTATAGTTAGTAATTAGCATTTAAAAAACCGTTGAAATTCACTGAAAAATCCATAGGTTTCAGGGACGTTATAGTTAGAAATTAGCATTAAAAAAACCTTAGAAATTCACTGAAAAAACCATAGGTTTCAGGGACGTTATAGTTAGAAATTAGCATTTAAAAAACCTTAGAAATTCACTGAAAAAACCACAGGTTTCAGGGACGTTATAGTTAGTTGGACATTTCACTCGTAAAAAACCAGAGAAATTCGGCTGTTATAGTTAGTTGAGCTAACTATTACTCGCACCCCGCAATGCACTGCTGATGACGTCACATATTACATCATTCATGACATGGTCAGTGACATCACTGATGACATCACTGATGACATCTCAAATGACATATATATATATTTCTCGACAACCAGTCCCGTTTAAGTCCAAGGCTGTCCAAAGTGGGCGGTCTGAGTTTGGGTTACCGGGTAACCCTTTAATGCGGAAATATTTCCTCCCCATCAGTAGGAAAACACTCAGACTCTCCTGTATGCTTGAAGTCAGGTTTAATGACAATTCGACGCGTTTCGGTTTTACGCCTTGCTCACGGTCAACAACTTACAATGTCACATTACCATTTTTAAATGCAGTTAGCAACAATAAAAAGTGAAAGAGGACTACACACAACATCGTGATTCTGATGGTAAAAAAGTGTGGCGGCCATCTTAACATGATAAAATTAAAAAAGCATTTCATCCGCTTTGAATCGTATCCATTATTTCAAATGTATATTACAAATATAAAAACATCATAATTCATATATTTTACAATATTCATCAAAATTGCATATTTTCAATATTTACGGTGTACCGGTTTATCAAATAGATGCGCACCAATAAATGCAAGGTTGCACCTAAAACTGCTCTAGACACAATCCAGCCCCAGTGGGCAATGATGCAAAACCAAAATGTCTACTTTTAAATAGTCATGATATAAAGTCAACATGATATTACATTTCCCACAGATAAGTATCCGTAAAGTTCATTGGAGATCGAATTTGCAATGTTGATAATACAACAATAGTATCACAAGTAGACAATTATTACTTTTCCTCAACAATCCTGCCCCAGTGGGCAATATAACGACCACCTAAATACAATCTCAATCGGTTATTTATATAAAAGTTCATTTGATTTGTTTAAGGTTGTCTGGCATCAACAGTAGATGGTCCACAAGATTTGCCAAAACAGAAGGAAAAGGGTGAAAGTCCCTGCACCTGTGTGAAGAAATATAATTTAAATTGTTACAATTAAAACATGTGAAGCCTTCCAGAAATAATCCGCTATTTGATCAAAACTTCCCTACATACTCAGATGTATTGCAAGTTCCTCGCTAGAATTCAAGCCCTGTGGCATCAGGGTTTCAAAATCAATAATGTATTTTGATTCTAGCTTCCGTAATGTTAACTCGCGATTACCACCCCTAACATTTGTGTCAACTGAGTCGATTACCATCATTCTCAACAGATTTTCATTCTGAAAATGGCAATCAAAGAAATGTCGTGCCACCGGATACTGTTTATTGTTGTGTCTGATGGCACGTACATGCTCTAAAACATGTTTCTTTGCACAATGAATTGTGCTCCATATGTACATCTTGTTATAAGGGCAAACTAAAGCATATACACAATGGGTGGAATTACAATTTAGAGATTTCTTAATAGTAAATTCTCTTTTCGAGTTTGGTATTTGGAACTTTATACAATCTGTGCTGTTGCTGCACGCTTTACAATTATTGAAACGGCGAAAACCCGGCCGCCTCCAAATCCTGGGTGTGCTCTCACTAGTGATCAGGTTTACACTCAATTCATCACGCAGAGATCAACATTTTTTAAAAGTAATCTGAGGATTACAATTCAAGTGTCTCCGCAAATTATCATCAGTCATTAAGACATGCCAATGTTTGTTTAGAATGTTTCGCAAATCATGAGCCTGATGGGAAAAGGTTGTCACAAATCTCATTGTTTCCGAATTCTCTTCCCGTATTACTGGATGTAATAGCTCATTTCTTGTGACCGATTCTACTCTTGCACAAGCCTGAGCAATTGTCTTCTCACTATATTCTCGTTCCGCAAAACGTTTGCACATGATCTCTTTTTCACAACTAAATGCTGATGTAGTGCTACAATTCCGTTTTGCCCGTAACAGTTCCCCATAGGGGAAACTGTATATCAACTTAGGAGGATGTGCGCTCCTTGCCTGCAACAGACTATTACCTGCAGTTGATTTCCGAAACAACTCTGTCTCTAATGATCTTTCTTTTACACTAACCCGCACATCCAAAAATTCAATCTCAGTTTTACTGATGTGCTCCGTAAAGGTTAGGTTACAAGAGTTGTTGTTAAGTTTTTGGACAAAGCTTTTGGCAGAATCCTCATTTCCATTCTAAATACAAAAAATATCGTCAAAACGCAGCCACAGGACAACACAGCTTTCAAACTCCTCCAGCTGTGCGGCCACCTGCTCCTCCCACCAGCCCATAACTAAATTAACATAGCTGGGGGCAAAGCAGGTTCCCATAGCTGTGCCCTGTGACTGCTTATAGATGGTCTTATCAAAAATGAAAAAAATATTAGTCAAACAAAAATAAATCATATCTAAGATCATCTCGGAATGAAAAAATAAAGAGATAGAGCGTGTCTTTAGATAGTGTCTCACCGCCTGCAAGCCCAAATCGTGTTTAATACTTGTGTACATATTATTTACATCCATGGTTATTAAGGTATAATCATCTTCCCAATGGATGCCATCGATTATTGTTAAAAAATGAGTGGTATCACGTAGATAGGCTGGTAATCCTATCACAAATAGTCTCAGATAATGGTCAATAAATCTCGAGGTATTTTCTAATAGAGAACCGATTGATGATACTATCGGTCTCCCGGGGGTGTTTTGGGCATCCTTGTGCAGCCTAGGCAAAAGATATAATACCGGAATTTTAGGGTGGGTACATTTCAAGTAATTAAACTCTTCCCACTCTAACAGACCCCTCTCCCTCCAGTCAATTAGCATTTCTTCAAATCTTTTGTTAGACCTCAATACCTCATTCTTGTTTGAGATGCAATAACAATTTCCGTCATTCAGCTGTCTCATCCCTTCCATTAAGTACTTAACTTTATCTAAAATAACCACATTTCCGCCGGAAACTAAAACTGAAGAAATGGTTTGATACACAGCCAGTCAAAAGGAAACCCCAGAGTATAAAAGAAGGGTTCAGTAATCTAAATAGTGATGATGTTGAGGTATTGCATACACTTACAATGCTTGATGAGCACTGTGACTATCATGAGGATGCTATTTTGAATTTGGATAATAATGATCTCAATTTGGGAGTTAATCCAGGGAGTACTTTTAAACCGAAGTCTATATTTTTACCTAATATACAATGTGAGGCTATTGAGGTCTTTGAAAAGGGAGTGGTGAAAGACCTAAAGAAGATCAGGTACAAAACTTTAGCAACAAGTATGAAAAACATTACCTACTCGCAAATGAAAGCATTGGAAAATTTAAAAACAGATAGCTCCATTGTGATCCGCCAGTCAGACAAAGGCGGAAATGTGGTTATTTTAGATAAAGTTAAGTACTTAATGGAAGGGATGAGACAGCTGAATGACGGAAATTGTTATTGCATCTCAAACAAGAATGAGGTATTTAAGTCTAACAAAAGATTTGAAGAAATGCTAATTGACTGGAGGGAGAGGGGTCTGTTAGAGTCGGAAGAGTTTAATTTCTTGAAATGTACCCACCCTAAAATTCCGGTATTATATCTTTTGCCTAAGCTGCACAAGGATGCCCAAAACCCCCCCGGGAGACCGATAGTATCATCAATCGATTCTCTATTAGAAAATACCTTGAGATTTATTGACCATTATCTGAGACCATTTGTGATAGGATTACCAGCCTATCTACGTGATACCACTCATTTTTTGACAATAATCGATGGCATCCATTGGGAAGATGATTATACCTTAATAACCATGGATGTAAATAGTTTGTACACAAGTATTAAACACGATTTGGGCTTGATGGCGGTGAGACACTATGTAAAGGCACGCTCTATCTCTTTATTTTTTCATTCCGAGATGATCATAGATATGATTTATTTTTGTTTGACTAATAATTTTTTCATTTTTGATAAGACCATCTATAAGCAGTCACAGGGCACAGCTATGGGAACCTGCTTCGCCCCCAGCTATGCTAATTTAGTTATGGGCTGGTGGGAGCAGCAGGTGGCCGCACAGATGGAGGAGTTTGAATGCTGTGTTGTCCTGTGGCTGCGTTTTATTGACGATATTTTTTGTATTTTGAATGGAAATGAGGATTCTGCCGAAAACGTTGTCCAAAAACTTAATAACAACTCTTGTAACCTAACTTTTATGGAGCACATCAGTAAAACAGAGATTTAATTTTTGGATGTGCGGGTTAGTGTAAAAGAAAGATCGTTAGAGACATAGTTATTTCGGAAATCAACTGCAGGTAATAGTCTATTGCAGGCAAGGAGCGCACATCCTCCTAAGTTGATATACAGTATCCCCTATGGGGAACTGTTACAGGCAAAACGGAATTGTAGCACTACATCAGCATTTAGTTGTGAAAAAGAGATCATGTGCAAACGTTTTGCGGAACGAGGATATAGTGAGTAGACAATTGCTCAGGCTTGTGCAAGAGTAGAATCGGTCACAAGAAATGAGCTATTACATCCAGTAATACGGGAAGAGAATTCGGAAACAATGAGATTTGTGACAACCTTTTCCCATCAGGCTCATGATTTGCGAAAAATTCTAAACAAACATTGGCATGTCTTAATGACTGATGATAATTTGCGGAGACACTTGAATTGTAATCCTCAGATTACTTTTAAAAAATGTCGATCTCTGCGTGATGAATTGAGTGTAAACCTGATCATTAGTGAGAGCACACCCAGGATTGGGGGGCGGCCGGGTTTTCGCCGTTGCAATAATTGTAAAGCGTGCAGCAACAGCACAGATTGTATAAAGTTCCAAATACCAAACTCGAAAAGAGAATTTACTATTAAGAAATCTCTAAATTGTAATACCACCCATTGTGTATATGCTTTAGTTTGCCCTTGTAACAAGATGTACATAGGGAGCACAATTCATTGTGCTAAGAAACGTGTTTTAGAGCATGTACGTGCCATCAGACACAACAATAAACAGTATCCGGTGGCACGACATTTCTTTGATTGCCATTTTCAGAATGAAAATCTGTTGAGAATGATGGTAATCGACTCAGTTGACACAAATGTTAGGGGTGGTAATCGCGAGTGAACATTACGGAAGCTAGAATCAAAATACATTATTGATTTTGAAACCCTGATGCCACAGGGCTTGAATTCTAGCGAGGAACTTGCAATACATCTGAGTATGTAGGAAGTTTTGATCCAATAGCGGAGTATTTCTGGAAGGCTTCACATGTTTTAATTGTAACAATTTAAATTTTATTTCTTCACACAGGTGCAGGGACTTTCACCCTTTTCCTTCTGTTTTGGTAAATCTTGTGGACCATCTACTGTTGATGCCAGACAACCTTACACAAATCAAATGAACTTTTATATAAATAACCGATTGAGATTGTACTTAGGTGGTTGTTATATTGCCCACTGGGGAGGATTGTTGAGGAAAAGTAATAATCGTCTACTTGTGATACTATTGTTGTATTATTAACATTGCAAATTCGATCTCCAATGAACTTTACGGATACTTATCTGTGGGAAATGTAATATCATGTTGACTTTATATCATGACTATTTAAAAGTAGACATTTTGGTTTTGCATCATTGCCCACTGGGGCTGGATTGTGTCTAGAGCAGTTGTAGGTGCAAGCTTGCATTTATTGGTGCGCATCTATTTGATAAACCGGTACACCGTAAATATTGAAAATATGCACTTTTGATGAATATTGTAAAATATATGAATTATGATGTTTATATATTTGTAATATACATTTGAAATACTGGATAAGATTCAAAGCGGATGAAATGCTTTTTAATTTTATCATGTTAAGATGGCCGCCACACTTTTTTACCATCAGAATCACGATGTTGGGTGTAGTCCTCTTTCACTTTTTATTGTTGCTAACTGCATTTAAAAATGGTAATGTCACATTGTAAGTTGTTGACCGTGAGCAAGGCGTCAAGCCGAAACGCGTCGAATTGTCATTAAAACTGACTTCAAGCTTACAGGAGAGTCTGAGTATTTTCCTACTGACGGGGAGGAAATATTGCTGCATATATATATATATATATATATATATATTACTCCCTCCTGGCTCGAGTTCGTACGGACCCCTGGCGCTCTCAATCCGGTGCAAGTTCCAAGGCAGAGCCCCGCCGTATTAATTACATCCACATTAATCCTTCCGGATTACAGAAACCGCACTCACAAAGTATCGTCTTCTCCAATTAGTTTATTTTCCACAAAGTATCCAGTTAGAGGAACAACCGACGCGTTTCGTAAACACAGTTTACTTGATCACGGTTAACATGTTACTTTTGAATCCTCCAATTAATACGCTTTCCCAACAACATGTGATCTCTGACATCATCATTTTCAATCAAACCCTCCCTGTTGCATTGTGGGATATGTAGTCAAATATTTAAACTAAAAGTGAGAACATTTATAATTACCCCTATTATTAATAAAAAAATACCTTAAAATCACCCTATTTGTGTGTATTACATCAACTAATCTTACAAAATTATTATTCTACTTTTTTTATATATATATCTATATTTTTTATATATATAAGATTTATTCAGTGTCTTTACATACATTTAAATGACTAACTGCTATCTACTCTAATAAACCATCCTTACGTTTTAAGCAATTTGTTTATTCACAACTTCAAAGGGAAACGATTTGAATATATCCTATATCACCAAAAAATATCTAATATTTACAAATCTCCATATGTCACTACCACCCCCAATGGGCTTTCATATTTTACCTTTTGGGCAGTTTCTATTGTGATTTATGCCAAATAGTTATTATACGGGGTCATCGATGATTATTAATTTTTATTTTTCAATCTATTGACCCACGGCTGTAAGTATTGTCACATATCTTTATTCATGCCCACCAGTGGGCCTGTATCATTAATTCATTTTTACATATCTCTCTCTATTTGGTGATTGGATACCCTTATTTAAGTGAGACCATTATTCCTAAAAGGACGATTTATTAAAAAATCTGTTAATGTGTGATGTTTCCTCACAATTAGAAATTTACAAACATTCTCACATTATTTATATTCTTCTTACTGTTTTTTCCATCAACTACCAAACTTAAAACCAGTTCATCTACTTACAAATGGACATGTAAATCCTCACTTTGATTTAGTCCATATGGCATCAGTGTTCTAAAGTTCAGAATTTGTCTTGATTCTCTTCTTCTTAACTTTTTACTCGATCTCCTCCTCTTACATTTAATGGGATTGATTCCAAAGCATAAAAAGTTAATTGTTTCCAATCTCCTTTATGCTCCACTTCCATGTGTTTGGCGATGGCATTGCTACGATCTCTATTTATGGTCGCACGGACGTGTTCTAATATTCTCTTCTTTAACTCACATATCGTACTGCCAATGTACATTAACGGGCAAGGGCATTCCACGACATATACAACAAATTGGCTCTTACATGTTATTAGATCCCTGATCTGCCACATGGTGTTATCCGGAAGTTTCACCTCTGTTTTGTTCTGGGCAATTTGGCAAACTTTACAGTTATAACATTTCAAGAAGCCTTTCGTTTTTAGCCATTGTATCCCTTTCGCTTTCCCACTTCCTTGGTGGTGACTATGAATTAATTTGTCTTTTAAGTTTTTTGCCCGACGAAATGTGATATTTGGATGGGTACCCATGATTTTTCCCACCGTTTGATCTAATTGCAGTAGTTTCCAATTTTTTCGTAAAATCTTCACAATTTGTTTTGATTCATTTGAAAAATCTAGGATCAATCTTACTGGATCCTTTTTGGTTTGCAGGCTTTCTATGGGTTTCCTTTTTATTGTTTCTTCTCTTAATGTTTGATCTGCTCTCCTCCAGCTTTTTTCCACTATGTGGGATTTGTATCCTCGTTGTTTAAATCTTTTAACAGTATTCATACTCTGTTTTTCCCATTCAGTGTTTTCCGAGCAGATCCGCCGGATCCTAAGGAACTCTCCATAGGGTATGTTGTCAATGACTGTTGTTTTGTGGAAGCTTTGGGCATGTAATATTGCATTGGTCGATGTTGCCTTTCGATGTAATGTTGTATGCAATTTATTATCCTGGACGTAAATCTCTGTATCCAAAAATATGACTCTTTCTTTGCTTATAGTATACGTAAATTTGATGTTTGCACTCGTTGAATTTAGAATTTTAAAATAATCTTCAAATTCTGCTGCTGTTCCGTCCCACACTATAAGCAAGTCATCAATGTAACGCAGCCACTTTGCTGTCTTATTGACATATTGATCATTGTTCGGATGCCACGCCAGTTGTTGCTCCCACCATCCCATTGTGAGACACGCATATCCGGGACTAAAAGAGAAACCCATAGCACATCCTTTAATCTGTTGGAATATTTCTTCCCCAAAAAGGAAGACATTTTGACTTAAAACCATTTCGACCATATCCATGAGCATTTGATTGTGTTGATTGTATTCAATATTTCTTTCCTTTAAGAAGAAGCTGCATGCCATCATCCCAATATCATTTTCAATATTTGTATAAAGGGACGTTACGTCCATTGTGACCAGTTGATATGTTTCCTGCCAGGTGAGATCTTGTAGATGTCTCAACAGATCTGTGGTGTCTTGAATATAAGAACTCAGGTTTAATACAAATGGCATTAGGAAGTAATCTATATAGCTAGCAATCGGTTCAAATAATGATCCCTTTGCAGACACTATGGGTCTGCCTGGTGGTTTGAGAGGATTCTTATGTAATTTGGGTAAGAAATAAATTGTCGCTGTGACAGGATGATCGGTGGTTAAGAATTTTTCTCATCTTCATCAATTAGATTTTTCAAATACCATTGTTGTATTTTTATGTCCAAAGTTTCTTTATATGCCTGAGTGGGATTTTTGTCTAGCTTCCGATAATATTCCTTGTTTTTCAGCTGAGAGTGGGCCTCTGTTTCATAATCACAAGTGTTCCAGACCACGACGTTACCTCCCTTATCAGCCATTTTTATCGTTATCATCTTGTCCTCCATCAGGCTTTTTAGGGCCTTTCTTTCTTCCTTAGATAAGTTATCACGAAATTTGGTTTTCTTGATTTTATAAAGATCTTGAACCACTGCCTCTTGAAAGAGGTCAATCTTATTTCCTTGAGTTAATTGAGGATAAAAACGAGATTTAGGTCTTTTGCCACTTAAGCCTGCTCCCTTTTGGGGGCACGCTGTTTCTTCTGAGATGACTTCACTTTCATCCATTGTATCAAGATTAACCAAAGTTAATAACGCATCCATATTTGTGGTCGTTAATGTTATTTCAGATGTTATCACATTTTGTTGGTTTTTCCTTTATTTGCATGTTTGGCCATCTCTTTATTTTCCTCGAAGATTTTTGCAAGCTTGATTTTCCGGACATATTTATAAATGTCAATTCTCGTTTGAGCGAGGTCCATTTGTTGGATTGGACAGTAATTAATTCCTCGTTTTAATAAAGATGTTTCTGTTTCCGTTAGCATCCGTGTTGAGAGATTTGCAATTGTCATCGTATTAATTATTTCTTCCTCCCTCATACTGGGAATCATTTCTGTTGTTTGCGCATACTCCTTGTTTTTGTACCTACTCTCTCTTCTGAGCCACTTTCTCCTTTTTCCCCTTCTTGTTGCCTTTTGGATTCCCAAAGCGGCCTCTTCCTCTTCCTCTTGGGTTTTGTTGGAAATTGCGATTTTGTTCCCAGTATCTTTGTTGGAGGACTAATCTCATGTCCCCTAAAAATTCCGATTTGCCAAATCTCCCACTGTCTCCTGTTCTCCCTCGCTTGCTTCCGTTGATGTTAGAGATGTCAAGCTGCTTGAACTTGGAGTCACTATGTCCATTCGTCCTTGCTGTTTAAACATGTCAAATTTCCTCGCATATGTGAATATGCGTCCCTGTGAGTAGTCATCTTTATCGCGTTGAAATTTTACCTGTTTTCTCGTTTTCACCACTTCCTCATGTTTATCCACATATCCTTCCAGATCTTCTTTTAATTTTTTCATTTCGGGGTTCAAGTCTAATGTGGCTAATTCATTCTCTAATTCTTGTAATTCCAACTTAATTTTTTCCAATGCCACTTCAATATGTTTGACCAAAATTTTTATCAAGCCCAATGATGATTCGAGTACATACTCCCCCATTCTTGGAGTAACTCATTTGTCGCATCCTGTTGACTTGGCATTATCGCTATACGCAATCCCCTCGGGACTCTCCGGACCTCAAGATATTTTTTCAATGTCAATAACTCCCACCATTTGTTAATTTCCTTCTTACTGAGCTTTTCCCACTGTTTTAATTTACTCCGCGTGTCTGATTTTTTGGAGACTACCGTTGTTTTGTTTGTTGATGGATTTTGTCTTTCTCCTTCTTGATCAAAAAATGAGTCTGCCACCTCACTTCGTTTAGCATCCCGTTTTTCCATGTTTGTTCCTCAAATACCTGGATTACTACAATGTCATATTGTGTTTTACACTCCGATTGGTAAAGATTTGTTTACTCTGTCCATAGACTTCAAAGACAATAGTACTGTATTCCCTTTCGCGCTCGTTACTCATTCACAACCTCATTGCGCACATGGATTCAGTATTCTTTTATCGTCTACGGAAAAAACCAGCTTCTTGCACAGATGCAACTTAAATGATTTACTTTTTCTCTCACTCGCTGTTTAAATTGTCAGTATTCCCCGCTCACCTCCACCTTCTGGTGTTCCGGCAGCGCTTCTCCGACACGTCGATGATTTACAGCTATTGACTTCTGTGTTATGCTGGCGGTCACCGGGTCCGACTTGTAATCTTACTCCCTCCTGGCTCGAGTTCGTACGGACCCCTGGCGCTCTCAATCCGGTGCAAGTTGCAAGGCAGAGCCCCGCCTTATTAATTACATCCACATTAATCCTTCCGGATTACAGAAACCGCACTCACAAAGTATCGTCTTCTCCAATTAGTTTATTTTCCACAAAGTATCCAGTTAGAGGAACAACCGACGCGTTTCGTAAACACAGTTTACTTGATCACGGTTAACATGTTACTTTTGAATCCTCCAATTAATACGCTTTCCCAACAACATGTGATCTCTGACATCATCATTTTCAATCAAACCCTCCCTGTTGCATTGTGGGATATGTAGTCAAATATTTAAACTAAAAGTGAGAACATTTATAATTACCCCTATTATTAATAAAAAAATACCTTAAAATCACCCTATTTGTGTGTATTACATCAACTAATCTTACAAAATTATTATTCTACTTTTTTTATATATATATCTATATTTTTTTATATATAAGATTTATTCAGTGTCTTTACATACATTTAAATGACTAACTGCTATCTACTCTAATAAACCATCCTTACGTTTTAAGCAATTTGTTTATTCACAACTTCAAAGGGAAACGATTTGAATATATCCTATATCACCAAAAAATATCTAATATTTACAAATCTCCATATGTCACTACCACCCCCCAATGGGCTTTCATATTTTACCTTTTGGGCAGTTTCTATTGTGATTTATGCCAAATAGTTATTATACGGGGTCATCGATGATTATTAATTTTTATTTTTCAATCTATTGACCCACGGCTGTAAGTATTGTCACATATCTTTATTCATGCCCACCAGTGGGCCTGTATCATTAATTCATTTTTACATATCTCTCTCTATTTGGTGATTGGATACCCTTATTTAAGTGAGACCATTATTCCTAAAAGGACGATTTATTAAAAAATCTGTTAATGTGTGATGTTTCCTCACAATTAGAAATTTACAAACATTCTCACATTATTTATATTCTTCTTACTGTTTTTTCCATCAACTACCAAACTTAAAACCAGTTCATCTACTTACAAATGGACATGTAAATCCTCACTTTGATTTAGTCCATATGGCATCAGTGTTCTAAAGTTCAGAATTTGTCTTGATTCTCTTCTTCTTAACTTTTTTACTCGATCTCCTCCTCTTACATTTAATGGGATTGATTCCAAAGCATAAAAAGTTAATTGTTTCCAATCTCCTTTATGCTCCACTTCCATGTGTTTGGCGATGGCATTGCTACGATCTCTATTTATGGTCGCACGGACGTGTTCTAATATTCTCTTCTTTAACTCACATATCGTACTGCCAATGTACATTAACGGGCAAGGGCATTCCACGACATATACAACAAATTGGCTCTTACATGTTATTAGATCCCTGATCTGCCACATGGTGTTATCCGGAAGTTTCACCTCTGTTTTGTTCTGGGCAATTTGGCAAACTTTACAGTTATAACATTTCAAGAAGCCTTTCGTTTTTAGCCATTGTATCCCTTTCGCTTTCCCACTTCCTTGGTGGTGACTATGAATTAATTTGTCTTTTAAGTTTTTTGCCCGACGAAATGTGATATTTGGATGGGTACCCATCCAGATTACAAGTCGGACCCGGTGACCGCCAGCATAACACAGAAGTCAATAGCTGTAAATCATCGACGTGTCGGAGAAGCGCTGCCGGAACACCAGAAGGTGGAGGTGAGCGGGGAATACTGACAATTTAAACAGCGAGTGAGAGAAAAAGTAAATCATTTAAGTTGCATCTGTGCAAGAAGCTGGTTTTTTCCGTAGACGATAAAAGAATACTGAATCCATGTGCGCAATGAGGTTGTGAATGAGTAACGAGCGCGAAAGGGAATACAGTACTATTGTCTTTGAAGTCTATGGACAGAGTAAACAAATCTTTACCAATCGGAGTGTAAAACACAATATGACATTGTAGTAATCCAGGTATTTGAGGAACAAACATGGAAAAACGGGATGCTAAACGAAGTGAGGTGGCAGACTCATTTTTTGATCAAGAAGGAGAAAGACAAAATCCATCAACAAACAAAACAACGGTAGTCTCCAAAAAATCAGACACGCGGAGTAAATTAAAACAGTGGGAAAAGCTCAGTAAGAAGGAAATTAACAAATGGTGGGAGTTATTGACATTGAAAAAATATCTTGAGGTCCGGAGAGTCCCGAGGGGATTGCGTATAGCGATAATGCCAAGTCAACAGGATGCGACAAATGAGTTACTCCAAGAATGGGGGGAGTATGTACTCGAATCATCATTGGGCTTGATAAAAATTTTGGTCAAACATATTGAAGTGGCATTGGAAAAAATTAAGTTGGAATTACAAGAATTAGAGAATGAATTAGCCACATTAGACTTGAACCCCGAAATGAAAAAATTAAAAGAAGATCTGGAAGGATATGTGGATAAACATGAGGAAGTGGTGAAAACGAGAAAACAGGTAAAATTTCAACGCGATAAAGATGACTACTCACAGGGACGCATATTCACATATGCGAGGAAATTTGACATGTTTAAACAGCAAGGACGAATGGACATAGTGACTCCAAGTTCAAGCAGCTTGACATCTCTAACATCAACGGAAGCAAGCGAGGGAGAACAGGAGACAGTGGGAGATTTGGCAAATCGGAATTTTTAGGGGACATGAGATTAGTCCTCCAACAAAGATACTGGGAACAAAATCGCAATTTCCAACAAAACCCAAGAGGAAGAGGAAGAGGCCGCTTTTGGGAATCCAAAAGGCAACAAGAAGGGGAAAAAGGAGAAAGTGGCTCAGAAGAGAGAGTAGGTACAAAAACAAGGAGTATGCGCAAACAACAGAAATGATTCCCAGTATGAGGGAGGAAGAAATAATTAATACGATGACAATTGCAAATCTCTCAACACGGATGCTAACGGAAACAGAAACATCTTTATTAAAACGAGGAATTAATTACTGTCCAATCCAACAAATGGACCTCGCTCAAACGAGAATTGACATTTATAAATATGTCCGGAAAATCAAGCTTGCAAAAATCTTCGAGGAAAATAAAGAGATGGCCAAACATGCAAATAAAGGAAAAAACCAACAAAATGTGATAACATCTGAAATAACATTAACGACCACAAATATGGATGCGTTATTAACTTTGGTTAATCTTGATACAATGGATGAAAGTGAAGTCATCTCAGAAGAAACAGCGTGCCCCCAAAAGGGAGCAGGCTTAAGTGGCAAAAGACCTAAATCTCGTTTTTATCCTCAATTAACTCAAGGAAATAAGATTGACCTCTTTCAAGAGGCAGTGGTTCAAGATCTTTATAAAATCAAGAAAACCAAATTTCGTGATAACTTATCTAAGGAAGAAAGAAAGGCCCTAAAAGCCTGATGGAGGACAAGATGATAACGATAAAAATGGCTGATAAGGGAGGTAACGTCGTGGTCTGGAACACTTGTGATTATGAAACAGAGGCCCACTCTCAGCTGAAAAACAAGGAATATTATCGGAAGCTAGACAAAAATCCCACTCAGGCATATAAAGAAACTTTGGACATAAAAATACAACAATGGTATTTGAAAAATCTAATTGATGAAGATGAGAAAAAATTCTTAACCACCGATCATCCTGTCACAGCGACAATTTATTTCTTACCCAAATTACATAAGAATCCTCTCAAACCACCAGGCAGACCCATAGTGTCTGCAAAGGGATCATTATTTGAACCGATTGCTAGCTATATAGATTACTTCCTAATGCCATTTGTATTAAACCTGAGTTCTTATATTCAAGACACCACAGATCTGTTGAGACATCTACAAGATCTCACCTGGCAGGAAACATATCAACTGGTCACAATGGACGTAACGTCCCTTTATACAAATATTGAAAATGATATTGGGATGATGGCATGCAGCTTCTTCTTAAAGGAAAGACATATTGAATACAATCAACACAATCAAATGCTCATGGATATGGTCGAAATGGTTTTAAGTCAAAATGTCTTCCTTTTTGGGGAAGAAATATTCCAACAGATTAAAGGATGTGCTATGGGTTTCTCTTTTAGTCCCGGATATGCGTGTCTCACAATGGGATGGTGGGAGCAACAACTGGCGTGGCATCCGAACAATGATCAATATGTCAATAAGACAGCAAAGTGGCTGCGTTACATTGATGACTTGCTTATAGTGTGGGACGGAACAGCAGCAGAATTTGAAGATTATTTTAAAATTCTAAATTCAACGAGTGCAAACATCAAATTTACGTATACTATAAGCAAAGAAAGAGTCATATTTTTGGATACAGAGATTTACGTCCAGGATAATAAATTGCATACAACATTACATCGAAAGGCAACATCGACCAATGCAATATTACATGCCCAAAGCTTCCACAAAACAACAGTCATTGACAACATACCCTATGGAGAGTTCCTTAGGATCCGGCGGATCTGCTCGGAAAACACTGAATGGGAAAAACAGAGTATGAATACTGTTAAAAGATTTAAACAACGAGGATACAAATCCCACATAGTGGAAAAAAGCTGGAGGAGAGCAGATCAAACATTAAGAGAAGAAACAATAAAAGGAAACCCATAGAAAGCCTGCAAACCAAAAAGGATCCAGTAAGATTGATCCTAGATTTTCAAATGAATCAAAACAAATTGTGAAGATTTTACGAAAAAATTGGAAACTACTGCAATTAGATCAAACGGTGGGAAAAATCATGGGTACCCATCCAAATATCACATTTCAGTCGGGCAAAAAACTTAAAAGACAAATTAATTCATAGTCACCACCAAGGAAGTGGGAAAGCGAAAGGGATACAATGGCTAAAAACGAAAGGCTTCTTGAAATGTTATAACTGTAAAGTTTGCCAAATTGCCCAGAACAAAACAGAGGTGAAACTTCCGGATAACACCATGTGGCAGATCAGGGATCTAATAACATGTAAGAGCCAATTTGTTGTATATGTCGTGGAATGCCCTTGCCCGTTAATGTACATTGGCAGTACGATATGTGAGTTAAAGAAGAGAATATTAGAACACGTCCGTGCGACCATAAATAGAGATCGTAGCAATGCCATCGCCAAACACATGGAAGTGGAGCATAAAGGAGATTGGAAACAATTAACTTTTTATGCTTTGGAATCAATCCCATTAAATGTAAGAGGAGGAGATCGAGTAAAAAGTTAAGAAGAAGAGAATCAAGACAAATTCTGAACTTTAGAACACTGATGCCATATGGACTAAATCAAAGTGAGGATTTACATGTCCATTTGTAAGTAGATGAACTGGTTTTAAGTTTGGTAGTTGATGGAAAAAACAGTAAGAAGAATATAAATAATGTGAGAATGTTTGTAAATTTCTAATTGTGAGGAAACATCACACATTAACAGATTTTTAATAAATCGTCCTTTTAGGAATAATGGTCTCACTTAAATAAGGGTATCCAATCACCAAATAGAGAGAGATATGTAAAAATGAATTAATGATACAGGCCCACTGGTGGGCATGAATAAAGATATGTGACAATACTTACAGCCGTGGGTCAATAGATTGAAAAATAAAAATTAATAATCATCGATGACCCCGTATAATAACTATTTGGCATAAATCACAATAGAAACTGCCCAAAAGGTAAAATATGAAAGCCCATTGGGGGTGGTAGTGACATATGGAGATTTGTAAATATTAGATATTTTTGGTGATATAGGATATATTCAAATCGTTTCCCTTTGAAGTTGTGAATAAACAAATTGCTTAAAACGTAAGGATGGTTTATTAGAGTAGATAGCAGTTAGTCATTTAAATGTATGTAAAGACACTGAATAAATCTTATATATATAAAAAATATAGATATATATATAAAAAAGTAGAATAATAATTTTGTAAGATTAGTTGATGTAATACACACAAATAGGGTGATTTTAAGGTATTTTTTATTAATAATAGGGGTAATTATAAATGTTCTCACTTTTAGTTTAAATATTTGACTACATATCCCACAATGCAACAGGGAGGGTTTGATTGAAAATGATGATGTCAGAGATCACATGTTGTTGGGAAAGCGTATTAATTGGAGGATTCAAAAGTAACATGTTAACCGTGATCAAGTAAACTGTGTTTACGAAACGCGTCGGTTGTTCCTCTAACTGGATACTTTGTGGAAAATAAACTAATTGGAGAAGACGATACTTTGTGAGTGCGGTTTCTGTAATCCGGAAGGATTAATGTGGATGTAATATATATATATATATATATATATATATATATATATATATATATATATATATATATATATATATATATATATATATATATATATTATCTACTGGCGGTCGCCAGTAGATAGTTATAGTTACAACCTATTATCCATAGGAAATCCGCGACATTCTATTTGAAATAACTCTCTTGCCGGTTGACGTATCTTCGCAAAATTTTCAAACTTTGTGGCCCGCTCCGGTCCGCTCCTACCCTGAAAGTCTCGGGGGATTCGTCAGCGGGGGCCGAGAAAAAGGGGGGTCCCAAAACGCGTTTTCCCCATGCAATTTTCCATAGGAAACTTTAGACACGGCTACAGCCCGAACTGCTGAACGGAATTACACCAAATTTGGCAAAGAGGTAGTTCTTGGTTCAGAAAGAACCCTTTTGTTAAATGGTGTAAATCCGTTCAGTAGTTGCTGAGAAAATCAAAAGTAAAAGATAGTGATATCTATGGCCGAGTAGGGTCCGCGTACCCTCCCGATCCACGAGCTGCATGTTAATTGGCTGTCAGCTGGCTGTCAACATTCCGATTCAGGAAATGTTGGCAGCCATTTTGTCCTCGGTAGAACCGAGGGACAGAAACAAGTGCGCAAAGCGCACAAAGGGAGCAGGGTAGAAACACCCTGACCCCCTAGGTTTGCTCAGGGGTCCCACAAGGACCCCTGGGCAAAAATAAATAAATAATTTTTTAAAAATCGGCAGGATGCGCTCAGGGTGCGCGAATCCTGCCAAAAAAAATCGAAGCGCGGTCTCCGCGCTTCGATTGTATTTTGCCCCTGGGTGGCCCAAGTCCCGGGGGCATGGTGGGGGGATAATTTAATGTGTGGGGGCCTCAAAGGGCCCCCAAGCCCGAGGACCGCCATCCCCGGGGCTTTTTTAAAAATGGTGCGGGAGGGCTCTGAGCCTCCGCAGCCCCGAGACCACCACCTCCCGGGGCTTTTTTTAATTAATTAAAAACCTGTGTGGGGGGCTCCAGCCCCCACACGCCCGGGACCGCCACCTCCCGGGGCACTAAACATTTAAATATGGGGTCCGTTACGGACTCCCAGAGCCCGGGGACCACCACCTCCCCGGGGCTGTGAACTGAATGGGAGGGGGCCGCGCGGCCCCCTCCTGGAAGCCCTTGATGGCCCTGGGGACCACCACCCCCAGGGCCGGCTCCTGCAGTGTCCCGGGGTGCCTACCCCCGGGACACTGCTGTTTGCAATGACAGGACGGGAGCCTCGCGGCTCCCGTCCTGTCATTGCAAACTGCTTTGGATATTGGAAGAGAGAGCAGGGAAACCTGCTCTCTTCCAATATCCAAAGCCGATAGCTTTCCACATGGGGAGCAGCATGTTAGCTGCTCCCCATGTGTAAAGCAATGCCGGCTCCCGTAGGACACGGGGAGCCGGCGGGACTGTGGGGGATTGGGGACCCCCACAGTCCCCAACGAGAGGGCCAGCCCCAGGGGATGGGGTCCCCAGGGCAAGTAGTGGCCCGGGAGGGGGCCACGCGGCCCCCTCCCCCAAAAAAAAAAAAAACCGGAAAGGCCGGCCCCGGGGATGGGGTCCCCGGGGCCTTAAATGGCCTGAGGAGGGGCCACGCAGCCCCCTCCCTACGAAAAAAAAAAAATCGAGGCCATGCCCCGGGGATGGGGTCCCGGGGCCAATACAGGCCCAGGGAAGGGGGCCACGCGGCCCCCTTCCCGTTTTTTTAAATTTGTAATTAAAAAAGGGGTAAGGCCCTGGGGGATGGGGTCCCCAGGGCATAAAAACTGGAAAAAGGAAGGGGGCCCTTCAGGGGACAATTTTTTTTTTTACAAAAAACGATCGGGCCCGCAGGCCCCGCCCCCTTCCTTCACCACTCTGCAAACGCGCCCCTGGCGCATTTGCAGAGGGGAACGAATTCCCCTTGAATACTGGGGGTCCCTGGGGGCCAACTAGCCCACCAGGAACCTCCAGTATGCGCCAGGGGGCTGCCTTGCAGAGAGGTGTACAGAGGCCACACCCCTTTTACACCTCTCTGCAACGCAGCTCTGTGGCGCTTTTGGAGGTATATGGTGGGCTAGTTGGACTCCGGGGACCCTCAGGATTCAAGGGGACTTAATTCCCCAACTTAAAACGCGCCACGGGCGCGTTTGCACAGTGGTGAAGGGAGGGGCGGGGCTTCAGGTGACATGTGTGCAAACAGGCCCCGTGGCGCGTTTTAAGATGGGGAATTAAATCCCCTTCAATCCTGAGGGCCAACTAGCCCAACAGGTACATCCAGAAAGCGCCACAGAGCTGCGTTGCAGAGAGGTGTAAAAGGGGTGTGGCCTCTCTACACGTCTCTGCAACGCAGCCCCTGGCGCATATTGGAGGTTCCTGGTGGGCTAGTTGGCCCCTAGGGACCCTCAGGATTCAAGGGGACTTAATCCCCCAACTTAAAACGCGCCACGGGCGCGTTTGCACAGATGTCACCTCAGGCCCCGCCCCCTCCCTTCACCATTGTGCAAATATTCTTCTAAAATCATCCGAAATACGAATTCCTATTTACTCACCTGTTATAAGGAGAGACCTCAGTGCTGCATCTTTCAGCCCAGTACTGGTCCTGAAAAGTAATTTTAACCGTACTTACCAGTAACTTGAATTTCCTTCCATAGGATATCATTGCCTGCTTTTTGTTGAAAAAGTTTCTAAGTGTTGATTTTTGAAACATACAAATATTCCTCTAAAATCAGCCGAAATACGAATTCCGATTTACTCACCTGTTATAAGGAGAGACCTCAGTGCTGTATCTTTCAGCCCAGTACTGGTCCTAAAAAGTAATTTTAACCGTACTTACCAGTAACTTGAATTTCCTTCTATAGGCTAACATTGACTGTTTTCACTTGGAAATTCTTCTAAGTGTGGAGTTTTGGAACTTTATAATATTCCTCTAAAATCAACCAAAGTACGAATTCCAATTTACTCACCTGTTATCAGGAGAGAACCCAGTGCTGCATCTTTTAGCCCAGCACTGACCCTGAAAAGTAATTTTAACCGTACTTACCAGTAACTTGAATTTCCTTCATAGGCTAACATTGACTGGTTTCACTTGGAAATTCTTCTAAGTGTGGAGTTTTGGAACTTTATAATATTCCTCTAAAATCAACCAAAGTACGAATTCCAATTCACTCACCTGTTATCAGGAGAGAACCCAGTGCTGCATCTTTTAGCCCAGCACTGACCCTGAAAAGTAATTTTAACCGTACTTACCAGTAACTTATATTTTCTTCCATAGGAATCCATTGTCTGGTTTTCAGCAGAAAAGTTTCAAAGTGTCGATTTTCACAAACTACACATATTCCTAAAAAATCGCCTGTATGACTTAAACGCATTCTTTCAACTGTTTACAGGAGATGCACCAGTGCTGGATCCAGGATCCAACACTGAGTAAGAAAAAGTAACGTTAACAGTTTTTAACTTCTAAGTGAATTTCCTTCCATAGGATAACATTGGTGATTCTATGAGAAAAAGTTTCTAAGTGTGAACTTTTAAAGTACAATAATATTCCTTAAAAATCACGACTGTAACCAAAACGCTTTTACTCAACTGTTTACAGGAGATGTCCCAGGACTGAATCTAGGATCCAGTCCTGTGGTTAGAAAAGTAATCCATAAAGTAACTAATTGCATTTAACTAGAAATTCACATTGAGCTGAATGTTGCATTGTGTTTGAAAATGTGTTGCCCATTGCAACAACTGTAACTACTGTACTTAAAAGTCTATTGCCTATGTGCAAAGTATTTAAACTAAAGTAATTCATTCTGAGAAAGTATTTTTGTAATGTAATGTATAATGTAATTACAATGTAATTTAAAAAATAAAATATTTTTAAAAAAATTGTTTCTAAAAATTTGGAAATCAGTATGAAAAAATTTATATAACAATTAATACATTTAAAAATTGTCATTTACAAAACCTTTGAAATTCACTGAAAAAACCGTAGGTTTCAGACATGTTATAGTTACAAATTAGCATTTAAAAAACCTTTGAAATTCACTGAAAAAACCATAGGTTTCAGGGACGTTATAGTTACAAATTAGCATTTAAAAAACCTTTGAAATTCACTGAAAAAACCATAGGTTTTAGGGACAGTTATAGTTAGTTGGACATTGCACTCGTACAAAACCCGTGAAATTCCCCGTTATAGTTAGTCCAGCTAACTATAACTTGCGCCCCGCAATGCACTGCTGATGACGTCACATATTACATCACTCATGACATGGTCAGTGACATCACTGATGACATCACTGATGACATCTCAAATGACATCACTGATGACATCATCCACATGATAATCTGATGCACCTCCTCACACCCCAATATAACCTTTGATACACCCACTCTAAATTACAGACTGCCATTCGCAAAACCATAGACACTCCAACACCAATAACTACATACCCACTCACTGATTCTTAGGTCTATGCACACATCCACTCACTCACCCGTACAGTCACTCATACTTACGGTCACTCAGTACAGGACTATCATATGCACTCATACTCCTATATAGACACTCAAACACCGCCACTCATCCATAGAGGTACTCACACACCTAGTCAGTCATGCAAATAATTAAACACACTACCATTTACTCACCTATACAGTTATACACACACCAGCTCACTTACTCATACAAATAGTAGCACATTCTTACGCTCTTATACAATCACTGATACAAGCACACACTCATCCATACAGCCACTATCACAATCACTCACTCTCGCTTATAGCTATTTATATACTCCAACACACATATATACTGCCTTTCACATATGTAGTTACTCACACATGTACCACTGGGACATACATTCACTCACTAACACACTCTTACACACACTTACCCACCCATACAGTCTATCACAGATGCACTCTTGAAACCATCCACCCAGTGAATCACCCACTCACACATCTATGCACAGAGTTGCACACACCCCTCCCACACAAACACTCAGGCACCCATACAGATACTCAGACAAGCATTCAATAACTCATATAGACACTCATGTAGCTATTCACAAACACATGCAGCCACTTACACAGCAACAGTCAGACGGATACAGACATTCACCCAGTTTAGTCACTAACCCATGCATTCAGTAAGATACGTTAAATCACTCACTTATAGAGTCAGTCACGCACCTACTAAATCATCCATACAGACACTTACACACCCACTCATTCTTCAATACGTCTTTTCCTATATATATTAAAAATATTTAAACTTTACAGAAACACACAGTCACTGGATGATGTCATCAGTGATGTCATTTGAGATGTCATCAGTGATGTCATCAGTGATGTCACTGACCATGTCATGAGTGATGTAATATGTGACGTCATCAGCAGTGCATTGTGGGGCGCGAGTTATAGTTAGCTGGACTAACTATAACGGGGGAATTTCACGGGTTTTGTACGAGTGCAATGTCCAACTAACTATAACTGTCCCTAAAACCTATGGTTTTTTCAGTGAATTTCAAAGGTTTTTTAAATGCTAATTTGTAACTATAACGTCCCTGAAACCTATGGTTTTTTCAGTGAATATATATATATATATATATATATATATATATATATATATATATATATATATATATTGTGGAAGATAAATACAGTAACATGGTTGTAGATGTAGATAGAAGACAGCTTTATTGCGCAACCCTCTTCAGCTTCCCGGCAGCAACTGCCACAAAGAGAACATTACAGACTTCATCTCTGTGCATTCCACATTCCAAGGTTGGACAGCTAAGAATGCGGAATGCATCACATCACAACATATTTCCCTCCTTTCACAAACATATTAAATAAACAAATGTGTAAAAAATAAACTGGGAACAGAAACAAAAATAGAAAACACTATACATCACAAAATCTAATAGGCCTAGAAACAGTCCTCTTGCTTCTGCGGAATCCTACAGGAAAAACATCTTTATCATCATTTTTTTGCATGTTAACATCAGACATACCCAAACCATTGAGTTCATTGCTTGAAATTCCCCTTTTGTCAGACATTTTGCTTTGGCTATCACACACACACTCCTTCTTAATCATGACCACAACTTTGTGCACTCTGTTTTTATTCCACCATTCGTGTCCATTGACTCTAATAGTATTCTTTGACACAGCATCCACTTGTACAGGTTCCTTGAATTTTGAGTTCCCTTTCACAACATGAGTAGGAACCTTGATCCGAACCCAATCCCCTACACTAATGCATGTAAGATCTTCTCGAACTCTGTGTCTGTTGTCAAAGTACTCTTTCATCCTGCTTTGGGACATCTCTACTTTGGGACGTATAACTTTGTCGACAGAACTCCATTTCTCCGTTTGTTCCTGAGAAGACCTTAACTAAGCGGGACACAACTTTGACGTGGGTATCCTTCCCCTCATCAATTCAAACGGACTTTTACCAGTCACAGCATTGGGAGTCGTACGATGGGACCACAACATGCTCTCAACAGCTTCGTGAACAGGAACAGAATTCTGAACAGACCATTGAATGCAATCTACCAAAGTGCGATTCATTTTCTCCACCAAACCATTGGCTTGTGGATGGTACAAAGCAATGCGTTTATGAACAATGACATTTTTTCCCCAAAATTCTCTCATCTCTCTAGAAATAAACTGGACCCCGTTGTCCGACACTATCTCTTTTGGAAAACCTTCCCTAAGAAAAAGTTTCTTGAGAGACTTTAAAACAAAAGCAGTGTTGGGTTCCTCCATGAAATCTACTTCCCACCACTTGCTGTAATAGTCAACAATGACTAGCGCAAACTTAAACCTGCGTGGTAAGATATTGAATGGACCAATGAAGTCTACCACAATTTTATACCATGGACCTTCAGGTAAAGTACACGGTTGAAGAGGAAGAGTAGTGAGTTTGATACTCTTGTCACTATTGGCACAGATGACACACTTTTATATGTTGTTAATTATGTCAGTGTCCATTGCTGGCCACCAGTAATCCTCCCTAATCTTTCTCTTAGTTATCGTCTGTCCTAAATGTCCCTCATGACCATTTTCAATAATCCTTTGTCTCAACCCAAAAGGTGGAACAAACCTGTCTCCTCTCATCAAAATTCCATTCTTTTGGACATGAAGTTCATCTGCGATTTTAGTGTACACTTGCAAATTCACAGGCAACAAACTTTCCCTCGGCCATCCTTCAATCACAATTTTTTTTACTATCACTAAAACCCCATCCTCTTCCGTGTTTGACTTCCATTCATCGTCACTGAACGCCTGTCCTTGACAAACATCCACAGCAGCTATTAGACACTCATCGCAATCCTCATCGCAATCGTCTGAATTAACATCAACAGAAACAGGAGAACGAGATAAATAGTCTGCCCTTACGTTTTTCCCACCCGGGATGTATTCTATTTTCAGGTCATATTGCAACAACTTTGCACTCAATCTTGAGAGTCTTGGGGTATGGTCTCTAATGACGGTGCCACTTAAAATGTTTACCAACGGCTTATCATCTGTCTGTAACACAAATCTTCTCCCCCAGATGAAACACTTAAATCTCTCCACCGCCCAACAACACGCCAACAGCTCCTTTTCAATCACAGAATATATTTTCTCATTCTCTCTTAGTGACCTTGAAGCAAAACCTAAAGAGACTTCTTTTCCATTTCTGTTTGTCTGAGACAATGTTGCACCCAATCCATCATTGCTCGAATCAACAGTAATAATACATTCTCTCAATGGGTCGAACGGTGCTAACACCCCAGCAGAACTAATCTCTTTCTTGAGATTGTCAAATTCTTCTTGGCACACAGAAGACCGCGCAAAATTTCTTTTCTTTTTAAGCAATTCCCTCAAATTTGCTGAAAAATTTTCAACAAATTTTGCATAGAATTCACAGACTTCCAGAAAAGATGACACATGTTCCTTAGTTGTAGGACACGGTGCATTAGTGATGGCATCGACCAGACCAGGTCTAGGTAATACCCCCTTTTCTGAGATTACATGTCCAAGGTACTCTATGCTTCCTCTAGCAAATTCACATTTCTTCATATTGGCAACAATGCCAGCTTTTTGTAACTTCCTTAATACCAAATCCATAATCTCATCATGATGCACAAGATCTTTTCCTGCCACCAAAATATCATCTTGAAAAGTTACTACTCCTTTTACACCACCCAAAACATTTTCCAAAACACGTTGGAAAGCGGAGGCGGCGGACGCCAATCAAAAAGGCATCCTCTTGAACTGTAAAGTCCCGATTGGAGAAACAAAAGCTGTATAATGTTTGGATGATTCATCAAGAACAACTTGATGATAGGCGGAAGCCAAATCAATCTTACTGAAAACGTTTGCACCAGAGAATGTAGAAACGATGTCATCAATACGTGGTAGAGGATGTGAGTCTACCCAAATAACTTTATTCAAGCTCCTAAGGTCCACACAAACTCTAAGTTGGCCATTTTTTTTCCTCGCAATAACTAAAGGAGATACCCAAAGAGATGACTCGATTGTTTCTATAATGTCATCTTCACACACTTTCTTAAGTATTTTTGACAATTCTTCTCGTATACTAAAAGGAACATTCCTCAGTTTGTGTTTAACCGGAGTGGTGCCACTCTATACTTTAATCAAGTGCTTAAAACCTGCAATCCTTCCCAACTTTTCACTAAAAACTTCTTTAAACTTGTTAATCCATTTCACACTATCATTTTCTTGAGCTGACTGCTCGCAAACAGGACGTTCTGCGACCAATGACACCTGAATCTTTTTCCCAGGCCTCAGTGTCATTCCGAATAATCCTTGGTGATACCATCCAAGGATATTCAAACGTTTCTTTGCTACGTAGACCTTTCCAAAAATCACCCTTTCCTTAAACATCAAATGGCACTCAAAGTACCCTGTTAGTTCTATCTTCCTCCCATCGTGTGTAACAGGATTTCTGTCCGGAGGATGTAAATGTTTGTCACTCCACGTTTTCTTGAACAGATCATCTGTGACCATTGTCATCCTAGCCCCTGAATCAATTAACAAAGTAACTGTCTTTCCATCAACCACAATGTCCTCATACGGGTCGACACAATCCATCTCACCTCCTTGTACAACCACAATAAAATCTTTCTCAAATTGTTCATTACTTGAATCATCACTCACTTCTCTGTCAACAATGGAGTTGACTTTGATATTTTCTTTAGGGGATTGACAGACCTTTGCAAAATGTCCCATTCTACCACATAACCTGCACTTTACACTCATGACAGGACAAAGACGTCCATTGAAACCGTGTCTTGCGTTACCACATCTGAAACAGATGTTCTTCTGATTGAAAAAGCTATCTTTCACTTTCTTTTTCTTTGAAACAACCTTACTAGTACCCTTTTGTGTATAACTTGCATTCTCCTTAGTGTTGTCCTTAACAACTGACACACCGCTTTCTGTTTTCCGAGTCAACTCTTTGGATGACTTACGTGAAAGCTCTATACTTTTCACGATATCTACAGTTTCTTCGAGGGTAGGATTTTTCAATGTCAACAACTTCTCTTGAACTTTCTTATCCCAACACCTGACCACAATCTGATCTCTGATTAGTTGAGACGTGAAAGCTTCAAATTCACACTCAGCCACTAATGGTCGTAAAACAGCCACATAAGTTACAATCGATTCATCTTGTTGCTGCTCCCTGGTGAAAAACTTGTGTCTATTAACAATTAAACTAGGTTGTACATCAAATTGTTTTTCAAATTTTTACTGCTAATTGATATTCATCAATATCATCATCCTCTTCTCTTACTTCATAAGGTGGTAGATGCTCATAAACCGAATGACCCTCAAAACCCCTACTATGTTCCAATAAAACTTTTTTCTTTCTGGACAATATCTGTTTCCACCAATAGCACCAAGATATTTTGTAAAAGCTCTATACCATGAACGCCATGGAATGGGAGGATCTCCAGGAACTTGGAGAAAAGGTGGAGGAGCATTAATACTCTGCATGGTCATTTAAACAATACAATGTTTAAAACAAAAACAAACCAAAATCAGAACAAAGAGTTTGTTGCAGTCTTCTAGAGATTTTTCATAAATGATCGAAAAGATGTGTGCGTATCACAGTGCTAATTTTTTTTAAATTAAAACGTTGAAATTGACACGCAGATGAAAATGTGTGCGCATCACAGTTTTTGTTGATAGATAGTGAGCAAAAAGGTTATTTGTGCATTTCACAGTTTTTCTTTAGGACAGTTTTACTGTTGAATGCACTGGTAATCTTAGTAAAGATGAAACTGTTTGACACACAAAGTTGAAATGTGTGCGTGTCACAGTGCTTTTGAATATTTAGCCAGCAGAAAAACAGTGTAAACACAAAACAGTGTTAACTGATAGTATAGATGTAATCAAGAATGTAGATGTCTGCGTATCACAGTGTTGGTCGACTGTTCAGCGCACTAATCCACTCAAACGAACACTTTTGCACACAACGGTGTGAAAGCTCGGATAAGATTGGCACGCATAGAAAACATGTGTGCGTGTCACAGTGTTGCACAGCGCTTTGAGCGATTCTCAAAAGTGTGGGACGGTGTGAAAGCTTTGGAATGATTGACACGCAGAGAAAACATGTGTGTGTGTCACAGTGTTGCACAGCGCTTTGAGCGATTCTCAAACGTGTGGAGTGGATGTATGTGCAGGATATTCCTTTTTAGCATGTAGATTTTGGATAAACCTGTCACATGAACTTGTTCCTCTGGTTGCATTATTGTGTTACCCTTTAAACAACAACCAAACTCGTACACTCCCAAAATGTCCGCCACGTATTTTTTTAGTGTGCGTAGTGCGTGGTGATGCTAGCGTTGATGTCCGCTTTGTGAAAGCCTGATCTGTGATGCAAAACAGGCAAGTGACGCTCTCGCTAGACTAAACTGTATTTGTTAGTTATGCGGTGCTTGGATAACGGAAACGCATGGGAAGCTGAAACGTGAAGGCACTCCGAGTCAGTAAAGATGCGGGCACATAACAGACAGTGCTTGGTGAGTGAGGGATGACCCTACATACAGTTTCCATTTTTTTTTCTTTTCGTAAAGCGAACACGCGTAGGTTCTTCTCTGCTTCTTCAGAGGGTTGGCACTCGTGGATTAATCGTCGCCAAATTTGTGGAAGATAAATACAGTAACACGGATGTAGATGTAGATAGAAGACAGCTTTATTGCTCAACCCTCTTCAGCTTCCCGGCAGCAACTGCCACAAAGAGAACATTACAGACTTCATCTCTGTGCATTCCACATTCCAAGGTTGAACAGCTAGGAATGCGGAATGCATCACATCACAACATATATATATATATATATATATATGGGACTTGAAATGGTTTATTTTGAGAGAATGCACAGCGACTCACAAGAGGATAACAGAGGCACTACAGTTACCTACAGGCCACGTGGGTGGCCACGCCCACCTGGGCGGGGTGAATATACTTTTAAACTGGTGCTGTAAGAAACTGCCGAGCCTTCACTCAGTATGATGCCCTGAGCCCATGAGGAAGTGCTGTTGAGCATGAAACGCGTTGGGCAGGACTTTGAAATTCAGCGAGGCACGTCTGCTGTTTGAATATTGCTATCATCCATTAAAGATTTGGCGTAAGAAATGTACCTGTGTGAGGCACTCTCTTAGCAGGCAACTTGTTTGTTGGGATGTATGCGGCATAGCCTGAGCCGCGAGAGGAGCTCTGCTGCACTTGTGCAGTCCAGCTATGGCGCCAATCGACGTCGCAGCATTTGGGACAGGTATCGCCAATGGAAGATGTTACGAGCATGTCAAACTTCGGTTTGTGTTACCGCAACCCACTTGGGACTTGAAATGGTTTATTTTGAGAGAATGCACGGCGACTCACAAGAGGATAACAGAGGCACTACAGTTACCAACAGGCCTCGTGGGTGGCCACGCCCACCTGGGCGGGGTGAATATACTTTTAAACTGGTGCTGTAAGAAACTGCCGAGCCTTCACTCAGTATGATGCCCTGAGCCCATGAGGAAGTGCTGTTGAGCATGAAACGCGTTGGGCAGGACTTTGAAATTCAGCGAGGCACGTCTGCTGTTTGAATATTGCTATCATCCATTAAAGATTTGGCGTAAGAAATGTACCTGTGTGAGACACTCTCTTGGCAGGCAACTTGTTTGTTGGGATGTATGCGGCATAGCCTGAGCCGCGAGAGGAGCTCTGCTGCACTTGTGCAGTCCAGCTATGGCGCCAATCGACGTCGCAGCATTTGGGACAGGTATCACCGATGGAAGATGTTATGAGCATGTCAAACGGCAGTTTGTGTTACCGCAACCCACTTGGGACTTGAAATGGTTTATTTTGAGAGAATGCACGGCGATTCACAAGAGGATAACAGAGGCACTACAGTTACCAACAGGCCACGTGGGTGGCCACGCCCACCTGGGCGGGGTGAATATACTTTTAAACTGGTGCTGTAAGAAACTGCCGAGCGTTCACTCAGTATGATGCCCTGAGCCCATGAGGAAGTGCTGTTGAGCATGAAACACGTTGGGCAGGACTTTGAAATTCAGCGAGGCACGTCTGCTGTTTGAATATTGCTATCATCCATTAAAGATTTGGCGTAAGAAATGTACCTGTGTGAGGCACTCTCTTAGCAGGCAACTTGTTTGTTAGGATGTATATATATATATATACATATCGGCCACACTGGCAACAGATTAGATTGCCCAGTGCCCACCCATGCTCAGTAGTATTCGCTATTCTCTTTTTTTTCCAGAGGAACATAATTATTAACCCATTATTAATTATTAATTGGCGGCATTGATTTATCATCCTTCCAGCACTAAAGGTTACGCTTGTCCACTTCATAGGTCGAGTCAACTGCAGTTTGTTGTAACTTGTACTAGGCTATCCCTGCCACCATTATGTTTTATTTTACTTTAGCATTGCTTATCAATATCATTCATCATCACTTTCTTCTTGTTTGGCAGTCTTCTTCTTGAGTACTTACTGCTCACTGTACTTCTACTACTCGTTCCCTAATCTCCCTCAGGTGACTGACTGCCTCATTTTCTTTTTTTGCAAATGCAACTGTCTACTACTGCTACCACCACCCACCATGGCACCGTAGGAAACCAAACCATCACCATGCAGCCATCGCTTCGCCTAAACATCAATCACAAGTAAGAGAAGAAGTGTTGGGGAGTCAATAATATATATACTATGGAAATTAATTAATTCACACACCCACATCCTTCTGAGTACATACTACAAAGGGGGTTTTAGTTGCAGAATGCATAGACTAGGAGGAGAGACTGACAGTAATAGGACAAGTGAGGGTACTGCATCTATCTGTCGGTGTGTTACACTATTGACAGATTTCAAAAACTGGCTGCGGCCCAGCAGCAAAAGGAGGAAACAAACAAAGTGACGTAAAATATTAACCCCCCCCAGAAAAGATTTGCATCATATGTATTGGAAAACTATAAATTATTTATTACCCTAACAAATATAAACTAGAAGAAAAACCCACAACACCTGACCCACCCCTCTCCCTAACCCCAACCAATGTCCAGTAAATTAAATAAATGTCTGTCCATGTCGAAGTTGAAGAAAAAAAAGTAAACACCAAGTTTCCCCAACTCCCAACATCTCACCCACCAAAAAAAAGATTAAAAAAGGGGCAAGGGTCAAAGACTGAGGTGACATCTAGCGGCGGGGGTGCCAGATAGTTCGCTCCAGGACCTCCTCCAGCTTGGCCTCCAGGCGCGCCATCCTGAGGAGCATGCGGCGCCGAAAGTTCCTGCAGGAACAACAGGGGTGGGCAGCAGTAGATGATGATGAAGTTGATGGGCGGCGGGCGGCTGCCAGAACACGGTGCTGTACCACCGGAGGCACAGGGGGGCTGGCTGGGCCCAGGGGCATTGGAGGAAGAAGCTGCAGTTGCCGCCTCCTCCTCCGCCAGGGCAACCAGCCGGCGATAGTCAGCCCGGATGGCCTCCAGCTTCCTTTGCCGGGCCCTGGCCGCCAACTCCTGCCTGTTGGGTTGGGAAGGAGTTGCTATATTAAGAAAGAAAAAAAGACAATTGTAACCAATACTCTTAGCAAAACAGTAACACAAAATTAAATTACACACATAAAAATTATAGTGGCACAATAGCACTATCAGTTGTGGTATCCTCCTCACTTCCTCTGCCCCTAAGATTTGGATGTGATGATTAGACTTTCAGGTAGAGTAGAAGTATTCTTCTTCTCTCTCTTGTTTAGCACAATTAATCTTGTAGGCATGCCAGCTCAGTCAGTTTGTGCCCTAGACAGACATACTCGTGTCGCAGACTCATGTTACTTTACTACTGTCTGCATGTGAGGCAGCTGTACAACACAATTATATATTTTTCCATTACGGCCATACTCTGTTAAATCAATGGCAAATGCTCAGACAATTTCACTTTCACCCTGACTACTGCAATAAGGCACATGATGATGGTTAATGATGACATGCTTATGACTGATGATACATATACGGTGGCACGACATCATGTCACTCACGTGATGATGATGATGACATACTGAGTGATTTGTAAGTACTAGTTACCATGCAGCCGATAGGCCACCCATGGCTGACACAGTCAAAAATGACATGGGTAGCGACTGGAGCGGAAGTGGGCCTTGGAGTTGGAGGGAGGCGATTAATGATGGGTGGGTAGGGTAAATAATAGTCATGCACAATATATATGTTGTGCTTGCAAACTACTGTGAGTCATGGGGGTATTCCATTCTAAAATTTAAGTACAACCTCAAACCTTTGAATCAAAAACCTTGCAAAAAAACAGTCCTTGTTCTTCCCGGAGCTTTTTTCATTTATCAGTGCATTACTCTTCTAGCATTATTATTATTTTATTCTTAATCTTCACCCTTGGCTTTGGTACTCTGGCACGGTTTAATTTTCTTTTACATTCTCTTCATCCAGTCAAACTCTGTTTTCACCGACTATCTATGATACCATCCAGACATCCATCTATCCAAACATGGCTATCATAAACCGGCTTTCACTGACAACATACATTTGTCATAGATATAACCAACCACCACACATGCGTCCTTGCTTGCCTTAGAGTTTGACCCATCAAACCCCCGGAGGATTCCTTTCACCCATACGGTTTCACCCACCCAGTCAGGCATCCTTTCTGCTTTCTCTTTCACCTTTCACCCATCCTTCAACTACCCATGCATCCTATCATCTTTATCCGCCACCTATATGCATCCCGGGGCCCCTTCCTTCACTCACGCATCCTTCTTGCCAGTCATACATGTCGTCTGACTCTTTGTCTTCTTCATAAAACTGTCTCTGTTGAGTTGAAGATAGAATAGAATAGGCCATTAGTTACTCAACCCCCACCGCTAATGCTAATGTTGTTAAGTAAAGGGTGTCATCTTCAACTGTTCAGTGTTCACAACAACTTAGTCTCATCAGAAGTACAGTGTACTAGTACTGAGTGTACACTCTTGCAGCGAGTGTATTCCTCATTCTCAATAAGTAAGGAATATGACTTACCACCGCCCGCCACTGCTGCTGGCTCCCCCCCTGCAGCTGCCTCATCCTCCGCTCCCTCCGGAGTGGCATGGCCCTCAACGCTGGCCCTGGCACTGGTGGTTGGTATGCCTGGAAAAAACATTTCACATTTTTTTAGCTGCCATTAACGCCTTCCCTATTTATTTTTTTCATTAGCAAGATTGAAAATACATAATTAATAATACATACACCACACACATCAATTTGGATACTAGAGTAGACAGTATGTCCTATCAAAAATAACAAAATTATATCCGGTTGGGATGGTGGCAATTTTTGAAAAGCCTCTCAAGAAGAGGACAACCCAAAGGACTGGACTCAGTGACTAGAGCTATTGGTGCATCTCATTTTTTGAAAAGAAGAAAGAGTGGCCAACTGGGCGGACATGAGGTCTCTCTTAGATGGAAAATAATGGTGCCGTCCTCCTACTCCTCTTACTTCCTTCCAGCCATGGTGCACGGTAATCTGTTGTTCAGTGTTTACCATCAACTGCTGCTACTAAAAAAAGTACTAGGCCTGGATTAGAAAAAGTAAAATACACCACTTTGGGTGTCCTGTCCAACGTGAGTGACCACCATTACTGATTGAGCATGATGAGACAGTAAAAGAAACTAAAGCCTTCTCATCTCACTAACCTGCAGAGAATATCTTACTTGGGCATGCAATCTACACAGCAGATTAGTGCTACTAGTACTAGTAGTAGTAAGGAGTCCTTACTAGTACTAGTACTAGTAGTAGCCTAGGACCAATGGGTTCTCTGAGTCTTACAGTACCACTATTAGGCAATCCACATATAAGGGGAGAGGGAAAGCTGAGTGAAACTCAGAAGAAAGAAAGCTACAGACAGACTAATAGAGAGTCAGAGCAGAGGTTAGTCAGATGCAGTTTGATTTGATGTAAAAAAAAAACACTAGAAACAATGTTAGCTCTAGTACTTAGTAGTAGGTAATGGAGCAAAAACAAGAATTTAGAAACAGATAGATTGAAGAGGATTTTAGAAAAATTAAAATTAGGAAATGGAAATAATAGAGCTGTAAAAGTTAGGGAAATATTAATATATAACAACACCAGGAGGACTTACTGGGTCCAGCAGTAGTGCCATCTGCGCCTGAGGTCGCTTCCTGCTGCTCCTGGGAGGCCCCTCCAGCTCCCTCACCTGCTGCACTGCCAGCTGACCCAGTCTTCTACCTGCCCCTGGATGCTGATCATGTAAGACATAATTAAAGAGACAAAAAGTGATTTGTGTTAAATTAATAAATATAATTGCTCTAAAAATATTTTTAGAGAGGCAACAGCAATTGCAATGACATTGACCTATCCTAAAGATCGACTTATTCGACTAGTAGTAGTCGACTAGTATGTATCGCAGTGGAGTACCATCCGATCATTATTATTCCACAGTTCAATTCCGGGTCCTGAATCCTAAACATACCTAGCCTGCCTATTCCAAACTTTGGAATGAATTGCAAAAAAATTATATTTGCTTCTACTAAGTTCCGATCTCATTCCCAATCATCTCTGTCTCCAACTCAAACCCCCTTTGATGGGCCAATTACTAAGTCTGCATTTTTATTCTTCTTAATGCATAGATGGACGCATGCATATTGCATACACCATTAGTTGGTTGCTATTCTATTCACTCACTACACGAACGAACTACAAAAGGTTCTACTAGGACTGAAGTAATGTGAGAGGACGTGTCACGCAGGTTGCTAAATTACCAAATAATACTAACTACTACCACTATCTCAGTGAAAGAAGACAGGACAGCCTGACAGGACAAAGGAAAGGACTGGAGTCTTTCCTATAAGCATTACCTAACTTAAATTCTCTAACCTCGCATGAGCACCTGTCTGGAAGTAACAATCACACAATAATAAGATTTCTAAACATAAGTTACCTGCATGCAAGCAGCAGCAGCATGTTAGCTATTTGCGAAAAAAATAATATTCGCAATAACACAGAACAGAAGAACACAATAGTAATATAATTAGCTACTCACCAAGCCCCGGGACCTCGACACCTAGCAGCAGATCCAGCAGGTCCTGCTCCCGGTCCAGGATGTCGGACCACCGGTGCGTCAATTGGTTACGGGTGCGCCGGACCCCAGAGCAGCGAAACACTGCCCGGTGCACCCTCTCCCACCGCCGGTGACTCTCCCGGAGCCCGTACCCGGACCCAGGCCTGCCGCCTGCTGCCAGGGTTAAGGGGATGTGGCGCTGGACAAAAAAAAACAGTGCGGCCACCTCCGCCTCAGTGAATAAGGCCCGTGGCTGCACCCCTTGTGGGACCCGCCTTCTGCAATGAAGGCGGTCGCGGCTTTCACTCCTCTTCCCGTGGCCCTTGGTTTTCTCAAGGCTCTTTGCCACGGTTCTGGGTAGGCAGGGGGCGGAAAAGATAGGGTAGGATGTAAGAAAGTAAGTAAAAGAAATGAAAAAAGCAAGTAGTAGCAAAAGAGTGAAAAACGCTCTAAAAACACACAAAAAGTAGGAAAAAACGCAAAATATGCAATCAGGAATAGAGAGGGATATATAATAAAGAAAAAAGATCAAAAAAAGTTTCTATAAACAAAGGATTGAAAAGATATAGGGAGGATAGAAAAACAGGCCCAGAACCATAGCAAAAAGTGAAAAAACAAGATGGCCGCGCCCATTGGCGACCGCGTGGTGAAGTTTGCGCGTTATTTCCCCCTGAGCACGCAAAAAGCATCTTACGCGTTCCCGAACAGGAAAAACGCATCGCAAACGGGCAGAACAAGCAACTCCGCGTGCTTGCGGAATTCCGCGTAGCTCGCAGAGTTTTTTTGTGACTTTGCGGAATTCCACGTAGCACGACTACGCAAACTCCGCCCAGGGTTAGCTTTCTCCCCCTGCTCATAATGACTGTACCTCAATTTCTGGAGTGCATATTCAGCTTTGGAGGTGAAGAGAGCTTTGAGGTCCATGTGCACCTTCTCAAGGTGGCGGCAAAAGCCATCCGAGGGGCGGGCCATCTAAAAAATGCTTATGAAAATCACTGTTCCAAGCATGAATAGCATAAGCATTGTCCTGTCAACTGTACATAATAAAGAAATGCAGGTTTTACCTCTGGGCTTGAGCGTTACAGCTTCCATGGATTGCGGAGCTGGGATACCTGTTTTTGATGTCCTTTCTTTGTTTCTGTGTTTTTTTTGCAGAAAGCTGGATGTAGACAGTCGCTGCGAAAGCACCAACATCCTCAGGAGCCCAAGAATCCAAAGAGGAAGGTGCGGCTGAAGACGCATCCATTTGGGAGCTGCAGGGCAGATCAGAGAGCTCAGTTAAGGTTCAATGGTCAACGAGGCAAAGCACTGAGACCAGGGGGGGGTTAATAGGATGCTCTCCAAATACTTCCTGGCACACGTGGGGAATAGTTGACAGGTGCAGAGCAGGTTCAAGTGCCAGCTGGCACGCATAGCATTAATGATTACAGATGGTTTGCATGTGTCGGACTTCTGCCACTGGTAATTTGGTAATTAGTGTAGACAGTTTGCACATGTCAGATCCTACCACTGCCACCAGGGATGTGTACAATTCTCATACAGTTACCAAAGAAGTGCTGCTGCGAGTGAAAACATCACACATGATACAATTTATTACCAACATAACTCATGGTTTTACTAAACATATTTGCATATGGAGGGAGTCTTATGACCACTCTTCTGCACAAGCACTAGAGGGATTGGGACCATGACATGGACAGCCCAGGGGGCAGGGTGCAATGTATTTAAAAAGTTGAACATGTACTTTTAAGTTTTACATGTCATGGTAGTGCAAAACCTTTAAATTTGTTTTTCACTACTGCAAGGCCTATCTGCCCCATAAGATAACATTGGAGTTGACTTATTACTATAAGTGTCATTTCCAAATAGGAAGAGATAGCCCTTGTTAATGGTTAAGTCAAGTTTTAGAAAGTTGGAATTTTTCTGTCCTTGGCCTTTTTGTGCTTATAGGCTGGGTCACATGACTGGGTGTAACTTACAGTTAGACTTTGTGAATTCCTTCCAGGCAGTCACACAGTAGAGGGATTAGGTGTGCCCGAGTGGGCATTCTGCTGACATGATGGGGGTGGCAGAGCTGAGCACAGCCCCACTTCCACCTGAACAGCCTCTCTCTGCCTTCACACAAAGGGCCTAACGACCCTACATTGTCACTTCAGCCAACTTGGTGCCAAGGCAGGGGAGGCAGGAAATTCCATGCACTTCAAAGTCACTGTCTAGAATATTCTCCCAACTTCCAGAACCAGGCCACCTGTGTATAAAAGAAGGACCTCAGCATACTTCTGGACCTGTGGATACTCTGTCAGTAATAAGGACTACTGTGCTGCTACAAGGACTGCCACTCTGCTGGACTGATGCTCTTCAAGGAACTGCTGGCCTGCTGACCTCCTGCCTGCTGCCCTCTTGCCTGGGGAAGAAGAACTGAATCCGCAACTCCATCTTGAACCCAGGACCCCACAGTGACTCAAAGGTATGTTGGCCTCCTAATCTGAGCCGCAGGTAATAAAAAGTTCCCCAAAAGCTTCTGGATCCATTGTCAGAGAGATCTTGACCCCCAATTGGTGCCTCTCAGGTCCTGGACCCTTAGTGCAGCTCTCGAGCTCTTGAATTCAGGCTTTTGGACTCTCCGTGACCACAAATGGGCCCATTTGCACCGGAACCGCTTCCCTCACACCAAAAATCAGAACGAGCCGCTGCTAGCCCATCTCTTTGCACAACAACATCGACAGCCGCAGGGGACCACCAACACGAAGCTCCATCCCACCCATCTGCGACACCCAACTTGTTCTCCACTCCATGTCAACTGCCGTCCATGACGATCTCCATGCTCCTTGTGACCCTCAACAACGCGAACTGGACACTTGGCACAGAACTTGAAAAGGTAAACCATGAGCGGGACTAATCTGGGACTGTATCTAACCTGCGTTCCATCATGTTCTGCCTGTTCATTTAACTTTGACCTGGTCCAACGTGACCAGATAGCCACAGTTGGCGCTTTTCGCTTTTAGATGCTATATTGCAGTTTATTCTTTAAAAATTCATAATTCCAGTTCTACTGATTGGCTTTTTGTAATTATGGCCTTGTTTTATTTATTAAATTAAGCTCTATTTATCTAAAATGGTGTGGGGTCTTTTTGTGCAGTGTTTTCACTATTCAACTGTTTGAAGTGCTGCAAAAATACTCATTGTCTCTAAGTTAAGCCTGACTGCTCTATACGAAGCTACCAGGGGGCTGAGTACAGGTTAGTTTGGGGTTTGCTTGTATCTTATCCTGCCTAGAATTGTGGTTGCAGCTTGACAAGGGCTCACACTCCAGTCAACCAGTAACCCATTTCTAACATTATGTTAATTTTATTAAGAGGTTTTGTATATGTTTGTATTTGGTTTGAGTTGGAAAGTGTTTTCTGGTTTTCTTTGCAGGAGTGAACAAGACTTCTACGTAGGTAGTTTTATGATTTTTGTGTGTCTCCATTTTTGTTGCTGGGATTTGTGGTTTAAAAGAATGGGATTAGATACCTTACATACATGGAGATCTGTAATCCGTATATAAAAGTCCATATCTAATTTCCTTATTACCGTTGAGTTGTGACTTCTCTAGTCATGCGCAAACTGTTGACGTTGACCAGGTTTGTGGATTATTGCACCAGCAAGGTTTGGTCAGTAACATCTCGTAACCAAAGGCAAGGGCAATACATCTAACTACTATACTACTAATTTATAAACAGAAGGCGGTAGTGGCTTCCCTGTAAGGAGCCAAGATATTGGGGTACAAAAAAATTGAATAGCTGCAGCTGGTGAAAATAGCTTCTTCAGAACACTGTTGAGGCTGGGATGTGGCATCGTCATGGCTCCTTTAAAGAGTTGAATGTAGTTTCCATCATAGATCAGGCTAGAATCAGTTTTATGCTGGATTAGATTGATTAGGAATATAAAGGAGGTGAGCAAGAGCACCGGTAAAGGGGTATGTTCGTGGTCTGCCCACATAAGGAAATGGTTATTGACCATGGGCCTGCTTAACCTATGGGAAGATCCCGGCCAAGTTGGTTCCGATATGGCAGACCTAGTCAAGGAGGCTACTACATCCAACTAAGGGATGCCAAGGTTGGGTGTGCGTGACCTGGTGCCCTAATATATTCTTATTTAAGGTCTAGGACTGATGTGGGGTTTAAAGATTACCTTGATAAAATACAGCCAAATCAAAGAAGGCGAGTAGATATTTTGTTTAGACTGGAGATATTCCCAACAAGGTCCTATCTCGTGAAAACTAACATGGTTAGGAAAGAAGGGATGATTCTCTCTGCAATTGCTCTGAAGGGGGGGAGGACCCCATAACTCACTTGCTTTTGTCTTCTACAAAATACACTTCCATTCGATCTAGGTGGCCACAGCCTCTCTTTGAGTCATACGGGATTTGTAGTATTACAGATGTGACTGAGCTACGTTATAGGATAGCTAGGGAGGATATTTTCAAAAATGTATCAGCCTATCTTTGGGGGACCTAGTATTACAAACTCCCTCCCCACCCACACCTGATAGTGCTCTCAGTTTACTATAAAGCAGTAGCGCAGACATTCATATCACATATGGGGATCTTTGTATGGAATTGCATGCACTGGCCTAATGTCAATAAAAAACTGCTAATTGTGATAAATTGGGTAGCAAGCAATTGCCTGGTAGATCGTAGCAAAATTAATTGCATTTTAATTGTCTGTTGTTTATCACTACAGACGCCTTATAACTGTCAGCACTTTATATCTAATGCACACCAGATGGGAGACACTTTGCAGATTTAAATCTAATGTCCATTTCACTTGGCACTTTATTATTGTTCTTATCTCACACTAAGTGGCGCTCAGGTTGAGGAGTGAAAAAGTGAAAAAGTGAAAAAGTGAAAAAGGAGTATTTTATGGACATAGGGTACTCCCACAAGTCCTTAGTTCTGTGGTGTATATTATCGCTCAACGTAGCTTGTACTGGTGATGATGCGGTGGGTTGTGAAATATCTGTTCTCCCTGTACCCCAGTTAGAAATATATATAGGGTTTTTAACTCATTTATTATCATTCTCTTCTACTTTATCAACGGAATAAGCCATTTTTCATTATGTACTCTATTGAATGAATGCTTTGATTTCCTCTTCCTTGCTGCATGGTGAATTTTATCATTAATTGTCATTAAAGGAAAGAATTCCCCAAACGAGTGTCCAGAAATGCAAAGTTTAAATTTATACAAACTATGCTACTCCATAGAGCTTACCTTACACCGCGTAGGCTACAACGAATGTTCCCACAAACACAACACCAATGCCCACACAGTTGAGGAATGTATCCTAGGCCTATATAAGCAGACGACCAAAAAAAAGTACAGCTTAGATTCATGGACCTCGCCCTAATAATAACAAAAAGGGCTATCACTATGCGATGGAAGTCAAAGAAACCCCCTACCGTGCACATTTGGCATAGTGAAATGCTCCGCTGGGGTGGAGCTGAGAGCGCCGCGATACGGCGGGAAGAAGCTAAGGGTCTGCAGAAAAATCCGATATCTATGGAATGGGATGCTATGCTGGAAGCCCTGAAAGGAGCGGATTTAGAACCTGGAGATAACACCCCGAACTTGTAATAACCTGCAGCATATTTGCAACAAGTGTGAGATACAGTGAAGGACAGATTAAGTTAATGGATGCACACTATAAAGTTATAGAGCACACAACCATAGAGTAGGTCACAAGAATAAGCACATAAATGATGGTAAAGCCAGAACAAGAGTGGGAGGGGGAGGGGGATGGCTGGGATAAGTTAGCAAATAACCATGTTAATTATTCTGTTTAAAAAAAAAAAAATTATTATAAGGTTAATTAAGAAACGTACAGATCTTGGCATGATGCATGACAAAGATATTAGTACTGATACAGATACTATAATGCAATGTGAAATGTATTTTAATGCTGAACACCATGCTATGTAACACTGCCATATGTGTCTAATTCCTATTACATGGCTAGCCAACTCGACTGTTTAATGGAAAATCAATAAAAAGTTGTTTTTAAAAAAAGGAAAAAACAAGTTTTTCTTCAAGGTTCTACACAATCTGAGCTAGGACATTTTTTTTAATCTTGCTACCACTAACTGATTGCATTGTCTTTTTTCAAAAAATCACTATTTGCATTTCAATGGGTTTATTTTACACTACAGATTCTACTTTTATTCTTTATGTCTGCAAAATACTGTCTACTTCATATGGAAGCATCAGACACCAAGGATTTAAGTAGGGGTGTAAAAAATTCTTGCAATTTGCTTTTGTAAATTTTAGCAAAATTACACAAAATTACAAGCAATTAAGCAAAATACAAATCCATCAGTTTGTGCTCTAGTTTAGTGCCAAATGCATCCATGTATCAATTTTTGGCAAGGACACATTTAAACAAAAGCACAGTGAACAACAGCTGCTAAGATTCTGTTCTTCCTGTGAATTTGTGCAATTTGTTTTACCTCAAATGGCACACTTCACTACAAATTTTCACCGCAAATAGATCATAAATATGCAAAGTGGCGGAATTGCACATTTGGGGAATTTCGCATAACGAGCACAATGCAGAATTTTGAAAATTATGGATATTACACCAGAATGATTTAAATTTCCCCAGGCCAAAAATTGAGCAGTTCGTGGGAAGGGTGAGGGTGTGATCATGTATTATAAGGAATAAAACACGTTTAAGCACATTAAAAGGATACTGCAAGCCACATCAGAGTTCCATGACCTTAAAAAGGAACTCTGCCTTTGGGCTCGCTCCTCTATATGGTAATGGAGCTCCTCAGTGACTTGCAACATCCTAATAATGTACTGCAGAGGGCACTTTATACTATGCATATCTGTTTTAATCAATTTCGTTTACTTTATAGTATAAGGACTTTTCAATAACATGTTGTGCTTTTTTATGGAAACTCAGTTTTTACCTATGGATTTGGCTTTGTGGCCAGATTATTGACTTTTTTGGAAAGTTTGCATTTTTGTTATTTTATTGGTTTCTCTATAGCGATTATTGGCAGTAGATGATGATTTTAGACAGCATTCTATTGCAAAAAAGTTGTAAGCATATCTTTATTTCTAAATATGTTTGTGGAGGGTTTTATTGCTGTGTTTAATGTGATATGCATTGTATCGACATTAATATGTTACGTTGCAGTGTTAGATGCATGACACATGCATAGATCTGTGGTTTTGAAGATTTTTTAATACTTTAATGTAGGGTGTGTGCATAGTTTAAATATCTTTAATTACTGGGTGTTTAGGATATTACATGTATTCTAAAAATGTGGTTATATTTTTGGAGGCTTTGTTTTTTTATGGTGTTTGTTTATATTTGTTCATTTTGGTAAGGTTAATTATTTATTACATAGCGTAACTGTGAAAAAGTAAAATATTTCATTATGTAATACAATATAATTTCATGCAGTGTTTTAAGTTGTAATACTTTTTGTAGAGTTTTAAATTTAGTAGTAGTTATTTTTTTTGCATCCGTTTTTATTTTTTACAGTCAGGTGTAGGCTATAGAGTCCCAATATTCTATGCATTGCAGTTCCTGATTCAGCTGTACTATTCTGTGGAACATATTATACATATGTTGCAGTTGTTTCAAAAGTTTCAATTTTATAACCTTAGCTAGGGATTGGTTTATTCTTAGATCTTGGAAGCTATGCTCCTTTGGGGGATTTCAATAAGCTGTTAGAGAGTAGGGTGATGACTTCCAGTTTGAAAATGGAATTATTTATGTCTCCTTTTAGTAGTATTATTTGACTTTAACTCTTTGATTTGAATGCATTGATACACGTTCCACAACTCTATATGAAGTCTGGATTGGCATATGTGACCTAAGCGGTACAGGCGATTAACCTGGGTGTCCTCAAAGTAGCCATGGAATGGTGTAAATTTCTTTTCATTATTTTTTGTAAAATGTACAGGACTATTTCAATTTCAATTTTCAATTCATCTTTATTCGATTCACAAGGTGTATCATAAAAGAGCACATATAATAGCAGTATATTTAAAAATAACCAGAAGAATACATCTTTTAAAAACAGTCACAATGTAAGAAAATGCAAGGCCTTTTTTTCTTCTAGTTAATACAGCCCTAAGAAACCTTGCTAGTGCCACACATGTAAACAGATTGGGAAGCAGTTGCAAATATAAAAACGCCAGTATACATTGCTTGAAGTTTAAAGATTTCAGTATAGGAACAATAAAAGATCTCCTCAGATCAGTGTATAGTTTACAGAAGAACAGGATGTGAATCGTTGATTGATTGGACATGTTATCACAAGGACACAACATTAATTCCTTTGACCAATTATTAACACTTGGAAATGTCGTCAAGCGGCAAAATATATCTAACCTAAAACGCGTTAAAACAAATCTATCTTGTGCATTTAAAATGTTAAAAAGATATGGTTGCATTGAGCAGGTAGTTAAAACGATTTGGTTATGATGAACTGAAGGTTTAACTAATTCCACTGATAGTCTTCAAGGTGATTTAAACACTCTGATTTAAGTGCTTTCCTAGTAATATTATTCAGAGAGACCGGTTGTTCATACAATTCCGGGTGGCTGATGTCTACCATGAAGTTCTTAATGTACTTTAGCCATGGTCCATTTAATGAATGATCAGAATCACAGCAGTCCTTGGCTAAAGCACGATTAAATTCCAGGTGACATGAAGTCCAGATCTTGTGCCAAAGGAGGACTGGCTGTATACTTATCAAATCTGTTAGATAAGTGGCACCCAGTTCAGAATGGCACACAAATGTTGAACAGCTAGAAGGAAGCGCCAGAATGTTTTTAAAGAAAGCATTTTCAATCCCCTGTAGTGGTTCCAGATTTACATAGCCCCACAACTCAGAGCCATACATAGCAATAGTTCTACATTTTGCATTATAAATCTTTAGCATTTCTTTTGGTTGTTTACAGTCAATTTTCCTTGCAAAATTACACAAGGCCGCAATAGATCTAATAAATTGCAGTTTTTTTAATTTAATGGCGCTTTTCCAATTCCCTTCGCGATCAAATAAGATACCCAGATATGTAAAAGTGGGAGTTAGTGGAATAACATCTTTTCCTACACAAATATTGCGCATTTTAGTGGAGCTTCTGCCTACCTTCATAACGAAAGTTTTGCTTATATTAAGTCTCAGCCCCAGATATTCCATAAAGTGCACAAAGTTATCAAGAAGTTGCTGCAGGGCCAGTGGAGTACATGCCATGAGTACTGCATCGTCCGCATAAAGCAGGACGGGTATTGGGCGTTGTTTAATTTGTGGCAAATCCAAACGTAAGTTGGCAAGGGTATCACCTAGGCTATTGATGTACAAATTGAATAAAAATGGTGCGAACACGCACCCTTGGCGAACTCCTTTTTCAATATTAAAAGAACAGGTACATTCGCCCTCTATACCAAAGCGAACCCTAGCACAGCTTGTAGAATATAAATATCTCTGAAAGCTAATGATTGTAAGGTCAATTCCCATTGAGGTCATAACGGACCATAGTTTATCATGGATTACTGAATCAAAAGCAGTCGAAAGATCAACAAAAACCAAGAGCAAATTACCTCCTTTAATGCGGGCATACTTGCTCATGATCAGGTTTAATTTGATGGCTTGATCCATAGTCCCTGATCCTTTTCGGAATCCATATTGTAGATGCGAAATTATGTTATTATCACCCACCCAACTTTGCAATCTACTTAGAATTATGCGGCCCATGACCTTGACCAAGGAATCTAGCAGGGAGATGGGTCTGTAATTTGCAGGGCAGTTTCAGTCACCTTTTTTAAATAGTGGAACAATATGGGACTCAGACCATGAGGGGGGAAATCCAACACTCTGACATGATCTAAAAACAAGGTTTAAGAGGGGCCCCAGAACTCCATATTAGCCTTAAACAAATCAATGGGAACCCCATCAGGCCCTGGTGCTTTACCACCCTTACTTGAGCTTATAGCCAGGGTGACTTCTTCCAATGTGAAGTTAAGGTCAGGCTAGTCATGTGCCTTAATGAGGGATGGAGTCTCCATCAACGGGGCCTCATTTATCTCTTTCCCACCACACTTTGTAGAGTCAGAATATAATTTAGAAAAGTGTGATACCCTGCCACCTCTATTTTCGGCTTGTCATCCTCACTAAAAAAAGAGTGAGTTAACTACACGCCAGAATGCGGTAGGATCATTATTACAACTGGCCTCGTAAAGTTTGTCCCAAGCCTCCGTTTTCAAACTTCTTTTACGATTTTTTATTACAAGCTTGTACAGCCGTCTCTTATGCTGAACCTCCAGAATGTTCCTGGGTGTGCACTTTAAAGCCAGTTTTAAGTTTTTATGTGCCTCTAAACAAGCATGATCAAACCAGGGCTTCTTGTTTGCTTTACTACCTTTCTGATGTGCAAATAGGCCCGCTTTAATTGCCTTAGTAATTTTGTCAAATGATTCTATGATAGCAGAAGGACCTACTGAATCATCCAAACAGACATCAAAGGTCTTTCTTTGTTGGTAAATTAGTTTCTTTAAAAAACCATTTGGTTCGAACATGGACCACCTTAAGGTGTAACCACTTGTTCGTGATAATTCTATGTTCTCTGCAGACATAGTGGAGTGACAAACCCCTTGTTTTATTAAACTGCCAAAATTCATCGTAAGACTCTGTGGGAAGTGGTCACTCATTGCTAAATCATGAATTTTAAAATCAGATACTAATGCTGAATAGCGGTTAGGGAACAGGATAAAATCAGTAACACTTTTACCCATACCACCATCGTAAGTACATGGTACCATAACTGGTCTAATCCTGAATTCGTTACTAAAACTCAGATCATATTTGGAGATGAGTTTGTTCAGTTTTTCACCGTACTCTGAGTGTAGAAAATGCGTAAGGCCGTTGTTTGTTGGAGAGGTAAGGCAGCAAACCTTGCTCGAATACATTTTACACAATTTGATATTAAAATCCCCCCCAGACCAACATTTTGTCCCCATTCTCCTTGTCAAATAGAGCTTCAAGATCAGCATTAAGTTGATCCAGGATATGCAATATGTCGGAATCACTGGCATTATTGTAAAAGTTAACTAGAATCAGAGGTATAGAGCCTGGAAGTTCGATAGAGACAATTTGATAAAAATTGTTAGGAGGTTTTGCGATTGCATTAGAGGAAGTTAAGTCGTTTGACACATAAATGCATATACCCCCCTTAGATCTACCATGCCTCAATGGAACAGCTGATAAATTAAATGTTTTATATCCATTGAAATGGATTGGTTCCACGACCCAGGTTTCCTGTAAACAAAGAATGTTAAAACCGGTTACAAATTCTAGCCATTCAGGTAAGTTAAGCTTACTACGAAGCCCCGCGACATTCCAACTTAGGACACTAATCAGGTTTGAGACAGGATTTATACAGTCCAAATTACTCTCGCTCCTCCACATAGTCTGCGTCCTAGATCGTTGAGCCTCCAATACATCCCCCTCTACCAGTAAGCTGTTAGCAGGCATTAGGGAAGTAGGGACATCCTTAACTACAGATTCACCTACCAATACGTCCGCCTGTAGTCAGTCTACCCCAGTAAGGCTAGAGAGACAATCATATCTAGTGGATGTTGGAATAGAGTACATCAAGTGAGATGGATTATTCGAATTCAAGCTTGGCAGTTGAGGGCCTGGTTGTCGTAAGAATGATCGCTGCGACTCAAAAGACAGCTGATTAAACAATTGTAACGTAGGCCTATAAAAAAAAACAAGCGGTAATACTGAAATCTGATTTGGAAGTGTCGGCTTTGAATTTATACTTCCCAATATCATTCTAACTAGTGCTGGGGATTTAAAATAAAGCACCACACAATCATCATGAAACACCTTAGGGCCCCTGCCAACCCACTGTACCCGTCTCACCATCTTAAAATCATCAAAGAGAGCTCCACCCATCCTGACCCTGGAATTTAGCCAATTAAGAGACTTGTTTCTCAACGAGTCCCACGTTTCTGTAAAAGGAGTGCCTACGGTCGGAACATTAGCAAGTATAATCACATACGGGGTAGCGGCAGGGGGAACCGATCTAATCGATCTTTGGCGTGTAAAAGATTAGTATGATGAGTAGGGTGGGCAGCAGAAGATCCTACCAAGGAGATACTGGGCATGGGAACTATTGGTGCTTCTTCGTTATTATATCTGTCTACATCATTTCCTTGCACTATATGGGGCTGCCGATGCATGTTTAACATTTGTCGAGAAGGGGGCTCAGGATTCTCTATAGCGGGTTGTTGTGGCGGGAGAATTACGTGGGATCTAGAGGTACTACCAATAATATTATCTCTGGCAGAGTCTCTGGCAGAATCGTTTGGCCCACTATGGATATTTACTACACCTAGTCACTCAATACAAGATAGCATAGCACATTCAATAGCTTTCAATCGGTCTGTAAGACTACAAACCGCAGTTTTAATAAGGTCAGTCAGGGCTTGAACAGACGTCACCAGTGAAGAGCAATCCTGTGGTGCAGCAGATATAAGTTTTTCGGCAGGTCTAGGTGGCTTTGAGATCTCTACCGTCTTCTGCACTGAAATCCTCTTCTTAGCTTTAATTGGCTCACCGGATAGAGCCACAATGGGGTCCGTGGGACAGTTCCTTGAAATCTTTTGGTGTTTGGAAGAAGGATGGTTATTCAAAAGGTTCGAAGTACCCGGTGAAGATAAGTTATGTACAAGCTTATTGCTATTTTTGGACAAAGTACCAAGACCCTCAGTCAGAGATTTGGGCGCTTGAGATGTATTAGGGATGGTTAAACAAGGAGTTGCAGGTTCGGGGACAATCTCGGAGCAGCTGGTTAAAGTTTCCTCTACACTTAGGATTTGCTTTTCTATCTCCACCATTGCCCCTGTTATATAATTCCTAATAGACTGCCTTGACTTAGGTGGTGACTTTGTTAGAGCAGAGCTCGGATGTTTTCTTTTCCCCATTTCAGAAATATATTTACGCCTCTAGACAAGACCAAATTAGATCGTAGCTAACAAAAAGGACATGAGAGCATTGATGTGAACAGAGACACTTAGTAGGTCAAAGGTTTACTGTACCATTGGATCTTTCGTCGATAGAGACAGGATGGCTGGCCGGAAAATAAACCTTCCTGGGGCGCAGAACCAAGAGGGGTGGCCCTGCCCTGCCTCTGTCTGGCGCTGACGGGCTCAGACGGGCCCGCCCTTGGCCCGGGCCGAGCCCGGGCGCACCCCGCGCACGTCCCGCGCTGCAGGACTCCTTGGTAAGTTTTGTGGCACTCCTGCGCCTGCCGAATGCCATGGCCCCGCCTCCTGCAGTGTCAGGGAATCTGGGCAAAGTGCTGTGTGCTCTCATTCAAGGGCTCCCGCCCCGCAAGACTCCGCAGTCCGTTTTGTGGTGCTCCTACGCCAGCCGAATGTTGTGGCCCCGCCTCCTGCAGTGTCAGGGAATCTGGGCAAAGTGCTGTGTGCTCTGGTTCAAGGGCTCCCGCCCTGCAGGACTCCTCGGTCCATTTTGTGGCGCTCCTGCACCCGCCGAATGTCTTGGCCCCACAGTGTAAGGGAATCTGGGCAAAGTGCTGTGTGCTCTGGTTCAAGGGCTATTCACAAAGATACCTTACGCCTGTAAGTGAATTACCCGTGTAAGTTTACTCTTACACTTTTGATTAACTTTACTACGTTTTGTTAGAATAAAAATGTCGCAGCTGTGTTGCTTAAGTATTGTACGTCTTAAGTTAGCATTTGCGGCACCATTTTATGTTTGGCCGCCATTTTGAGCCATGATCAAAACTAATTTCTCTGTGTCTCTGCTGAAAGCAGCTTTGGTAGTTTTCGTTTCTCCAAGGTTGGGCCTTGCTGTACAAATGAATACACCGTTCTTATTAGCGCATACCTTTCCCACTAGATAGAGGCCTGCTCCCACTAGTCCAGCGGTGGGCACAGGCAGAACGACCTTGACATAGAGATAGTGTGTGCCTGGTCTCAGGATCGAAACTCATCCTTCTGTACTTTCTTTGTCTAGCTGCCTCCAACTGGAAATTTCCAGTCTGGGCGTGCCTTCATTGGTTCTGAATCGTACATAATGTATCACCATGTTTGCTGATGTTAGTCCCTCTGCAGCAATCCAGAGACTGGGCTCCGCTCAAGTATATCTGAATAAATATACTTGGTTTGAATTCTCTACTGTCTGACCGACTCTTCATTTTTTATGGAAGGCTGACAGGTGGTCGCGAGTGACCCGGGTGGCCCTAATCGGGTCACTTCCTTCAGTTTGGCTAGTCACCATTCACACTTGTAAAATCACTCAAAATTGTAGACTTACATGTCTATACCTCCTGAACTAGGGATTGGAGTCAACTTTACGAGTGTAAGTATAGGGAAAAGTAAAAAAAATCATTAAACTTAAAAAATGTGCACACATATTTTATATTAAATAACAATGTAAATTAATCTTATATATTTATTTTAAGTACAGAGCAAATTAAAAAATGCTACAAACTATTAACTCAATTTAAATTTAATTGGTGTATACAATTAGTTAAAATGTGTTTAATTGCAGTCTGCAATAACAAGAAAGATCTCGGAGGGATATCATATGGGAAATTCTCAGATTGTGGTTGCAGAGGTGACGGATCAGGTCAACATAGTCCACCATTTGCTGGTGAAGTTGCTCCAAATTTCTGGTATGGAGCCACCAGGTCCTCAGTCTCTGAGTCCTCTTATGTCTTATACCCGGACATGTAATCTGAATTTCTCCAACGGAATAATCAGCAATGGCACTGGGGAATAATCAGCCCCAGTTTAAAATTCTGTATTTGCTGCAGGAACAAGGAAATAGTTGAGTCTAGAGGATTAATAGTAGGGGGCAACATAATATGTAAATTCTCAGTCCTTGTCCAAGTAGCTAGGGTCAGGCATATTTATGGTGCATATTGGCTCCTAGTATCTATGGACAGATCCTTAGCAGTGTTAAAGTCTGCACCAAGCACTGAACTACCAGGTAATGACATGGCCATTCGGTCCATTAACACCTTGCGTGCAGTATCTACCAGGTTAGGAGGTGCATAGACACTGTAACGCATTCAGTAAATTTCTCCCAGTGTTCCCTCAACCACCACAAACCTCTGCAAGCAATCATTATGCATCTTTTGAACTTAAAGTGAGAAGAATATGTGAAGTAGGACTGCCAGCTTTTGGGAACCTCTAGTGTAACCAAAGTGTTAAAAATTAATGTGTCCTTGATGAGCTAGGAAACTAAAACTGGTGCCCAACATGCATGTTTCTTGCAGGAATATAGCGGAATACTGCTCCATTGTATTTTTATTATTGAAGCCACTTGATGTTCCAAGTGATTATTGTGTCTGTATCTTGTTTAAGTGTCATATGGGATCATATTGCATGTTTGATCTAGTGGAACTATGAATATACTGCTCTACAAAAGAAATGTTTGCTAATAGAAATCCCTGTCCCAACCCTCACTAAATTTCATGAACTGAAGCATCTGTCACCCCAGCACAATGTCTTAACCATTCAAAGAGGGAGTTACATAGAAAGACCATTCTGAGCCTGAGGTAACAGAAGACTAACTTAATCAACCAAGCAGACTACTCAAGCTCACCAACCTGGGCCCTCAGCTCAATTATAACTTGAAAGGGGTTCCATTGCTATCAGAGTGAATTAACCTCCCACCTAATCCCAGAGCTATCATGTAAGGATCAAGATTCCTCTGGAAGCTCAAGGGTAGAAGGAGTTCTGGGTGCAGGTGGATTGTTGTTGCTCTTTTCTTCGCTGTAAGATGCAGTTGCCTCCTTTCCTCAGTAGGCTGACTTTCCATTGATTAAAATTTTTGTTTAACCATTGCAAAGATTTTGTGTTATTTTTGTACGTGTGGTGCTGTCCGGGACAATTCTAAGCATTGATGAATCTATAGCAAGAACTGACTTCAGATGTGATGCCCTAAGGATTGCATCTCTATCCAAGGAATTCAAGAGATGAGCAAACATGGACCTTTGTGTGGCACACGGAGAGTCTTCTCAATTATGAAACAGAAAATCAAAGTATCCCATGACATTGAGGAATTCAGCCAAATACTTAGGAATTGTTTCAGGTGTGACCCCTCCGCTTTTCCCACAAAATGGAGATTATTCCTGTGGGATCTACATTTAGTGTCCCCATCTCTGTTTTCAAGCCAACTAAATAGTTCTTTCCTACATACTACCTCCATCTGAAGAGTCCTTATTTGATTGTCAAGTTGTGAAGATTTTGTTGTTGAGCTTCTGCTTCTTTGACACATTCTGCTACCTTCTTAAGCTCCTGTCGAAAGAGGCCATCCCACTGCCCATTATAATTTCAAAGCCTTTTGTCACAGATGACCTGGAAAATCTTTTAAAGGGTAAACAGTATGCTTTCTGCCACAGTATTGGTTGTCTTAGTCTCACAGTGTGGTGCCCCAGTCGCATGGGAGGAATCCTTTTTTGTCCAGCAGCAAGCAGAAACATCCTGGGTCTGGCAGGAGGTGGAGCATGTAAGGGAGCTACAATACCCCCAGATCCTGATTAAATACTGTGGAAATTGTACTACATAGTTCTGTAGACACTCGTTGAGCCCCCATGAAAATTGTAGTCTGCCGCCACCACCACCAATCCAACTGCAGAGGCCCACGTGTCGCTTTGGGCCACTGCTTCGATTTCAGTTCTCAGCGGGGCATGGGGATGAAACGTCTTCTGCATTATTTCACAGGAGAGGAGTTGGGGCCTCCCCAGTCAGCCAGTCACCCCTGCAGTCTTCACTTGGTTAGACTGCCACACCGCCACCATCTGGCAACACCAAGAAGCAAGGAGTGGGCCAGAGAGGCACTGAACACTGTTTTCCTCAGTGGGTTGGCCTGCCCTCAGTATGGTAGTTGGAGACTAAGCCAGCAACACCCTTCAGGTTGGATGTGGGATAGCTTGGCACTCTGCGGAACAACCAGCTTGCGGTCTGTTCACCTCAGTCCTCACCCAGGCGAACCCACAAGCTATATCCCCCAGGACACAAGGCCCTGGATCCTCTGGGATGCTTTGTCTATATCTCTGCAGCACTCTCACTAGATCACCAGGGTGGAGACCCATTAATATGGCATGGCTTTCTCTGAGGTTCTGGGCTGATTTACTGCCACTCAGACTTCCACTGGCTTGGTGAGGATGATGAAGGATAAACACAGTTCAGTGGCACTCTCTCAATGGACTCCCGCCATCTTGCGCTCTTGGCCAGGTTTCCCTATCCACAATGTAATTTCTTGGCTGCAGTACCCCCCAAAAAACACATGACAAGACAAATGCTGCTCCTGTTCTCTGTGATGTGTTTTGTCAGTGGGAAACAGGCTGAGTTTAAATCCTGACTGTAGACTGAGGGCTTCATTTAGAGTTTGACAGATAGGTTACTTCATAACAAAAAGTATGGCTATCCCATCCGCCTAATTATTCTATGGCACTTGTAATAAGGCAGACGGGATATACATGGCACACGTCCATCAAACTCTAAATCAGGCCCTGAGTAATTCTGCTTTCATAGTGAGGACATTACTTGTTGCTACTTTATAAGTAAAAGTTGCCAATGCAACTAGAATAATTGTTGCATGTATAGAACCTTTAAAGAGCATAGACACCGCTCTAGTGTTTGTCAGCATACCAAGACGGATACGTTTGTTAGAGAAAACAAGAAGGTAACACTGCAGTTCAAAAGTGCCACTACCTGCGTTTATACATATAGGTACACTGCAAATATTTTACACTACATACCAAAAAAAATCAGTGGGTCGATTGAGTCAGCTTCTTTTGTACAAGGGAAGGGAGGTTCTTTTGTAAAGTTTTGTTTTTAATGTATGCACAGTCGGACATTTCACACTTCTTCAGCAAGATTAGAATTACAAGCATGAACAATTTTGCCAAAAACATCTTTAATTACATTACTGAGTCTCAGGGCAATTCCTGAGGAAATGAGAGACCTGCTTAGCATTCAACGAGATGTTTTTTAGCTAAATAGTCTAGACCACTTGACACAATTAATAAACCTACGTAAGATTGGAACATGCCCAACAAACTCATTGTCTATCAGTGCGAGTCCTGGCAATATTGCAGAGCAATAAATATTATTTGGATAGTGGAGTTTTTCTCTGCAAAGAAGAGAGTGATCGTAAATCATAGTGATGCATTTACTGCCGTTTAATCTATCGCTCAGTATTGCAAGCTCTACAATATATTCTACCTGTGCCTGTCCCCTGGTCTATGCCCCATTCAAGTACTTGTACTTACTTGCCCTTTAGAGATGTCTGGGATAATGTTCAAGCTATTTGGATTCCCCATTCATAATGAGGTTCAATGCATTCCATTTTCAAAGAGCGTTATGTTCTCACTTGTTCCCTTACCTGCCTAATGCTTACAGAATTCAACTCGGTTTGGTGAAAACTCATACTTACATAAAAAGATATATACGAGTTCACAATAAATTCATATATGCAGGAAATATGTTTTCCTCTCCCTCTATTACCCAAATGAATACAAGTGAGTCAGCAGGTTATGTCCTATAATTGAGAAATGATTAATCTAGCAATATAACATACTGACGTTCACACGATGATATAAATAATTGCCATATTTAGGGCATATTATCAAGAACGGCGTTCAAATTATCGCCGATTTAGCGGCAGAAAACTGCCGCTAAAGCGGCGATAATGGGCTTGATAATATGCCCTGGAGAATTCCAATAGAAGCCCAGGATCACACCAGAACATGGACTTCTATTGGAATTCTCAAGGGCATATTATCAAGTCCATTATCGCCGCTTTAGCTGCAGTTTTCTGCCGCTAAAGCGGCGATAATTTTAACGCCGTTCTTGATAATATGCCCCTTAGGGGCATATTAGCAAGACCCACGTTAAAATTATCGCCGCTTTAGCGGCAGGAAACTGCCGCTAAAACGGCGATAATGGGCTTGCTAATATGCGTTATAGAATTCCAATAGAAGCCCAGGTTAGATGTGCAGGACATCTAACCTGGGCTTCTATTGGAATTCCATAACGCATATTAGCAAGCCCATTATCGCCGTTTTAGCGGCAGTTTCCTGCCGCTAAAACGGCGATAATTTTAACGTGGGTCTTGCTAATATGCCCCTTAGTCTTTTACAAGTTTGTGATTTCCGATTATGTGTTTGGACATTGACTAGCCTATCAATGGCTTATTTTCTGATAGTGCTTCTTCTGCCATTCTTTCGCCAAGTTCATGGCCACAGTGGCCATTAAGGGCCAGATGTACTAACGTTTTTTGCAGGCGCAAATGGGTTTTAGACCCGTTTGCGATCGCAAAAAACTTGTGGCCCATGTACCAATCCTATTTTGCGAGTCGCAAATCAATTTGTGACTCGCAAAATAGGATTAGGAAGGGGCGTTCCAAGGGCGTCCCTTCCAAATAGCGACTACTGAAGCAATGTATGACTGTTTTGCGACCGCAATTGCTGTCGCAAAACAGTCACAGTTTACCACCCCTTCCCATTTGAGAGTGGCTCTCAAAATATTTTTTAAGGGCAGGCAGTGGTCCCAGGGACCACTGCCTGCCCTTAAAAAATGAAACTGAAAAGTTTCATTTTTATTTGTTAAATGCATCCCGTTTTCCTTTAAGGAAAACAGGCTGCATTTTAAAAAACAATTGCTTTATTTAAAAGCAGTCCCAGACATGGTGGTCTGCTGACCCCAGCAGGCCACCATCCCTGGGAGTGCCAGCTATTCCCAATGGGGTTGCAAATTGCGACAGCCTCATTAATATGCATGAGGCATGCAATTTGCAGCCCCATTGGGAATCACAAACAGTGTCTCAGACACTGTTGTGCATCCCAATTTGCGAGTCGCAAATGCGACCCAATTTGGACTTGCAAATTGGTGGGCCGTACATCTGGCCCTACGTTACTCTTGCATTTCCCCAGCGACGTGCAGGGTAGGGGATTGCTCTATTCTAGTCATGGCTACCTATAAGGTTGGTTTGAATATTTTTGCCTGGCTTGAATCTGTTTTCAGCCTTGCCATGACCAGCACTCCATATTATCACACTTTGCATTTACTGATATGGCCCTCGTGACGAGTGGCCTGCTAAAATCCTGGCTATTTCCTCATCAAAGAATTATTCTTACCTCACGTGATAGAAATTCTAGGGGTGGGGAAGTAAAAGGATTTGCATGTTTTGGGGGAATAACAAGTGGTAATCATTGTTTTCACCCTTTTAGTAATCAAAATTTCTGTGTGAAGACTAAAAACTTAAGAGGAGATTTACAAAGATTTTGCGCTGTGTTTGCAACACAAAAGAGAGGCAGATCGGGGCAAAATCTTTTTTTCCTATTTACTTTCTGGAAATAACAAAAAGGAACACAAAGCAGCGCATAGCGTTGCTTTGCATTACTTTGCGCCATGGGGGCATACCAAGGGTGGAGCATGGATGTTCCCGTACAACCACCTAATGTTTCTCACGCAAAACCCAATTTATTAAATAAAGTAGATCGGGTTTAGTGCGAGAAATCTGCGCACTTTTCAAGTAGGTGCAAGGAAGGAGAAATGCTTTCATTTCTTCTTCCTTTTCTAACTTTGCATGTGTGCTGCACTTTACAGCACACATAAAAAGTGGGAACATTGTTAAAGTGAGTCTGTGCATAGTATTGTGAACTGGAAGGGTACCCTTCCAGTACAAAACCTATCCTAGACTCACGGAGACACCCTTGCACCATGGCGCAAAGGTGTCTCCGTGGCGCACAGCAGCTGATTTTAGCGCCGGCGCTAGTGAGAGGGGAGGAGAGCACCTTATTTTAGTAAATAGGGTGCTCTCCTCCTCTCTCTTTTTCACGTAGCGCAGCTCAGCATTTGCAGCTGCCCAAGTGCGCTACGTGAAAAAATGGTAAATCTACCCCTCAGAATTCTGAAGGGCTCGATGGCAGGTGTTTCCTGTCCCATTAACTATATGGGCCACTAATAATGAATGCCTTAGAGATGGGTGAAAGGTCATGGGGATGAATGGCAAAAAAGTGGAGAGACGGGCAGTATTCTCTGCTTCATGACTGCAAACCTATGCTTTAGAATACCACTGTGACTCCCAACTGCCAGGTCAATCACCATCTGCCATGAGGCAAAATAGCAAACTAAGGTGGTCCTGGCATTTTGGATGGCATTGCGACACCCTATCCATGTTTAACCTTTAACTAGGGAATGATGTTTTCTACACATAGCCTCAAGTGTTCCTACTTAAAGATCCTGTGGCAATTTGCCCTATAAGCATCATATAACATAATCCGTCAGTCAGAAAAACTTTATTCGGTTAATTAAAACCATAAAAGCACACACATACATATTAAAAAGAATTCTTGAAGATGCACTCTTAAAAAGGATTTCATATTACAACACAATTTTCTTAAAAATGCATTTTATGAATACTAGCATCTGAAAAGGATAAGTAGTTCCAATACAGCTGCATATCACAAAGCGGCTAACATCAATATGGTATAAAACCAAATGATTCTTATTTATTCTAAGAAATTCCTGCCAAGGAACTAAGAACATAGGAGCATACTAAAGGTCTTAAAAAGGCATTTTTGAGTAGCAAGTGCTTCTTATACATATACAAGTGTCTAAAAGTCCGTCGTTCTGATGCAGCTACATGTCACTATTATATTAAACAAATGGCCTCAGCATACTATTTCACTAAACTGCCTCTTCTTAATTCTAAGAGCACCTGCTAAATAACTAGCAACATAAAAACATACTATGGGACTTGAGAGCATTTATAAATAAACCAAAACAGGTCTTCCTTACTGAAAGTTTTTCCCGCTTAACAGAGTTACTATAAATCATTGCCACAAAACACAGTAATGATTGCAAAACATAAAGTGCATAGTATCTTGCAAAGAAAAGATTTCACAGGAACAGGGGCCCAACTCATCCACCTTGTGCTGACCCTGCGGTGCCCCCAGTATCCAATGTAATAGATTTAAGGCCTGATTATGAATGTAGCAGTCCAACCACTGTATTATGACTTTGGCAGTTGGACTGCCATAGGACCGCCGCTACCAACAGGGATCCACGATCCCTGGCGGTCTTGCAGCGGTCTGAGGCCACAATATGCTGGCGGTGCAGCTGTTGCACTGCCAAGCATATCATGAGATTCCTCACTAGCCTCCTTTTCATGGCAGTGAGCCAGCCATGAAAAGAGTGGTGGTGAGTAAACTAAGGGGGCCCTACACAGCCCCCTGGTGCCTCAGGGCATGAGGGTGCATGCAGGAGGGCACATGGTGTGCCCCCCTGTCTTTCCGCACTCCCAGTTCCTGCACAGCATGGACATTACAGTCCATGCCATGCTTGAATGCCCTGTCCTGCTACCACACTGCCAAAATCATAATCAGGCCCTTAATCTGAATCTTGTCAATAAAAAACAATGGTGAGGTATTGTGACCATGACTAGGCAGGGCTCTAGAGATAGGCAAGTTTTTAATAATATATGGGCCCATATAGGAGGCTTGCTGAGTTCTCTCGCCTCTCTTTCTGACTCAATAATTGAGAAAAAGTGCCTATTCATCCAAATCAAGTCTCTCCTTATGATGCTCTTTGGGTTTTTAAATAACTCTTGGCATCCCATTTTGACCATTACCTCCTTGAAATAATTGAGCCACGGGATGTGAATCGCCCTATTCACAGTCATCCAGTTACTCATTACTACACAATTTGGATCTAAATACTGGCTAGGCCAGATCCTCACCCATCTCAGCAAAGGATCGAGGGCTAATTCGTCAGAGATATACCCCATCCCCAATTCTTCATGTGCTATGTATGAGAATACTTACTGTAGGATCGCTAACAACTGCTTCAAGAATTTATTTTCCATAGTTGGCAGATCCATAGTATCCTTAGAGCCCCATATATCACTCCCGTAGCTGGCGATAAATATACCCTTCGCTTGGTAAACCTTAATGAGAGCTTAAACAGGTTTCGCTCCCAATCTTTTTGCAAAATCAGAGATCGCAGCTGCAGGTCTTGACAATAAATTCCTTCTAGCCTTCCTTTGGGGACCCATTAGCCCCGCTCATTGAAAATAACTCCCAAATAAGGAAAAGTGGACACAGATATTTCAGTGCCTTCTCCTAAATATTTTTTCTGACATTTGTTCTTGGGGCCTACAACCATGGTTTAGGATTTAGTGAAGTTGGTATTTAAATCTAGCTAGCTCATGAATGCTACAAAGGAGTTGAGCAGCTGCTGCAATCCCACGGCAGTTCTGGCAATAAGAATTGTGTCATCTGCATATAACAGCGGCAGTATTAACTGAGTTCCTGCCCGAGGGATATCCTTGCAAGCTGCACATCAGGGTGGGGCCCAAATATTTTACATATAGAGTGAATAAGAGTCGAGCCAAAACACAGCCTTATCTTACCCCCTACCCATGTTTAAGGGAGCAGATAGGCTCCCTTCCTAGTGTATCTCACTACTGCTTCCAGGATCGAGTGAAGATCATGCAAAAAATTTACTAAGTTATGATTCACCCACATATTGAGCAACACACACAAGAGTCTGGATCTATTAACCCGGTCAAACGCTGATGCTAAGTTCATGAATACTAAGGGGCCGATTCCGATTCGGGCCGGAAATCCCTCCGACCGAGTTGGGTTCGGAGAGATATCCGACCGAACCGGACTCTAGCAGTCCGACCGAACGAGTTCGATGCGGACGCATGCTATCGGACTCGATTCGGTCGGACTCCCATTGAAGTAAATGGGAGCCGGTCGTACGACACGTACACGGGCTCCCATTGACTCAATGGGTGCATCGCGAACAAGGGCGCCCCCTACAGCGGGTACACGTCGGTGCGACTCGCGCCATACATGCATGTGTAGGGGGGACCCATGGGTCCCCCCTGTGTGCGGCTCGTGCGGCTACGCGTACAGGGGGGTCCGACACTGACCCCCGAAGTCCGGCTCCGACTGCTCTTTCAAGCCGGACGGCGCGAGTCGGTCGGACTGTTCGAGGCGCGCATCGTACTTGCCCGGTCGGGGAACATCTCCATTGCGTGGTGCGAGTCGAGTCCATACGAGTCGGTCGGAGCGGTTCGGAGCCGGGAACGAGTCGGTCGGGGATTTCGCGTACGCTCGCATCGTACTTGCTCGCGCGGACGGGTGTTCGAATCGGTCGTAAACAGGGCGTCCGAATCGGATCCGGTAAAGCCGAATCTGATTCGGTGCCCTACCGGCCGAGATCGGAATCGGCCCCTAAGTGTAATGTGCCTCTCTGCGCCTTGGTGTACTTTCCAATAATCAATTGTAGAATTAGGCATTGATCTAACATGCCTTTCCCCAGCCTGAACCCATATTGTAAGTTGGAAATAACGTTGTTTTGGTCCAACCATTCCGTTAATCTAGAGAGGATCACTCACCCCATGACATTTACTTCTGCGCCTATGAGGGAGACTGGACTATAACATCTTGGGTCTGATCTTGAGCCCTTCTTAAAGATGGGAACAATTATGGACCTAGACCAAGAGGATGGGAGACCTTTTATTCATGCTGCGGTGAACACACAAGCAAATATTTTGGCCCAACTCGGCTGGTTCACTTTATATAGGTCCACAGGGACCCTGTCAGAGGCAGGTGCTTTATCTTTGGATACGGTTGCAATGACTTTTAACACCTGCCCTTTGAAAAAAGTCAGAGCAATTTCACCAGTAGGGGATAACAGATCTGCGTTCCGAGGCTCTGAGAAAAAGGGCTGGTTAATTGTCTCCTAGAATTTAGCACTGTTATTCAAAACATTAATCTAAAGGATATCCTCCCATGCCCTGTCTTTAATATCTTTAATATCTTTCTTACGAGCTACCAGGGTTTGTGTATATGTTTTCCTCCTCAGGGTTATATAGTGCCTATCTCTGGGATTTTGCTTTAGTGCCTTCAACAAATTCTGGTGGGCCTTTGAGCAACTGTGACCAAACCATCTTTCGCCATCTAATTTATTCCTCCCTGGGGGCCTCTGTAGACTGATTGCAACCTGCCGGCATATCCTATTAAAGACAGTCAAAACATCCTCATCATTAGTACCCACATTTATACAGGCACTAATGTCATGTCCACATTCGACATAGAGATTACTGTCAAACGAATCAGGTACAACCTAGTTCCATTTTAATCTTCAAGCCTGGTCCTTGGGGGTAACTTCAGGGTTCCTCTGCGCAGCTATCAAACTATCAGTGACCCCTATATCCCATTCCAACTCCATATACAAAGGGTTATGATCACTGAACTGGCTCCGTTTGGGCTCAAAGTGTGTGACACGTGGGACCAGGGCAACCAATATTAAAACATGATCAATTATTGAGTTACAACCTCTCCCACTGAATGTTGGAATATTTTCACCTTCTGTCTCATCATTAATGCGCTGCAAGTTACTATCAGCAATAATGCCCACAAGCAAGTTTCCCTGCGGAGTGTACTAAAAATGTACAGTATCACAACTTTCAAGATAAAAATAATCATATGTAAAACAACCCATTCGACATAAAAGAATGTTAAAAGCTCCTAAAATGGTAACCGAATAAACTGATTTCTGTTTTTCAGTATAAAGGTCAAGAAATGAGTTTAGGCTTAACAAGTGCTCCATGGTATTGACCTGCACAAAAGAATTAAACAATTTACTACTAGTAGGTGAAGGGCTTTCTTAAAATCTAACTGAACTGCCAACAGGTTACCAAAACCTGTCTCAATTAAAAGGGGAAGGGGGTGCATGATATTTCTAATGAAACTAGAGTTAGTAAGCCCCCTTTGGCTCTTCCAAAATTTGAGGGCATGGCAGCCTCAAAGTAAGACTGAAATTCATCAATATAGAACAAATTGTCACTATCCCAACTTTCCTTTAGGCTTACTATGTGATTGCCTGTTAAAGTACTAAGCCACCTCTTGTCTTCTCTTTTATTATTTATGACTGCTATATTCCAGCTAGCTACTTTCAAGGTGAGGCTAGACCTAATGGTGATCATCAACAAGGGACAAGCCCAGTCACACACTCTGTTTTCCCCTCCCTTGGTTAGCATTGTAGGTGCAATATTCAGTCAATCATTGCTATCCAGACCATTCAGAGGCTGAAACCTATTTGGTAGGCATCATGGCTTCCCCTCTCACTCCCTCTTGTCCCACCCCATGCTGCATACATATGCTCCTTAGGCGAGGAGAACTTCTAGGGGGATAGAAAAAGCCCAATGGTAGCGCTCTAATAACCATTGTGTGCTTGCTACCTTACTCCCTATGTTGTAATACCCATCTGGTGAATTCTACGTGTCTACAATTTAAAACTATGCAATCCCCCTCATCTTGTTTTTCTCCTTTTCCCAGCCACCCCACTCTTCTTGCCAATATTAAGTGAGAATAAACTTGCTGCCCATCCATAAAGAAGTTATCACACCAGTATTTTGCTTTACGCATTAACTCAGATGTTGATTCTTCTATGCCATCTTTCAAAGGAGGGACACCTGCCAAAATGTCTACTAGCGGGGTGGATTCTGATGTGAGCTGCAATCTAACCGTGCTCCCAGAGGGCTCCTTCTTCTTCTAAGAGGAACTTGTCAGCAGGTACCCTGTGAACCTGTCAGGCGTCAATTCTAGGGTGCCGTGAGAATTGAGGGGAGAGCCCCTCTGCCCAAACCATGTTAAGGTTTGTGTTGGTATGCTAGCAAGTTCCATAGAGGCAGTCCTGGGCCTTCTGGAATCTACCCTAGCATCTGTGGACAATGGGCCAGTAGGCCTGGGATGTGAGGGATGGGGCATTGAACTAGGGCGGGCTTTGTATACACCTTGAGCACTCTGAGTATCAGGGGATGTCTGCCTGCAACAATTGTAGCTATCATTGATTTCAACTCATCAACCGAGGATTCGATTGCACCCAACTTTACTTGCAAACCCTCCAGTAAACTAGAAAATGTCTTTACAACATTATCATATAAGGCTTTAAACAAAGGTTCCAAAACAGTTTTCAACTGCATATGGGATAGATTAACACCTATGAGATTGGCATTAGCATTAGGAGAGGGTGCCATCGAGTCATTAATTAAATCATTGTCCTTGTGCGGGTCCACAGGCGTCAAACTGAAGATGCTTCTATACTTCAATCCCTTCTTTTTCCTTTTGTGCCCAGACAGGTACAGTTCAGATGTATGAGGATTGGAATTGGCTTCAGCTATGGTGGACATTTCTGGCAGGGTTCGCCACCCAGCAAATCCCTCTGCTCCAGGCTCGGGGTATTATGGCGCGCCCCTCCTTGAGTCCCAGATGCCTATTCTCCCCCTGGTGTCCAGAATCACTTAAACTATTAACCTACCCAAGCCCCAGTTTTTCTTCTGTGCTTTGAATTTCTTCGGTTAACGCCCCCACCACTGATGTAAGATATGACATAATGGAGGCACTTTTGCATGGGACGTTTGAGGTATTGGAGTCAGTATCAAAGTTACATGTTGACTTTCACTTAACCATAGTTAGTGATTAAGCGGCAAATGGGACTGCCGAGCCCAGACTCTTCCGAATCATTGATGGGCACCAGTCGGGCCCGCCCTTGGCCTGGGCTTCACCCGGGGACGTTCCGCACCACAGAACCCGTGGAAGCGCTATATAGCGTGAAGCATTGAATAAAAGTGCCCGTAGTTGAAGTGCCGCCTCCTGGGCCCCGGATGTAAACTGGGACACTTAGTCCTGCCGATTTCCTTGAAGTCCTTCCCACCCTGTGGGGCCCATGGAAGCGCTATATAGCACAAATCTATGAGCAGAGGTGTTGGCAGTTGGAAGGTTCGCCTCCTGGGCTCCTGAAGTAAACTGGGACACATAGTCCCACCGATTTCCATGATGTCCTTCCCACACTGTGGGACCCGTGAAAGCTCCATATAGCGCGAAGCAGTTAGCACAGGTGCTGGCCGTTGGAGGAACCGCCTCCGGGCCCCTGAGATAAGCTGGGACATGTAGTACCATCCATTTCCTTGATGTAATTTCCGTGCCATGGGACTCATGGAAGTGCTATATAATGCAAAGCAGTGAGCACAGGTCCTGTCAATGGGAAGGGCTGCCTCCTGGGCTCCTGCGGTAAGCTGGAACATGTAGTCCAGCCGACTTCCTTGATGTCCTTCATCACTCATTTAAATCTAAACTCACATGACACATACCTATTGTGAACACCAAGCTTTTTATTTGCTGTACTCTCATTTTTGAACTTCAGTAAGGAGTGCACACATTTTCATAATATAAAGGTGATGAATAAAAATGCTTGTCAAAATGGTTTTATTGGGTCTGTGTGGGAAAATGGGTTATTGGGTGAGGGGTGTGAATCCCTACTCAAGTAGCAACCACAATTCTTGTCAGGGTGAAACACAAGCAAACCTCAGATTTACCTGTGCTTTACCTTCTGGTAGCTTGGCACAAAAGCGGCCAGGCTTAACTTAGAGGCAATGTGTAAAGTTTTTATGCAGCACACAAACAGTAATAAAGTGAAAACACAACACAAAAAAAATCCCACACAAATTTGTAAAACTACATTATTTGACACCAAAATGTTGAAAATCCAACCAGTAGAACTGAAGATATGCAATTTTACAGATTTAAGGTATGTATGGCACCTAAAAGCACAACGTGCTACTTGCAGTTATCTGGTCGTGTGAACAGGCTAAAAGTCACAAGTTCAGGCCAACTGCGATGGAGCACAGGCCGGATACATGGACCAGGATAGACCTGCTGAAAGAGTTACCTTCAAAAGTCCACCATGAAGAGTTCCGTTTGCGGTTTAAGGGGCTGCAAGGATCAGGTAGAGTGTTGCGAATGGTGGTCATTGTAGCGCAAAGAGCAGGCCAGGCAGACGCTCATTGCTGGATATTTGCTTTGGTGGTCACTGCAGGCTGTTGATGCTGTACCGCGATCTGCAGCTCATGCTTTACCGGGCATCTCTGGCGGTCCCTGTGGCATGAAGAGACAGGTTCACTGGAGCTTTGCATCGGCGAGCAGCACAGATAGCGTGATCTTGACGTGAACAGACCCGTCGCAGTCACGAAGAGCCCAAAAGCTCAGAGTTTCTCCTTTCTTTGAAGGGGTTGCTCCACTGATGCCACCTCAAGGGTGCAGGGCCTGATGGGCATCTGTTGGGGATCAGGAACTCACTCTAGCAGAGGACAGCAGGGCTCAGGTCGGTCCAGTTGCAGGTCCAGGCAGAAGGTAAGTGGACAGATGCAGTGAGGTCTATGGAACTTGTTAAGTCCCTGTAGGTCAGAACAGGAGGTCACTCAACTTACCCTTGGAGTCACTTCATGAAGGGTGCAGGTCCAGTAATCCTTCTCAACAAGTAGGGCAGCAGGCAGCAGGGCAACAGAGTAGCAGGGCAAGGGTAGCAGTCCTTCTGGCAGCAGAGCAGCACAACAGTCCTTCTGTAGTAGCCAGAGGTCCAGATGTGTACTGAAGCTGGGTCTGAGTGTCCATTACTTATACCTGCTGCCCACTTTGAAGTAGAAGATGCTTCTATAGGCTTCCACCCACAGAGGTGTTTGGAATTGACTGCCTCCGTGTCCTGGCCCCAGCTTGTCCTTCTGAGGTGCAAGTATGGTAGGTGACAGCTTTGTCCCCTTATCAAGTCAGAGATGGCCCATCCTGCCAACACCTATTTCTCTTTGTCTCACCGTCTGGAAGCAATGCACAAAGACCAATTGCCAGCTACACCTGTCAATGTGACCCAGAATACAGGCTGCAGACACCACATGGTTAGGACAAGCAAATGCTAACTTTCTAAAAGTGCAAAAGAAACAATTGATGGATGGAATGCTGGACAATGCAAACATTCACCCCCAGTCACAAGGATCTGGGTTAAATCCATCATTCTTTTGCTCACCACACCACCCCAGTTTGGACCCAGCCATATGCAAATCAGTCTTGACCCTGTTCCTTGTGGGAACAGTCCAGCCTGAACTGCCATGCCAGGTCCTCCCTGGACCGGAAACAAGCATCCTGGGACCGGTTTCAGGGCATCACCCTTCATCAGCCAGGCTAGCTTGAATCCAGTGGATTAGTGAGCACGGGACCCAAGTCTGGGCATAAACTTCCCACTTAGGGCGACAAATGCAAAAGAAACAATTGATGGACGGAATGCTGGACAATGCAAACATTTACCCCCGGTCACAAGGATCTGGGTTAAATCCATCATTCTTTTGCTCACCACACCACCCCAGTTTGGACCCAGCAATATGCAAATCAGTCTTGACCCTGTTCCTTGTGGGAACAGTCCAGCCTGAACTGCCATGCCAGGTCCTCCCTGGACCGGAAACAAGCATCCTGGGACCGGTTTCAGGGCATCACCCTTCATCAGCCAGGCTAGCTTGAATCCAGTGGTGTAGTGAGCACGGGACCCACGTCTGGGCATACCCTTCCCACTCAGGGCGACAAATGCAAAAAAAGCAATTGATGGACAATGCAAACATTCACCCACAGTCACAAGGATCTGGGTTAAATCCATCATTCTTTTGCTCACCACACCACCCCAGATTGGACCCAGCCATATGCAAATCAGTCTTGACCCTGTTCCTTGTGGGAACAGTCCAGCCCAAACTTTCTAAAAGTGGCATTTTCTGAACTGTGACTTAAAATTCAACCTAACTATTAAAGAGGGTTTTAAATTGCAATTCGTTAGACATCAAACTCAACATTCCTATCACCTTAACCGGTTAGTGGATTTGCGGGTAAAACGCTGAAGGTAGAATAACAAAAGTGAAAAAAAACTGTGATTTAATTGGATTGTACCCTGAATTTTAGCTCAGATGTTTGGAAAAAGACGAGGAGGCTGTGCAATTCACACAACTGTTTAAGGATAGCGAAATGGATAACTGTAAAGACACGTGCTATGGTGAGAAGAATCACACAAGCATAGCGCTGTAAATAAGGCGTTCTTTAAGTAAAAACGAAGGCGTCAAGATAGAAGATTCAGTAGATTGTATCCAGTCATAGCCCTGACGAGAACCACAAGAATAACATTGGGAATCGAAACGTGTCTGTATTTTTTCCACGTGGGAAACATATGTAGCTGATTAAAATCCACTCGAGGGTAATGGTTTGAAAATTCCTAACCCCATGAGTCGTAATAATGGTTTACAGTGGGCAGCAGCTTTGAAAAATAATTGATTAATTGTAAAATAAATCATTTGTATTGTTGCTGCAGTTCAAAAATTGATGACTGGTTAAAAAATTGTAATTTATTCGTTTATTTAATCACTATGTTTTGTTTGTAAATGTGTTTCACGTTGGATTATGATTTAAATTTGAATGACTGGTTATTATGAAAACTAACAGTGTTTTCCCTGTCTTTGACATAAAAGATAAAAAGTAAATGAATTATATAAAAAATATGAATGAAGATAAAATAATTATTACAGACCAATGTAATCTGTGATTGGTCTGAGTCTGTTCAAATAAAAAAAAGCGTTTAATGTGACAGCTAGATACAATGTTTTTTTAACTTTCTAAAAGTGGCATTTTCTGAACTGGGACTTAAAATTCAACTTAACTATTAAAGAGGGTTTTAAATGGCAATTCGTAAGACACCAAACTCGATATTCCTATCTCCTCCGAATTGAAAGTTATCACTTATTAAGGGTAACCTAATGTTAGCCTATGATAGAAGTAGGCCTTGAAGTAGTGAAAAACAAAGTTAAAACATGTTAAAAATATTGTCCAATGTTTTAAATACACTGCACCCTGCCCTAGGCCCCATCAAAAAGGAAGCTTTAGGGGGGGCGTGTCCAAGATGGCACCCATGTGAGTGCACTTCTCCGGAGCTCCACTGCATGAATGTTAGGTCGGGGTGGAAGCCGCACTCCCCGGGCCTTTCATTGCCTGATCTCGGACCTGGATCAGCTCCTCAGCACAAGGTGCATGAACAAGCTCTACGACAGCCGGAGGGACCCATTTTGGAGCCCAGGACCCAGAAATGATCAGCCGGCTGCGTGACCAAGATGGCGCCCATTGCGAGCTGCAGTCATCTACCAAGGCCCTCTACCTCCTCCACTGAGCTTGCCATGAGCTGCGCTCCTTTTACACTTGGAGCACTTCACAGAGGCCCCACCCAGACTGATTGTGGATCTGCATGGCTCAGCAGCCTGGCACCGACGCTGACCTATGGCAGCTCCCTCCAAACTAGCATTGCCTGCTGCCGGTAAACACGCACCGTCCCTGGGACTTCTGGCCTACAACACCCTGCAGAGGATCAGTGCGGGTCCCTGAATTCACCCAACTGCTTCCCGCTTTCCCCCGTGAGGGGGGTGACCACTAATTGGGCCTGCTGGTGGCTGCTGGGCCTCGTGACAGGTGCAGCTGCTGTGAATGGGCCCATTGGCCGAGAGGTACATGACAGGCCTGGCCCGTCCTAGCGCTCATTCCTGTGACTTGAGTCACCAGCAGCAAACTTAGCTTGCTGCAGTGACTGCTTCCTTCTGCTGTGCCTCCCCTGGGGACTAACGCCTGCACTGACTGGGGCCTTGCGGGCGGCAGTTCCTTCCTGGGCACGGACTGCCTTATTGATGCCTAGGGGGGACTCAGGGAGGAGTGGAGGTGTGACAGGCTGCACCGGAAACCCTACTCTTACAGCCAAGTGGCCTCTACGGCACGCAGGGCCCCCCTCACCCAGCCTACCTGCTGCTGTTGTGACCTACGCTGGATCGTTTGGGTCTCCTGCTGGCTTTCCTCCATCGAACGGTACCATCTCCTTTCACCGATAGTGGGTGTGCAGACACTCATTCTGATGCCCTTCCATGTCCACTGGCTTCTTTTCTCACCTGTGTCCAGGCCTCACGCACCATCAATCGGGTTGATCCTGACCAGACCATTCTTATACTGGTGGTCACCTCACTGTCTCTGAGACGTTGCTTCTGGCTCGTCATTATTGGTGGTGGCCCCTGCTTCCTGTGATGTTAGTGAGGGACACAAACTTCTGTGTGTCCTGATTGTCTGTGAGGGGCTGGCGGCAGTACAACGGACTTTGAAGCACATTTGTCCTGATGAATTTGGAGCCCATTCCCTGCACAGCAATGAGCTAACAGCACAACCCTAAAAAAAGATGCCACTTTGAAAGACATGTTTGCCAAGCAGCCAAGGAAAAAAATAGATCAGACGGGGGAGGCACCATCCACCACTCCTCTCATGACTTAGCAGCTGTGGGAGGCTTCCAGCAGGAGGACGTACCGGTGATGAGGACCTTCTTGGAGCTTTTGTTCGGGACCCCTATTTAAGACATTGGAGCAATCAAACAAAACAGCGGCCAACATATAGGACATCAGTTGGGACCTTGACGATCTGGGTCAAAGAGTGGATTCTCTGGTGCAAACCAATGATTCCCGAGAAGGGGAATTGGATGGATACCGCTGGGAACTTCTGAAGCAAAGAGATAAAAACATGGACCTCCAATACCAGCTAGAAGACCTCAAAAACAGATCCAGATGCTCCAATATTTGCGTAAAAGGGGTTCCTCTACAGGCGGCCTCCGGAAAGTTGGGCGATTATGTAATTCGCCTATTTCTCCAGGATATCATCCTTGATCGCACACCCGTAGGGCTGGATGCTCAGCATGCTCCCCGGGGCTACCCCAAGACATGCTCATCTGCTTCCACTATTATAAGCAGAAGGAGACCATTATGTCCCCAGTACGCGACAGAAACTCCATTGACATCGAAGGCACGAAAGTATGGCTTTACAAGGATCTTTCCCCGATAGCACTACAGCGCTGTAGGACCCTTAAGCCTTTGACTGACTTCCTCTATGAAAAACGCTCAAGTACATGTGGGGATACCTTTTCCGGCTTTAATTTACCTGGAACAACGAAACCGTTTTACAGACAAGGCTCTATCACTACTGGCTCAGTCCCCATACCATGGCCCAACTTCTTCACTTCCAGATCTACGCCGTTCTACAAGTCCGAGGAAGAAGACGATTCCCAAAACCCTCAGAGACTGAAAGCCACAAGGAGCGGCATTGCTACTCCAACTGCAACACTGCAACAGTGCATCAGAACATTGACCGTTTGAGCTTAACAGCCGTCCTCATGCCGGTGTGCTGGTGGAGACTGGGCTCCCTCCTCTCTGACACTCCGGGCCATTTGGTTATTAGCTGCATGGCTCAGGGACCGGCTCTCCCTTCTTGGTTGCTGTTAATTGGCGGCAGAGCTCCCTGACGTCCTCACACTGGGGAACCAATATGGGATGCTGCTGACGACATGGATCCTCATGTTTCTAGTTATTATGTTCCCGGTTGGGGAACTTACCTGTTGAACTGTTTCTTGTTTTATCCCCTCCTCCCTACACTTGACAACCTATGCTTTTCTCCATACACTACAGACACCACACTACGGCTACATCTGCAGGGGGTACACATAGGCTTTTTGGCCTTCCCTGCTTTCATGGCCACATCCTTACCCATGTGTCTATTCTTACAATACTTAGCTCCAATGCCTTGTGCTCCTTTCCTTTCTTAGAGATGCTAAGTGTGATGTCTGCCTTACAGAAGAAAACCATTTGCTTAAAGCTTATCTCAAACTGTTACGTTCCCAGTGGTTTGACCGCCAATACTTCTCATCTGACCCAGAGAAGAGGGCAGGGGTAGCTATTCTCCTGGCTACTCATTTCCCAGGAAAGTTCACACAAACACACATTGAACTGCCATAGAGGCTTTTCGCACTCCAAGTAGAACTGAAGGGACACACCTTCACATTGGCAAACTTTTATGCCCCAAACGAACAGCAAGACGTTTTTCTTAAAGATGCAAAAGGCCACCTTCTTGACATGTCAGACGTTATCATAGGGGGAGAATTTAACATAGTAATTGATGCACAGTTGGATAGATCCACCCAAAGGGCAGGACAGAATGCGGCCATTTCCCCGGCGTGCACGCAGTGGTTTGCCGATGAAGGATTAGTGAGCATGTGGTGACATAAACACCTGACTACTCAAGACTATACCTTATTTTCTGCGGTGCACCGGGCTTATGCAAGAATTGTCTTCTTTCTTTTCTCACATCCCCTAGCATTACTAACGCGACCCCAACAGTGGATATTGGGATAGCAGCCCTCTCTGACCATTACTCCATCGTCCCTAGTTGTATACTTCCTAACACCGCACCACCCCAGCAACTGGCACCTTAACAGCAAGCTCCTCACATGTGCCAACAGTCACTGATTTTAGCTACTAATGACACCCCGGAGACACCTAGAGCATTGCTGTGGAATACACTAAAGACGGAGGTACAGGTCAGTTTATAGCCATAGCAGCTCACCTCAATAAGGACAGATGTGACACCTGAGATCACTTGGAGACCGAAATAAAGGAATTAGAAGAATCCCATAGGCCACTGGCTCATTCATGATGAGGCGCCAACTTATGGCAGCTCGCAAACAACTTAAGGCCATGGACAATAATAGGGCAAAATATGTCCTGCTTCACACCAAACAGAAATATTACATTGGTGGGAATAAAGTGGGATGCCTTCTGGCCCACTGCCTTTGGTCCCATGCTGTTCAACACGGGTGGGAGAACTTGAGGGTTTGGATGGTGCCACTAAAGATCAGGACAAGATTATTGCATGGGAGTTCAAACATTTCTATGCCGTGATTTATACAGCTGAAGAGCTAGACATCGGGATCATTGACTCCCACTTTTCTCAGATATCCTTGCCTCGCATCCCTCAGGGAGACGCCTCCACTTTAGATAAAGACATTACTCCCAATGCGGTCCTCATTGACGTGCAACGCCTTCAATCAGGCAAGGCCCCTGGGCAAGATGGTTGTAGCTCAGACTTCTATAAAACATTTGGGTCACTGATAGCTCCCATACTGGCACATTTATACAATGCCTTTAGCACCACTGGTACCTTGACAGATACCATGCAACTTTCCACAATCACAAGAACCCTGTGCACTGCTCCTCCTACCGCCCTATTTCACTAATTAATGTGGACGTCATTATTTTTACGGGCATTCTGGTTCATCATCTTGCTCCTTATATACAAGGCTTAGTGGATCATGACTAGACTGGTTACATTCCTGAGAGAGGGTGTAGTGACAGCAATAAGTGTATTTGCCATTTGTTAGACAAGACACAGTGCTCCCATATCCTGACCCTCCTTCTCTCTATAGATGAAGGAGAAGCCCTTTGATTGGGTGCACTGGCTCGGTGTTGACTCGATTTGGCCTTGGTCCATGGTTATGTCAATGGATTCAGTGTAGTTATGCCTCCCCCAAAGCGATGGTGAGAGTTATCGGGCACGTATCTCAGCCCTTCAGTATTTCTAGGGGCACCTCCCAGGGCTGCCTCTTGTCTCCTTTACTTTTCGACATTTATATGGAGCCTTTTGCTGAACAGATATGTAACAATTGGATATTAGGGGAATATTTATTGGAGGCAAGCACCACAAGGCAGCTTTGTACTCTGTCTAACCACAAAAAGCTGCTCCTAACTGAATTGCCACTACGAGGTTTGGGATGTATTTGTAAGTGAAGGCATCTCACAAAAAGTAACGGACTGGTCTCACACACCACCTGGTGTCATGCTTCATCATTGACCAGTCCTCGCCCTCTAAAACCTTGGTTTGATAGAGGGCGGGCATACACCTGACGACAGGGATGCACTTCTAAACTAAGTGGGGGCCCATAAACAAAAAGTGTGGTTAAAAAACATTATAGTTATCTTAATCGTGTTTTTAATGTTAAAGGTAACTATATGATATTAAAGGGTCAGGGAGGACCGGGAGCAGTCGCCTAGGATCCACATGGGAAATTTCCCTTGATGCAGGTTTGACTACAGGGGTTTCCCCTCCCCTCCTCCCATGGGGCAAGTAGCTTTGGTATCTAGGGCTTGAAATTAGAGGCCATCAAGTTGTGGAGTGTGGCAGTGCTCACGCCCACACAGTGGTTTACTCTTACCACTAGCTGGTAAGAACGGAGCCCTCTATGTTCTTTTTAGGTCCTGACGAATGCCCTGGACCCAAGCGGGCCATTAAGGCAGAAACATGTTGACCTCTCACATAACGGATAGGGGACATTAATTCCCCCACATACCGTCACTTGATTTTAATATCATATAGTTACCTTTAACATTAAAAACACGATTAAGATAACTATAATGTTTTTTAACCACACTTTTGTTTATGGGCCCCCACTTAGTTTAGAAGTGCATCCCTGTCGTCAGTGTATGCCCGCCCTCTATCAAACCAAGGTTTTAGAGGGCGAGGACTGGTCAATGATGAAGCATGACACCAGGTGGTGTGTGAGACCAGTCCGTTACTTTTTGTGAGATGCCTTCACTTACAAATACATCCCAAACCTCGTAGTGGCAATTCAGTTAGGAGCAGCTTTTTGTGGTTAGACTGTTAGTGTTGGAGGCTGCTAGCTCCTAAGACCCCGTGCCTCTCGTTCCCTTCTCCACACAACGTGGGGCTTTTGTGGTTATTGAGCTTTGTACTCTGACAATGTTTTACTGATCCTATCGAACCATATTGAACTCATGGAGGCTTTCGGGCTAGCCTCTGGATTTAAAACAAATCTACAGAAATCCTTTGCACTGAATCTGACTATCCCATAGAGTGATCAATCCGAAGTTGAGCATAGCTTCCCATTTGTCTGGTCCTCACAAGGTTTATGGTACCTTGGCTTACAGATACACGCAACGTCTAGGCGCACTGTTGACCACAATTACACTGCGATATTGGAGACCTTGTGTTCTGACCTATCTAAATGGAAGGGTTATGGTCTTTCCTGCCTGGGGTGCTTGGCGGCCGTTAAATAGATGCTCTTGGCGAAAATTCTTTACGTCATGCAAACCCTGCCACTCCAACCTCCCCCACAAGTAATTGAGAAGCTACATCACCTTATTGATAACTTCATATGTGATGGGAAGAAGCATGGCATATGTACCTGTCACAGTTGGAGGGTGGGCTGGGTGTTTCCAATTTATTATGCTATTATCAAGGAGCACATCTGTGTACATCATAGAGTGAGCCCTGCCTAGCACTGAAAAGACATTGGTGCTTTTGAAATCAAGCAGTGGCGGACATTCATACTTGAAAGGTTCCATGGCTCCTGAAACAACATCGACCACTGAGGGTTTATGTCTCACCAGTACCCTGGACTACAATTGGAGTCTCTGGGACAGGGTACAAGTCCCACCAACACTGTATGACTCTAATTTCACCCCAGACACCAATTATAGGGAATCCAGACTTCCCCCTGTTCTCCATGCTCTGCGTTCACCCAGTAGCAGGATGCTAATTGCAAGAGGGTGGGTGACTTTTTTTATATAGACAGCCTTATGGAATTTACCCAGATACAGTCTGCCTATGGTCTCCCATCCACTGCGCACTGGCAGTATACAGCCATAGGCCACTGGGTCTCTCAACCTCTGGTTAGTCTCTATGCACATAGGCCCCTTACACTTTTTGAAAGATGGCTTCTTACCTGCTCTTCAGATAAGTAACTTCTCTAGTGTGACATCCTACACAGAGCCCGGGCGAAAAAGCACTTCAACACCTCATCAGGGTAGCAAGAGCTATATAATGGCAAACCTTTTCCCTCTTCTATCCCTCCACTATCCTTCTCAATCTGACTAACTGACTTAAATATCTACCACTCAAATTACTTTCATATTTCAGTATACTAATTCACCACTAATCCTTTATGGGTTCCGGAGTAACATGCTACTAGCCGAAAAGCGCTTCAACACCTCATCAGGGGTAGCAAGCGCTATATAAATGCAAACCTTTTTCCCTCTATCCCTCCACTATCCTTCTCAATCCAAATAACTGACTAACATATCCACCACTCAAATTACTTTCATATTTCACTATACTAATTCACCACTAATCCATTATGGGCTCCGGAGTAGCGTGCTACTTGCTGTAAAAAGCGCTTCGATGCCTCATCAGGGGTAGTAAGCGCTGTATAAATGCAATTACAATACATTTACAATGCAATAATTATGTGAAAGCAATTACATGAATTTCACACACCCCTAATTACAAGTACAACAATTAAAAAAGAAGAAAGTGAGCAAAACTTCATATAATAATTAAAGCTCTCAAGATGCCCAAGACAAAAAACTGGCTTTTTTTCAATCAAAATTATAGAGAACTGCGTCAAATAAATCCTTTTGTAACTAGGGGCTTTACCAGCATGCCAAAGCAAGGGCAATCTTTTGAGGTGTACACCAGTCAAAAGAGGAGCACCTTCCTTTCCCAGCGCTTCCTCCTCTTACTGTATCTCTGTCTCAGAGTGCCTAAGCCATCAGAAACTTATTGACTCTATTTGCCATCAATGATAGTGGCAATGACTGCAGCAACTCAGACAGAAATAAGTGTGGAATAGGCAACATGGGAATCTGGAGCCTTTGTGCCACTTCTAAAAGGATTTATGCTAGAGGACTTTTCCGAACAGACGGAAACTTAAGGCCTTCCAAAAGGTAACCTGCCGAAGCATTGTAATTGAACTGCAATCCCACTGCAGGTATTTTCATATGAGCACTGGGCAAGGAAATTTGTCACTCACCGCACACGCTACACAGTCTCTCACAAAATGTTCAACTCCCCTATCCATGCCTGGCCACCAAAATATCTATCTAAATCTCCTTTTCATGGGCTCATGCCCACATGACCCTCATGGGTCAAATCCATTCTTCTCAAAATGCCCATATGCATACTTACCTCCGGGAAGACATGCTTGAAAGAACTGACTTCCCCATCTTTAGGGACCCAACCCTTACTCAACATACCAACCACCACTTGGATAGTTTCATCCTCTTGTACAGCGACTTTCCACTCTTTCTCTGATATGCAACCAAAACCAGACTCTACCAAAGAGGCCATTACGCAAATCCATCACCCACCTGCTCCTCTACTTGCACATTGGAGAGGGACAACCTGGAAAAACAGTCCGCAAAAATATTCTTAGCGCCAGGAATATATTCCAATTGAAACTGGAACTCCATTAATCTGTAGTATCATTTAGCAATGCGGGGAGTGGCATTACTGGCTCCCTTCGTGGTAAATACATTAATCAAAGGCTTGTGATCCATGCGGATGATGAACTCAGAACCCCATAAGTATTGCCTAAAATGATCCATGCCCCACCAACAAGCCAGGGCTTCATGCTCTATCACAGAGTAAGTGCACTCTGCACCTCTTAAAGTGCGAGACAGAAAGGCCACCACTTCTTCCTTTCCTTCTTTTTTTTTAAGTGACACAGCACCCAATACATGCTGACTTGCCTCTGTGATGACAATAGAAAGATGATGTGTATCAAAAGGTTGCAGGGGAATGGCACAACTTAATTCCAATTTTATTTGCTGGAATTCACACTCTTGCTCTGAAGACCACACAAACTGCTGGTTTTTCTTCATCAGCATTCTCATGTAATGTGTCTTATCACTACAGTTGGGAATGAACCTGGCATAAACTTCCAACATGCCAACAAATGACCAGAGCTGGTCCTTATTTTGCGGTGTAGGGAAACCCTTTATGGCCATTACTAAATCCTCCTTAGGCTCCACCCCATAGCAGACAACTTATATCTCAGGTAATCCACTTCATCCACTGCAAACTTACATTTCTCTGCTTTTAATGTGACACCCCATTCAGTCAAGATAGATAGAAAAGTGGCCAAAGTCTTGTCATGACATTCCACATTCTTACCATACACCAAAATGTCATCCTGGAAACATTTAACATTGGGAACATCAGAAAATATCACCTCCTTGACCCTTTGGAATACCGCAGAAGCCGATGCCAGACCAAAGGGCAGTCTCCTAAATCTGTAAGCACCGGAAGGGGTCACAAAGGATGCAAGATGCCAACTTTCTTTCTTGAGAGTGATCTGGTGATATGCAGAGCACGTATCAAAGGTGGTAAAAGTTTTAGCCCTCTTTAATGAACCTAGCATCTCAGTAATGTATGTTAGGTAGGGGATGTCTGTTGACCCATATTCTCTCTTTTAAATCCCTCAAGTCAATGCACATTCTAAGGGCACCGTTCCCCTTCCTGGCCAAAATCACAGGGGACAACCATTCAGAGCTCTCAAGGGGCTCAATTATACCCTGCTGGCAAAGAGATTCTAACTCCAGGGGCAAATCCTTCCTCATGGCAAATGGAGGAACACATCTGGGTTTGTGAACCACAGGTTGAACTCCTTGCTTCAAAATAATTGGATGTGAAAAACCTTAATTTTCCCAAGATTCTTGCTAAAGACTTCTGTAAAAGATGCTTTCCAATCCTGTACCCCACCGCCCAGACGGATTTGAAATCCTCCTTTAGCAGAACTTGCTGTGGACATGTTAGGGTCTACGATGATGCCCAGATGTTTCTGCTCCAACCATCCCAGAAGAGAAGATCCATCTTTTGCCGCATACACAGTGGCAGGAATGGAATGTCGCTTAAAAGTTAACACACAATCAAATTCCCCCAATATCTGAACTGGTTTACCCCCATAAGCTACTGGCTTAACCAGGGATTTCTTCAAGGGAATGTTGGCTAACCTATTCCATTCTTCGGGACCAATGAGAGTGAAAAAGGATCCGGAATCAGCCATCATGGAAATATTTTCACCATCTACACCAATTTGACAAAATGAACACCTGACACTAGTGCAGTCAAGCTTCAAAACCTCTGGATTGTCAGCTTTATTTATGGACTTAGTGGCTTTACGAGAATCACTCTAATGATTCAATTTCCTCAGAACACTCGATTCACAAGCATCCGACACCATCATAACCAAATTTCCTTCCTCACTGTCAGGATCAGAATCCACCTCAGATACGCTATCAACTGACAGAACCTTTTTAGTTGTAGGTTTGACATGTACTGGCTTAGATTTGCACACCTTAGCAAAATTACCCTTCTTTTTGCATTTCACACAATGTTTATCAGAAGCGGGACAGAAAGAAGCATTACCCGAATGGCTTCTGCTGCCACATCTGTAACACTCTAATGTTCTCTGTTTATCACTTTTCCTCGCCCTCTTGTTGATGACATTCTCCACCGTGACTGCATGCACTGTAGTTTCTAGGGCCATCTGGTCCATGTACATGGCTGTAGTCTGTACATTTTTAGCTATTTCTAAAGCTTTGTCCAAAGTTAAGTTCTCAGTCGTTAAAAGCTTCTCTTGAATCTTTTTGTTATTAGTTTTCTCAACTAATTGGTCCCTTAACATTTCATTCTCAAAAGCTCTATAATCACATGTCACTGCTAGTACTCTAAGGTCACTCATGAAAGCTTCTACTGGTTCGCCGGGCAACTGCTTCCTTATGTGGAACCTGTGCCTCTCCATAATGATGTTACGCTATTTTTTAAACCTGGCATCCATCATTTTTATGGCAGACGCATATTCATCCACTGCATCACCCTCACCCATACCTACAGCTGGAGGTAAGTGCTTTAAAACCTTCTTCCCTTCAAAGCCCAAAGAATGGCGCAATAAAGCTAACTTTTTCTTCTGAGTGAAAACCTCTGCTTGAATTGCTTCTAGGTAAGCCTCAAACCCTTCTAACCATAATTCCCACTCCACAGGGGGATTACCTGGAGTGGATAAAAATGGAAAAGGGGGTAAAACAGACTGTTGCATATTGGCAGTTTTAAAGGACTACAAAGATATGAACCAAAATAAATGCTAGTAATAACATAAACAGGTTAGGCTTATGAGAAAGAGAATAGAAGTAAAACAATACAAGGTCACACAGTGTGCGCCTCACTGAAAATGCACGCAAATTGCTGGAATTTTCCTGTGCAGGGAGAGAACAGCTATAAATTGCAATAAAAATTCACAGTGTGCATGTCACTGAAAGTGCACGCAACACGCTGGAAAAGCTGCAGTGAGGAGGGGGAGTCTATCTGGCACATCACTGACCTGCACAAGATGGGGAATGATAATCCGAATGTTCAACGAGGTGTGCGGGTCACCGGTACACGCTGCGTGAAAAAGATTCAGATCATTGTGAACATGCAATTAAAGGGTGAACGCATCACCGATATGCCGAACAACACAAGAGGAATACCTGATTAGAGCAGACGTCGACTTTACCAGGATGCGGGACCCAGGAAGTAGGTAACAATGTCTGGAAGGAGTCAGCGGAATGGCTGGACAGCAAAAAAAACAGGTGCTGTAATCCCAGAGTCGCATCTGGAGGTTACTAGGCTACCAGCGTTCAACCACATAGAGACGCAGCCGGAACAGACACAGCAACGGCTGGGCAATGGTTGCTTGGCTACCAGGCAGGGTTTCATCCAGGGGCGATGATGATGAGAAGGTGATGTCACCAGGTCACAAAACGCCCAAAAATGGTCTTGCCCAGAAAGATGCCGCCGCACACTGCTATCGGGCTGGAAACAAGGTGCAGTAAACACATAGGTGTGTGTTATAGACGGGCTGAACGAGAGGGTTCCAGGTCTGCTGGTTTACAGACTCCACAAAGAAAGCTCCTGCTCCGCCGGTCCACCACGGTCCAGATCCGATCGTCGCCAGTGAAAGGAAGACACAGGGTCTTTGCAGGTACATTAACTCCTTATTTTATTCAGTGTCCAGGTACAGGACCGGCCAGAGCATGCAGCGGAAACCAACTGCCAAAACATATGACCATTCCACATGCCACTATTCTAACACAGAACTTGTCCTCATGGTGGCATGTGCATCACAATAATAAGGAAGAACCCAACAATAACATAACCTAATACAACACAACCTAACATAACATAACATAAAATAACATTATATGACATAGCGAGCAAGTTACTTACCTTCAGTATTGCCTTATCTGGTAGAGACAGGATCTAGCCGCAGATTCCTTATCTTTGAATCCTCCCCAGACACCAGACTGGATCCGGAATTGCTTTCAGCAGTACCTCTGAGCGTCGGTAGAGGGCGTCGATCGATTCCGTAGCGTCGGCATCTCCCGAATGTGACGTCAATATAAGCCCTCCCCCGACGCACTGATGTCAGTTTCTTCTTTGCGGCAACAGCGCGGAGCCACTCAGAGAAACAGCCTCTAGAAACAGTGCGCCAAAAAGAGAAATTTCTTGTATCAACAAGTACAGATTGAAAGAACTGTATTAGTATGCAAAGAGGGGATCTTGCAGGCAACAGGGCCCTCAGTTCGCAGAGCTAGGAGGATGAGTGGGTCTATAAGGAATCCGTGGCTAGATCCTGTCTCTACCAGATAAGGCATTTCCGAAAGTAAGTAATTTGATCATCTGATAGAGGCATCTGGCCGCAGATTCCTTATCTTAGAATCAGATACCCAAGCAATACCGTCCTTGGAGGAGGGGATGCGAACTGACCTCACAAAAGATCCCCAAACAGGAGAAGCCGGCCCAAAAGATAGAAAGGGAACAGACTATCCAAAAAATTACAGGTCAATCAATCAATCAATCACAGAATTTGTAGAGCGCACTACCTACCCGCGAGGGTCTCAAGGCGCTGGGGAGAGAAAGGGGGGGGGTGCTGCTACTGGTTGAACAGCCAGGTCTTGAGTAGCCTCCTGAAGGTCAGCAGGTCTTGGGTCTGTCGTAGGCTTAGTGGAAGGGTGTTCCAGGTCTTGGCGGCGAGGTGTGAGAAGGATCTGCCGCCGGTGGTTGTTCTTCGAATGCGAGGGACGGTGGCGAGGGAGAGGTCGGCGGAGCGGAGCTGGCGGTTGGGGACGTAGAAGAAGAGTCGTCTGTTGAGGTAGGCTGGGCCAGTCTTGTGGAGTGCCTTGTGTGCGTGGATGAGGAGTTTGAAGGAGATCCTCCTGTCGACAGGGAGCCAGTGCAGGTTGATGCAGATGATGTGGCTGTGGCGTGGTATGTTGAGGATCAGGCGTGCGGAGGCGTTTTGTATGCGTTGCAGTCGCTTGATGAGCTTGGCCGGGGCTCCCGCGTAGAGGGCGTTCCCATAGTCAAGTCTGCTACTGACGAGGGCCTGGGTGACTGTCCTTCTTGTGTCTGTCGGGATCTACCTGTAGATCTTGCGAAGCATGCGGAGGGTGTTGAAGCAGGAGGAGGAGACTGCGTTGACTTTCTTGGCCATGGAGAGCGTTGAGTCGAGGATGACTCCCAGGTTGCGTGCGTGGTCGGTGGGTGTCGGGGCTGCTCCCAGCGTCGTTGGCCACCAGGAGTCGTCCCATGCTGAGGGGTTGGACCCGAGGATGAGGACCTCTGTCTTGTCCGTGTTCAGCTTTAGTCGGCTGATCTTCATCCAATCGGCGACCGCCTTCATTCCTTCATGGAGATTGGATTTGGCGGCGAGGGGATCCTTGGTGAGGGAGAGGATCAGTTGAGTGTCGTCGGCATAGGAGATAATGTTGAGGTCGTGCTGTCTGGCGATGCGTGCGAGCGGGGCCATGTAGATGTTGAACAGTGTTGGGCTGAGGGAAGATCCCTGGGGTACGCCGCAGATGATCTCGGAGGCTTCGGATTGGAAAGGTGGGAGGCGGACTCTCTGGGTTCTGCCGTCGAGGAAGGAGGTGGTCCATTCCCGGGCCTTGTCTCGGATCCCTGCGTCGTGGAGACGTGCGCGTAGAGTGCGGTGGCAGACAGTGTCGAAGGCGGCGGAGAGGTCCAGCAGGATGAGGGCTGCGGTCTCACCGTTGTCCAGCAGGGTCCTGATGGCGTCGGTGGCGGCGATGAGGGCAGTCTCAGTGTTGTGGTTGCTGCGGAACCCCGATTGGGATGGGTCCAGGATGCTGTTTTCTTCGAGGTATCGGGTTAGCTGTTTGTTGACGATCTTCTCGAAGACCTTGGCTGGGAACGGAAGCAGGGAGATGGGCCGGAAGTTCTTGAGGTCTCTTGGGTCCGCCTTGGGTTTTTTGAGTTGGGCGTTGATCTCTGCGTGTGTCCAGCTCTCTGGGAAGGTCGCGGTCTCGAAGGAGAGATTGATAACGTTGCACAGGTGGGGTGCGATGGAGCTGCTGGCTTTGTTGAAGATGTGGTGCGGGAAAGGGTCTGACGGGGAGCCGGAGTGTATTGTGCCCATGGTCTTGATGGTGTCATCGATGTTCACGCCGGCCCAGGCTGGCAAGGGGTCATGGTCGATGGTGTGCGGCGGGTCTGGTGTATCTATCTTAGTGGGGCCTGTCTGGGTGTTGAAGCTGTCGTGGATGTCGGCGATCTTGCGGTGGAAGAAGGTGGCGAGGGAATCGCACAGGGCTTGCGACGGCGGGATGTCGTTGGTGTTGGAGCTGGGGTTGGAGAGTTCCTTCACGATGTTGAAGAGCTCCTTGCTGTTGTGTGCGTTGTTGTCGAGGCGGTCTTTGAAGGAGATTCTCTTGGCGGACCTGATGAGGTGGTGGTGGTTACGGATGGCGTCTTTATGGGCTGCGTGGCTGTCCGGTGTCTTATCTCTGTGCCATTTCTTCTCAAGTTTCCGGCAGGTACGCTTGGAAGCTAGGAGTTCCGGGGTGAACCAGCTGGCTCTTTTGGTGGTGTTGCTGTAGGTGAGTTTTTTCAGCGGGGCGAGGGTGTTGGCACAGTCGTCTATCCATCGTCTGAGGTTGCAGGCAGCGTCGTTGGTGTTGGATGGGTCGGAGGGGGGCTGAGAGCGAGGTTTGCCCGTAGTTGGTCTTCGGTGACTTTGCTCCAGCAGCGGCGTGGGATCTGTTGGGTGCGGTGGTGTGTGGTGGGTTTCTGGAAGGTGAAGTGGATGCAGCGGTGGTCGGTCCAGAGGAGTTCCATGGTGAGGCTGAAGGAGACGTGGGAGCTTGAGGAGAAGACGGGGTCGAGCGTGTGGCCGGCGGAATGAGTCGGTGTTGTGACGAGCTGTCTCAGTCCGAGGTTGGCGAGGTTGGCGATCAGGGTGGTGGAGTTGCTGTCGTTGTTGTTCTCCAGGTGAAAGTTCAGGTCTCCGAGGAGGATGTAGTCGGTAGAGGTCAGGGCGTGCTTGCTGATGAAGTCGGCGATGGAGTCGCTGAACTGGGGTCGGGGCCCAGGGGTCTGTAGACAAGGGTGCCTCTAAGGGTGGTGTTGGGGTCCGTGTGGATCTGGAAGTGCATGTGTTCGGCGGTGCAGAGAAAGTCGTCGGTGCTGGTCGAGACCCTGATGGAGTTCTTGTGGACGATGGCGATTCCTCCTCCTACTCCGTTGACGCGGTCTCTGCGGGTGATCTTATAGCCGTCTGGGATGGCTATGGCGATGTCGGGTGCGGAGGAGTCGTTCATCCAGGTCTCTGTCAGGAAGGCGACTTCTGGTGATGATGTGTCGAGCAGGTCCCAGAGCTCGACGGCGTGTTTGCGTGCGGAGCGGGTGTTCAGTAGGATGCATCGGAGGTGGTTGAGGTCCTTCTTGGCGGGCGCTTCGGTGGCTCTGAGGCTGGTGTAGCTGCAGTTCCGGCAGGTGAAGGGGCCATGTGTGCGTTTCAGGGCGGCCTTGAAGCAGTTGTGTGTCCGTCCGGGGTTGAGAGCGTGGAGTGTGGTGGAATCGTAACGGCGTCGGTCCTCGAGGCTGGAGTGGGGGGCGCGCGGCCCAGGGGTTCTGGCGCTGGGTGCGGTCCAGGCGCGGACGGGCGTGAAGCAAAGATGCTCACCGAAAGGACTGATCTTCAAGAAGGACTATGGGAAGCATGGTATGGAACTAGTAAAAGAGGCAGCCCCAAAAAAGGGATGCAACCGAAGATCAGCGACTGTAAAAGGACCAAGGACAATAGTCCATAGAGCCCAGGCTCAAAACCAAATGGTAGGAGCATACATAGAATGCTCAGCCATGACGAACACAGTCAATGAATAAAGAGCACCCACCGATCATCGAGGAAACTACCCTGAGAAACAGATTTTTTAAAAAGGGACCTCCGATCATAGAATGATGGAGAACAGAGAAAGACAGAACAATGAATGCTACAGAGCATCGCTAGAAAAACAACAAGAACGGTAAAAAGAAACCGCTCTTATACTGAGAACCTTGATAGATATCTAAGGCATCCCCCAGAATAATGTAACAGAGAACCTCATTGAAGAGAAGGAAGGAAGGAAACAGACAAGCACAACCAAAAAAAGGTTAAAACAGGTCAGCAAGAAGGGTGTAGGAAAAATGCAACAGCGTACACCGTATAGAAGGCTAGACGACCATATGTGCAAAACACACACATGTATATACCTGAAGTAAAAGACATCTACAAGAGATCCATTCAAGAGATATGTATATCCATGCAGAGAAATATACATCCAAAGATAAATGTATATAAGGATACATTTTCATATAAAAAATAGGGATATAAATTCACAACTAAAGATAGATATTCCCATAGGCACACAAGGCATACAGGGTACAGCAAAGGTATATCCACTCCTCCGAAGGTAACCCACATCCTCTGCCAGTGAGCAGTAGGGTGAGAAGTGGAGGAACTAAGGACACTCCAAGAACAGAGGTAACCAAGGAAGGACAGAGATGATACATCCTACCATTGTAAAATAAGTTATGACAGTAACTGAGGTGGAGACAGAAAGACAAAGCTGAAAAACAGCAACACAGTGCCACATAAGAGTAGGAAGTGGAAGGCATCGCTCACTACAAGAAAACAAGGGCAATCATTCAAGAACCTACGCCACCGACTGAGGAAGGGTGCCAGCAGGTGGTAATAGTTTAAACAAAGAATAAACAGCATGTGGAAAGTCCACCATGTATATGAAGAAGGCCGCCATGGTGAAGCAAAAGGCTGGTGGAAACTAGGGACAACACATAGCCGATTTTGACAATCACACATTGTCCACCCCATGGAAGCTTGAGAAACAGGTAAGAAACCTGACCAACGCTCCATGGAAGCTTGAAAAACAGGTAATAAACCTAACCAAAGCTCTAGACAAAAACTGGGAGTACAGAGTATGAAGGAACAAACCTGAGGAAGGGGAAACAGCCCCCAACATTGGATGACAGTGCAGAAGCAACAGAAATACATAATTGGACAAAAGATAAGATACGCCCCAAAAAAAGTAATTAAAAAACCCCCACCAAAAAAGGAAGGTAAACGGAACCTCTCCCACAGGAAGGGAGAGGGGAAAAAGAGAAAGTAATCTGCCACACAGAAAAACGATGCCTCGAAATGCGGAAGTGGCATGCAGAGCTGTGAGGGAGAGATCATTATCCTCACCTACGAGGAGGAAGGAAAACATATAGGAAAATAAAAGGAAATCTTGCCTCCTGTGAAATAAGGACACCAAGACATGGATCCAAACATTCAAAGGGACTGGTGTTCCAAGGGGAACAGAACTGAAAAGAACAGCAGACACAAAAGCTACCCCATGGGCGCGATGGCAGATATGTATAAAACCACCCTGCAAGAAGCAACAGTAGTGGCGGTAACCCAATTAAGTAGGTGAGAACACCTAATGGGTGAAAACAGATACAAAGAATATCAAACTGCTGAAGATTAGCAGCATCAGGAGCAAGATAAAGTAGAAAAAAGGGCTTATACAAGATCGTGGTACCCAGGCACAATGTGAACTAATACACCAAAAAGATGCCGAAACCACAAGGGCATTAGAGAAAGTGAGTACACCGTAAAGGTGGAGGTGGATTTGTGGACTAAACCTGATCCAATAAGAACACAGAAGATCAGTAGGAGACAATCTGTGTGTCCCACAGAGCAAAACAGAACAAAGAGAAGGTTCAACACCGAAGAAGGTCGTACACCGGAACAAAAGTTATCCAGGGCAAAGAGTCTGCCTACCTGTGCTACCATTATCTTCCATATGGATGTAAGGAGCAGAGAAAAGATGAAGTTGAAGTCCCTATAAGGAATACTATGTGTATAGGTAGCTAGCAAAATGCCCATAAGGCATACAAAATAAGGTCCCCTTAAAAACAGGGAGCAAGGCTCCACTGCATCCACACAACATAAACAGAATACCCACCATAGAGTAAGTACTTGGGTAGAAAAAATCGAGCAGCAAAAAGAAGCTGTAAGCACAGGCTACCACGAGGCTGCAAAGTAAGATATGTTCCAGATGGCTGGAAACTTAACCTGTCACTGACAGCATAAAATAGAAGAAAAGCACCTGCAGCAAGCAGGAACACCCCCCCGGGTGTAACCCTTGAAGGGAGAGTAGTACTCCGTCCAATGAAGGCTGATAGGAGCTTAAACAAGGGGAAACAAATTGTACCTGACAAACCTAGTACCACAATAGAGTTAAGACTCAGTACCACCATGACTATCTATGAACTGGTGTAAAGCCGTGTCAGCATGCACAACAAAAAGTGAGGCACCATCAAAAAGCATGCCAATCAAAGTAGTTTGCACAGCCTCCAAAAGCCTGGAAGTATGTAACCATGCACGCCGATATAGAGCTATGGAAGAGGCCATAGCCGGACCAACAGAATCAGTGGTATCCATACCACAGCTTGTTGCCCATCTTGTACCAATGGAACTAGGACATTCTGGGCTTCCTCTGGAAGGGAGGGCAAGAGGCGCTCCACTGAGCCCACAAGGCATAGGAGAAGTGGGTGAGGACACTAAGGGCCAGATGTACGACCGTTTTTTGTGGTCGCAAATGGGAGATCGGCCCGTTTGCAACTGCAAAAAAGGGTCCTGGCATGTACAAACGCTATTTTGCAAGTCACTGACTCGCAAAATAGTGTTTGCGACTCTCGCTATTAGGAAGGGGCGTCCCTTCCTAATAGCGAGTCTCAATGCAATGTACTATTGTTTTGCGACTGCATTTGTGGCCGCAAAACACTCACAGTTTACCACCTACTTCAAGTAGGTGGTAAACCACTGGCAAATGGGAAGGGGTCCCCAGGGGACCCCTTTCCCTTTGTGAGTGTTTGCGAAAATATTTTTTAAGAGCAGGCAGTGGTCCCATGGACCACTGCCTGCCCTTAAAAAATGAAAATGAAAAGTTTAATTTCTCTTTTTTAAATGAATCCCATTTTCCTTTAAGGAAAACGGGCTGCATTTAAAAAAATAACTGCTTTATTTAAAAAGCAGTCACAGACATGGTGGTCTGCTGACTCCAGCAGGCCACCATCCCTGAAGTGCTGGCCATTCCTAATGGGGTCACAAATTGCGCTTGCCTAATGAATATGAATGAGGCATGCAATTTTCGACCCCATTGGGAATCGCAAACAGTGTCTGAGACACTGCTGTACATTCACTTTTGCGAGTCGCAAATTGCGAGTTGTAATTCGACGCAATTTGCGACTCGCAAAAGTGAATGGTCGTACAGCTGACCCAAGAAGTGTTCAAAGATCGCAGGGCAAAGCTAGATTAAGAAAAAATACGCCTACCACAATCATCAAGTTTCCTGGCCTCTCTTTCCGGAGGGACAGGAGGAATACAATCAATATATTGGGCAGTCAAAGCAGCCTGTACCACAAAACTCTGATTAGATGGATGTCTAAGGAGACATGATGGCTCCTGGATGATGCCTGTGAGAAATAGAATGATCCACTGGGAGCCCTGTTTCAGGTTTAGCCCAAGCACCCAACAGGATATCAAAAAGACATTCACTATACAGAAGGACAGGCTCTAAGTTAGACTGGTCAGGATGTAGAATGCCATGTAAAGGGTCTGTTGACAATTCCACAGAAGCAAGTTGTAAATCTAATAAAACTGAAACGCGATTGAGCATGTTCACCAGAGAAGAACTCGAATCTGTAGCCAAACCAGGAGGAGACGGGAGGCTGGAGAAGATTCGAAGCCACTGGCGTCACCTGTAGTCAAGTAACCAACTAGACTGCATAAGAGGTGGAACCATGTCCAAAAAGGGATGGGGACACGCCACACCTTCTAGAGTGCCTCCACAACCATGCTCCACAGAAGCATAAACCAGAGTACGACCTGATGCATCTCTGTGGGGCCCATGGGCACTCCAGAGGAAGGTGAGGACCCAAAAATAGAATGAAGAGATTGATAATATTTTCTCATCTGGGTTAAAATAGCCCAGGCCCCAGGATAGCTGGGGAGGCACGGGTGTACTCATGCCCCTAAACATCAACAGAAGAGCGGGAAACAGCGGTAGGCGATGAAGGCGGGAGGTGCCATGACTTCGATGGCCTATGGCGAGACTTACCTCCGGGCGTCAAGGAGAATGATACCTGTGGGAACGGCTCCCAGAGCGAACGCTCGGTTGGTCTGTAGAGCATGCAGAAATGCAGGAGACCAAAGACGGTGAGAAGCCTTTGATAACTTTGACATCCGCGCCCCAATGAGCTTCATGCTACATTCTCTTTGCGACTTCAATCGGAGCTGATGACAAGAGTCGCACTGGTCAGAGTCATGGTGCTCATCCAGACATCGCATACAAACCCAGTGAGTGTCCATGGCAGACATTTGTCTCCCACAGGACTCACAAGGCTTGAACCCAGAGGACATAGAAAAAGAGTAGAAAAAGGCACACTGCCCCCTCGACAGGAAAATGCCAAGTAGACCTGAAAACTGTGGGAGGAACTGCAATTCGGATCTGAATTGCTAGCGCGGAAAAGAAGGAACTGACGTCAGCGCGTCGGGGTAGGGCTTATATGGACTCCGTTGACATCACATTTGGGAGACAATGCCGCTACGGACTTGCTCGATACCCTCTACCGATGTGCAGAGGTACTGCAGAATTTTTTTTACGGATCCAGTCTAGTGCCTTGGGCGGATTCTAAGATAAGGAATCTGCAGCTAGATGTCTCTATCAAATAAAGTAACATAACATAACGCAACATAACATGCTGATGTTGCTGACTTCCTCTTTCTCCTCTCAACACCATCCTTATTAGTGCCTTACCCACTCTTCTCGTTTAAGGAGTCCATTAAACCTATTGAGTCTGCACAACTTTTTTTTCATTTTTTAATGTTTAATAAATTTTTAATAGGTCTTCTTTTTAGTTTTTCTACTTTATAACTATGATTTTTTTACCACAACTTTTGTTCTCATTAAATTCTGCTGTTGTGGATAAACAGCTAAACATGAAGAATTTCCTAAACGGAATTGAATGTGGTAATCCAAATTCCAATATTAATTTCCCAATTCTTAAAACACAGTCACGGGTCAACTCAAATTTCACAGTATTTCCACACCCGAAATCTCCTATATTGTCGTTACCAGTAATTTCTGGTGCTGGAATACTGATGTTGTATTCCTATTCAACTTGAAAAAGGACTCTTACAAGGAACCCGAGAACTGGTGCGGAACCCGAGAACTGGTGCTATTATTTTAATTTCTCCAGCTCAGGGCCAGGCCCTGTTTGCCTGTCCCTACATTTACTGTATGAATTGCAATGCAGAGTTTGCTTAATTACATGTAGATATAATTTGTATATTCATTAAGAAGCAGCAGACTGAAGCAATTTAACCACACACAACCTATTCATATCACTATAACTATGATATATCTACTGCTGGCGGGCAAAGAAGTAATTATATTTGGCAGTGCACAATTTACCGATAAATAAACATAACTAAATTGTAACGGTCCATAAGAGGTATTTATGTTTGTCCATTTTGTAATTCACTTTAAATATTCATTAAAGGGCGGAAGCAACTCCACATTTTTTGCATTGAATTAAATTAAATACAACTACTAAATATCTACTATTCTATACTTACTTCTATGTCGGGCAAATCTGTCTTCTATAATGCTACTACCGGTTCAGCCCTTTCTGCTGCATGCATCAGCCCAGTTCCGAATTGGGACCCAAGCCTTATTGCTAGTATAAAGGGGCCCCAAATAACTCTGTGACCAGTATGCCAACATTCTTGTAGATGCCCTAGCGTCTTGTTTTGGTCCACAGGACTTCAAGTAGTCAATATTGTTGTCGGTGAGTTCCTGTTTACAGAGATCTGACAGGAATATTTTCGATCTACAAAGGTCGCTGGTGATTCTAGCCACATATTTTCTTGTCCTAAAGGTCCCGGAGAGGGCCCAGAAGGGGACCTTATTATGGCGCGAAGGAAATTGATGTACAAATACATTTCATGAATAAATACCGCACAGATATGCACTTGCCACTAGCAGTTAACGTCATATACATAATTTAATTCAATTGCCCTGTAGCATTTGTGACTGCCCCTCTGCATTCTCCCCCCGATGATGATGTGCTGACACGAGCGAACCACAGATAGCCAAATGTGCTATTTCTGTCTTTTCATTACGAAATTCATTCTGACACGCTATGGAATGTGACACTGAGTATAAACATCAGCTCTGCAGGGCTATGACCTTTCACATCCCATATAGAACATTGAGTGTGTGGAAATGTGCAATATTAGGTTCTTGGACACTAGAAAAACACATTGCAGAAAGTGGAAGGCTAATGTTATTTTTAAACCAGAGACACAAATATTCCTTCCTCTACTCTTAGCATTTATGACAGAACATACCAAGACGTTCATACATTTTAAACCGTAAACTGACTTCTTTGTACCAGATGTGGGTACCAAACGCCCCCTGTATTTATTAATAGGGTGACTGTTGCGTGAGAAGCGAACATATGTGTGAAAAATTCACTTTATTACTCCTATATGCAATATACGCAACTGAACGCCAAAAGATGCAAAACATTTCAGATGGCTTAATTTTATCTGAAGCGAAAATCAAACAATGTTACAATGAAGTCTCTTTCGAGCGCGGGTAGCCTTTCAATCACTTGTAATTAATAAGCACAAAGTTGCTAAACTGCTTTTTTAGTCCTTGTAACAATTCAAGTAATTTGAAATTACACATCGTATTACCATTAAAAGAATGGAAACTCACCTGGGCTTATTTCTTTGAGCACAATTTCTTCGCATGCTACAAAAAATTTTGGGAAAAAATGGATTGTAGAGTATAGAAAACAAGTAGAAAAAACCTTTCGCCAACATGATGCCCTTGGAAGTAAAAAAGTCAGAAATATAAATTCTTTGACAATGACTACAATTTTCAAAAGTGAACAATGATCATAAAGCCTTCAAAAATGAAAAGTGAGAGATGCGTGCATATATTATTGACTTTCTTTCTGATGGAATAATGCAAGGAGGCACTTAAACCTCCACAGCACTAAAGCCTGCTCCCCAGAGATGTCTTTGTGATGCATAAGCTGTGACCTAAAATATTGACGTTATAAAGTAATTGAATCTAAGAATCATGTCTCAGATGAAAAGCACTTGACAAATGACCGTGGGATACTGTGGAGCCCGATGGCCTAAGTGAAAATGTAATTCAATTTGCTGCACTAACTCTCACGAGCCCATAGAGGCATTTGGGCAGAGGTGCTTTTTTTATTTTAAGTTGTGCTGTCTTTGTTCCAAGTTGGAGTGGCGAGGCTGGCATTCTAAAGAAGAAGGTGTACCTAGCACAGAATAGCAATACTGTATTTATATATGAAACCTGTGCCAAGTAGTGCAAGAACCTTAGCAAACATAGCTTTAAACACAAATTCCTTTTGCAAGGTAGGCAATAGCACTTAAACCCCTTTATCAGTGAATATTGTTTGTATGTATCTATGCATATGGCATTTCAATAGCACTAAACTAGCAAAAAGGCAGCAGAGCACTATACCTTGTCAAAGACAAATATTTACAATGTTTTCAGACCTCTTAACAGCTCTGGGGCTAAAACGTGTTTAGGGGTCGGTGTTGATTTCTTCCACATTGCTGGCAGAGGGCTACTGTCTGCTTCTATGGACAAACATTGGCAAAGGCAGTAGGTCTCACTTGCAATTAATAGCATTTGTATTAATTGTTAGAACTGCAGAAAAGCTGGGTAAACATAAGAGTACTGCTTTACACGTTATATTTGGAGTGCGTACAAACACAGGCCGACTTTTGAGATTAAGATGGTGGCAAGATTTTCAGTACTCTTAGCAGACTAGCATTTTGACTTCTTAAGTGCTCCCTGCTGTTTGACATTGCCAAAGTCTCCCATCAAGCAGCTCCATATAGACACATAGGGCCAGATGCACGACCCGTTTTTGCATGCGCAAACGGGTCTGTGACCCGTTTGCCCATGCAAAAACCCTACAGGCCATGTACAAACGCTATTTAGCGAGTCGCAATTTATATGCGACTCGCTAAATAGCGTTTGCCACTCGCAATTAGGAAGGGGCGTTTCAAGGGCGTCCCTTCCTAATTGCGACTCTGAGCCCAATGTATGACTGTTTTGCGACTGCAATTGCGGTTGCAAAACAGTTGCAATTTACCACCTACTTCAAGTAGGTGGCAATGCAGTCGCAAATGGGAAGGGCTCCCCAGGGTACCCCTTCCCCATTGCAAATGCATACAAAAATATTTTTTAAGGGCAGGCAGTGGTCCCCCACTGCCTGCCCTTAAAAAATGAAACGATAACGTTTCATTTATTTATTTTTAAATGCATCCCGTTTTCCTTTAAGGAAAATGGGCTGCATTTAAAAAAAAAAAAAAGCTGCTTTATTTAAAAGCAGTACCAGACATGGTGGTCTGTTGAGCCCAGCAGGCCACCATCCCTGGGAGGGCCAGCCATTCTCAATGGGGTCGCAAAATGCGAGTGCCTCATGAATATTGATGAGCCTCGCATTTTGCGACCCCATTGGGAATCGCTAACAGTGTCTCTGACACTGTTGTACATTTGGAATTGCGACTCGCAAATTGCGACTCGCTATTTTTCGCAATTTGCGAGTTGCAATTCCAAATGGTCGTACATCTGGCCCTCAGCTAACAATAGCCATTTATATGATTAGATACACAAAAAAGATGTTGCTGGGCAGGGGCAGTGGCATAACGAAACTTGAGGGGGAGTCAATCAGGAGCTCTCCGGCCAGGGTACTGTGCTGAGGGGGCCCCCTGAAGCTTGTGGCTCCCCCGCAGCTGCGGGGGCCTGTGTAATGCCACTGGACAGGGTTTTTATATTTCTCCCTAAACATCACATTCTGACGCAATGAATGAATGAATGAATGAAACGGATTTGTTATAGCACTACAGCTACTCAAAAGAGTGTCCCGGCGCTGACAGAAGCGGATAGGAGAGAGCTAGAATACGCTGCTAAGTTTTAAAAAGCCACGTTGTCAGGTGTTTCTTGAACACTGAAATTTCTGAAACGGCTCGTAGAGAGGTCAGGAGTCTGTTCCAAGCCTGTGCCCCCAGGAAACCAAATGATCTGCCACCCATCCGGGCCAAGCGTACTTTGGGAGTACGGACAAGGTCAGTGGAGGAGGATCTTAGAGACCGAGCCGGGATGTAGCGATTAACTCGTTTGCTAAGGTAGCCTGCTCCTTTTCCATGAAGGGCCTTGAAAAAGACGAGGGCTTTGAATTTGATCCTTTCTTTCAGTCGCAGCCAACGGAGGGATTTAAGGAGGGGCGACATATAAGACCTTGGTTTAGGTTGGAGGGTCGCCCTGGCTGCGGCATTTTGTACTACTTGCAGAGGCTGTACAAGGCAGCTGGGAAGGCCCAAATACAAGACATTTGCGTAGTCCAGTCTTGACGCCACCAAGGCCTGGACCACTATTTTCCTAGTCTCTATTGTCAAGAGTCGAAGAAATTTTTTTAACATACGCAAGATGCTGAAGCAGGTGCCAACCAAGGTTTGGACCTGAGACCTCATGGACAGGGCGTTAACCAGAAAAACACAGAGGTTTCTCACAGATGACTGCTCGGTGTGCGGTGGCGAGTATTCTTCAGGCCACCATGCGTTCCAGTTACTGATTGCAGGTTGGCCAAAGAAGACAATCTCGGATTTATCCGAGTTGCATTTGAGCTGATTTGCCTTAAGCCACTGAAACACCTTTGAAAGACAGGCTCTGTTATTAACACCGTCGAAATCAGCTCCTTTTTCGCAGGTGAAAATCAGTTGCGTGTCATCCGCGTAGGATATGATCTTTGCACCGTTTGCCTCTGCTACGGATGCCAGGGGGGACAAGTACAGATTAAAAAGAGTCGGGCTAAGAATAGAGCCCTGAGGAACTCCAACCCTCATGCCGGGCATGGGGGCTGAAAAGGGGGGAAGCCATATCTCTTAGGCTCTGTCCAGCAGGAAAGAATCCAACCAGACCAATGCTGTCCCGCTGATTCCCAGGTTTCTCAATCTGTCAATGAATCTCTCGTGCGGGACAGTATCAAATGCTGCCGACAGATCGAGTAATATCAGGACAGCCCTTCCACATTGATCTAGTTTTCCTCCAATGTACTCAGTTAATTCCAATAGGGCAGTCTCAGTGCTAAAATTAACCCTAAAACCAAATTGAGAGGGGTGCAACAGATTGTGGCTTTCTGCGTGATTTTAAATTACTTTATTTACATGTTTTTCCAGAACTTTTGAGAGAGCCGGAAGGAGAGATATCGACCTATAGTTGGTGGGATCATTATGGTCAGCCGAAGGTTTTTTTAAAAGTGGAAGGATTTTGGCATGCTTCCAGATAAGTGGCACTTTCCCAGCAGAGAGGGATAAATTCTGAACCATATTTACTGTGGCATTAATCGTAGGGGCAAGGGAAGCCAATAATTTTGCAGGACAGGCATCACTTGGAGAGCCGGACCAAAGATCTTTAAGATAATGGAGCGAGTAGGCTAATAGTATTTTAGGGTACTCTAATAATTTAGGGGTAAGCGAGGAGTCAACCCTTTTGGACAAAGATTGCTCTATCACTAGGTTCTCTTCAGTGATTTCCGCAAAAGATTGCTGAATTAAGGCAATTTTATTGTGAAAGGATAGAGCAACCTGCTGAGTCCAGTTGGCTGAGTGAGGGGATTCTTTCTTCATTGCCAAAGGGGAGGTGAAGGATTTCACTATGTTAAAAATAACTTTTTCCTTATTTTGAGCCAATTCAATCTTCGCCTGTAAGTAATCCATTTTGGCCAGAAAGTAATAGGATTTCTGGGCAGTCTTATAGATTTTACTATCATCCAGTGAATAATGTTTGCACAATTTCCTTGCCAGAACCCTACATGTCCTTTTACTTGCTCTTAGCAGTTCGTTAAACCAAGGAGCGGACGGGTGGGTCCTCCTTGAAGTTCGTGAGGACAGGGGAGCGGCATCTTCCAAGTTGGACGTCAGCCAGCATTCCAATGTGGTGGCGTCACGTTCAAGATCGCCAACCAGCATAGGAGCGGATGATTCCAAGGCCTCACTCAGCGAGGGAAGAGATATTTTATGGAAGGATCTGTATTTGTGTCCAGTCCTAATAGACCTCGATGGGAATCCAGAGCCTAGGTTAAGTATCTTAAAGGTGATGAGAAAATGGTCGGACCAAGTGATGGGGGTCAGAAGGTTAGTTTTTAGTTCAAGAGTGTGGCCCAAATTATGGGTGGGAGCAGAGATGGACGGTGTCAAATTGCACGCCGCCGTAATTTCAGTCAGGGAGATTATATTGGGTCAGTAGGCTTATCCATATGTAAATTAAAATCACCCAGAAGGAGGAACTGATCATATTTAATGGCGAGGGGAGTGATAACTTCGTTCAGTGATGGCAAGAAGTTACCGAGAGCTCCTGGGGGTCTATACGTTAATATCCCTGCTAAGCATTGTTGGGGGATAGGAAACAGCGGAAACCAAGGCACTCTGCTCCCTCAATCAGGTCTAATGAGATAGGGACACAGTCTAATACTACTTTAATAATGATGGCCACGCCGCCTCCCTTCCCATTTGGGCGATTCTTCCTTAGGATTTTATACCCCTAGGGGATGGCCGCAGCAATGGAGGGATTAGAGGACTCGGATAGCCATGTTTCAGTATGAAACAGGAGATCCGGCCCCTCATCTGCCAGCAGATCAAAAATTTGGGCTGCATGTTTTTGCAGTGAACGTGTATTCAATAAATTGGCTCTAAAATGATTCCTATGTTTAGCCATCTGAATTGAGGGGAGAGGGTAAGGGAACTCAGCTGAGAACCGGGGAGGAGTCCAGTTGCACCAGGGGCATTTAGAGTTGACCCATGTCTCCATATTAGTGGTTAGATTATAACAGACTTGGGGCGATTTTAAATTCAGCAGTTCTTCACGATTGTAGTGTAGCGTATGATTTATGACTGGGCTGGAAGCGGCAGCATGGCCGGCCGCCTCCGGGACACTGACAGGCGCAGACGGGCATGCCTTTGGCGCGCCTTCGGAGCGCCAGTGGTGTGCCCACTGCGCGCCCGCTCTGCCATTGTTTAAATAAGCGGTGGGATGCGAAGACTAGACTGCGCACCCACTGGAAATGAGTAGAGAACGGAAATGAGCAGAAAAGCCTCTAACTGCCCTTCGCGCAAACGGCAATGCAGCCGCGACGGAACAGGGCTGAAGGCAAAAGAAAATACACAGGTGAGTGAAGAACGTTACAGGAATAAAATAATTAAAAGTTTTCAAAATGCGTCTGAATGATTAAAATGTAAAAGAAAGGTGCAGGCTAAAATGCTATTTTAAAACCCTAATCTCGTAATTGTAGTCTCGTAATCTCGTAATCAATGTAAAGCCTAGCAGCATCAATAGACCCTACCACAATGATAGGGGAGAGAGTTAGCAAAATGTCACTTCACCTACACAATACAGGCCCTGTTTCTAGACACTGCTCTAAGCTTTTGTGGACATCTATATGAATTGTTTTAGGGACGGCATTCTCTATGTAGTACTTGGCATAGAGGCCTGCAAGTCCACAAGTAACTTATTCAACTCAAAAGGACATCTCTCAGTCTCATAAGCACAAAACATCACCATTTATTGAATACCTACAGCATATCTTAGAAGTGTATTATGTGCACTAAAACATGGGTTTGACAGTGCTTAATTTGAGCCAGTGGTTTCCGGTGCTCGGCACCGGCACTTAATTGTCAACATTGGTGCTTGTGACAGTCTGCCAAGAGGTGGCGCTGTCTGAAATGACCACAACAAAAGTCAATTATTAATTAAATGTGCATTAAAATGACTATTACCTGCCACCCAAGCCATACTTCTAGCTTTGGGGGCCTAGAATAGTCTGAAGTGTCACATTTGTAGGAGTGTGATGTTATTAGTTGTCTTTGTACTGTCATTGGCAGCGCTGGCAGGGGCAATGCATGATGCAAGCTGCAGTGGCCTCCTAACGAGAGCCCTGGCACTTATTGTTTGTACAAATTAAGCACTGGGGTTTGATACTTGAGAAAGAACTATAACATGTCAAGTGAAGCTTGGAGAAAGAATACACAGACAGGGTCTGCACTAGTAGCCATCACCCATGATTCATGAACTATTTCTCTGCATGGTTCAGAAGGTTGTGTCAGTACTTTCCTACGTATGTAAGTGAGTGTAGCAGTACACCTGTATGAGTGCCATACAATGTTTAAGTAAATGTGCTGGTAAGTGATTGTGTGTTTTAGTAGCTCTATGGCAATCTAAATGTGTATGTAAGTGGCTGCACAAATACTTCAGTGCCTCTGTAAGGGAATAGAGAGCTATGAACGTGTGACTGTAACTACCTTTGAGTCTGCTCCAGGCATAAGTAGTTTCTAGTGAGTGACTGAATGTATATGTGCTTTTGTAGCTGTCTGGTTAGGCTACACAGAGGGTCAATGCTTTTGTGAACATGTATATGAGTTGCTTTAGGGGTGCATACTCTATGTAGTACTTCACATAGGGACCTGCAAGTGCTCAAGTAACTTATTCAACTCAAAAGGACATCAGTTAATCTCTTAAGCACAAAACAGAATCCTTTCAGGCATGCATACAGCATGTCTTAGAAGTGTGTAATGCGCACTAAAAGTGGGTTTGACACTTCAGAAACAGCTATAACATGCCAAGTGAAGCTTACAGTGACAGTGCACAGACTATTTCTGTGCTTGATTGAGAAGATTGTGCCAGTACTTGCCTACATATCTGAGAGAGTGTAGAAGTACACCTCTATCAGGCCATGAGATGTTTAAGTAAATGTGCTGGTATGTAAGTGCCTGCTATACTACCTCTATGGCTGTCTTAATGTGTATGTAAGTGGCTGCAGAAATACTTCAGTGCCTGTGTGTTAACGTGGCGGTGCGCGGTCTAGGGCCCGCCCCACCCTCCTTTGCTCCTCGGCGTCCGGACCCCTAGGGTTCCATTAGGTCACCAAAGTTGCTCCGCTCTAGAAACCAGTTGCGGAACGTACCGTGTGGAAAGACCCATTCCCCCTTCCCACGGTCACGTTGGTGGTGGTGCTGTACTACGAGCTTTGGGGTCTGAATATATACTGTCTGTCACTTGTTACCACTTGTCACTATGATCTCATCAGGGGCAGCACTCTATAGAATGTTTATTAGGTCTCTTTTGTTTTTGTCTTGTAGCCCTTGTATGTTTTTCTTCCTATCTTTCTTGAAGGGACTACATGTCCCAGAATCCTTGGGTGGCGGCCATCTTGGTTGCTGACTAATCCATGAGTCAGCGTCAACACGTACCTCGGTGCTCACTATTCCGGAAATCTGCTGCAGATAAGACGTGTCTCCGTGTTGGCTGCCAGATTGGTGGCGCAGCGCTTGCGGTGGCTGTATTTTGCCAATGTCAGAGTCCCGCTTCTCGATCCTTTCTCCGAGGCAAGGGAAGACCGGTCAGGTCTTCGCAGTAAGCTTTATTCTTGTTCAAAGTTCCCGGCCGGCAGGGGCATTCCGCTTGCGGCGCGGTTGAGCGCTCTCAGGTATTTTTTTGGGCAACATTTCTAACGATATTGTGAAGGTAGTGATTATATATTACTATGTAATAATATGGTAATTACGTGCTTGTGATTTTAACAAACGCACGCACGAGTGAATAAGGAACTGGTGTGTTTACGACGCACTTGTGATTATAACAAGCGAACGCATGAGTGAAGTATTACTGGTGGTGTACCTGTCGCACTTTCTTCGATTGCCGTTGTGGTTTACCCTGGCATGAAGGATACATATATTTAAGGAGGAGCATTTCCCATTATAATCCTGATTTAAACCCTGAGTCTTCTTCGATCCACAGCATCATCCTTTTGGCTATTGTATTCCTTATATATATATATATATATATATATATATATATATATATATATATATTATCTACTGGCGGTCGCCAGTAGATAGTTATAGTTACAACCTATTATCCATAGGAAATCCGCAACATTCTATTTGAAATAACTCTCTTGCCGGTTGACGTATCTTCGCAAAATTTTCAAACTTTATGGCCCGCTCCGGTCCGCTCCTACCCTGAAAGTCTCAGGGGGATTCGTCAAGCGGGGCTGAGAAAAAGGGGGTCCCAAAACGCGTTTTCCCCATGCAATTTTCCATAGGAAACTTTAGACACGGCTACAGCCCGAACTGCTGAACGGAATTACACCAAATTTGGCAAAGAGGTAGTTCTTGGTTGAGAAAGAACCCTTTTGTTAAATGGTGTAAATCCGTTCAGTAGTTGCTGAGAAAATCAAAAGTAAAAAGATAGTGATATCTAGGGCCGCGGATCCTCCCGAGCACGAGCTTTATGTTAATTGGCTGTCAACACTCCAAACCAGGAAGTGTTGGCAGCCATTTTGTCCCTCGGTAGAACCGAGGGACAGAAACAAGTGCGCAAAGCGCACAAAGGGGGCAGGGTAGAAACACCCTGACCCCTAGGTCTGCTCAGGGGGTCCCACAAGGACCCCCTGGGCAAAATAATTTTTTTTTTAAATCGGCAGGATGCGCTCAGGGAGCGTGAACCCTGCCGAAAAAATCGAAGCGCGGTCTCCGCGCTTCGATGTTAGTTGCCCCGGGTGGGCCAAGTCCCGGGGGCATGCTGGGGGGTTAATTTTATGTGTGGGGGCCTCTAAGGGCCTCCAAGCCCGAGGACCACCACCCCCGGGGCTTTATGTATAATGGTGCGGGAGGGCTCTGAGCCCTCCCGCAGCCCCGAGACCGCCACCTCCCGGGGCTTCTTTTTTATTTAAAAAAACCTGTGTGGGGGCTCCAGCCCCCACACGCCCGAGACCACCACCTCCCGGGGCACTAAGAAAAATTAAAATGGGGGTCCATTTTGGACCCCCAGAGCCCGGGGACCACCACCTCCCGGGGCTTTCAAAATGTAGGGAGGGGGCCGCGCGGCCCCCTCCTGGAAGCCCTTGATGGCCCTGGGGACCGCCACCCCCAGGGCCGGCTCCTACAGTGTCCCGGGGTGCCTACCCCGGGACACTGCTGTTTGCAATGACAGGACGGGAGCCTCGCGGCTCCCGTCCTGTCATTGCAAACTTGCTTTGGATATTGGAAGAGAGGCAGGAAACCTGCTCTCTCTTCCAATATCCAAAGCTGATTGCTTTCCATATGGGGAGCAGCATGTTAGCTGCTCCCATGTGTAAAAGCAATGCCGGCTCCCGTAGGACACGGGAGCCGGCGGGACTGTGGGGGTTTGGGGACCCCCACAGTCCCCAGCGAGAGGCCAGGCCCGGTGGATGGGGTCCCCGGGGCCATAAGAGGCCACGGAGGGGGCCACGCAGCCCCCTCCCCAAAGTAACAAAAATGTAATAAAAAAAAAAAGTGCAAGGCCGGCCCCGAGGATGGGGTCCCCGGGGCCTTAAATGGCCTGAGGAGGGGGCCACGCAGCCCCCTCCAAATAAAAAAAAGAGGCCATGCCCCGGGGATGGGGTCCCGGGGCCAATACAGGCCCAGGGAAGGGGGCCACGCGGCCCCCTTCCCGTTTTTTTTATTTTATTTTAATTAAAAAAGGGGAAAGGCCCTGGGGGATGGGGTCCCCAGGTCCTAAAAATAGGAAAAAGGAAGGGGGCCACACAGCCCCCTTCAGAGAAAAAAAACAAAACAAAAAAACGATTGGGCCCGTAGGCCCCGCCCCTTCCTTCACCACTCTGCAAACGCGCCCCCTGGCGCGTTTGCAGAAGGAACAATTCCCCTTGAATACTGGGGTCCCTGGGGGCCAACTAGCCCACCAGGAACCTCCAGTATGTGCCAGGGGCTGCCTTGCAGAGAGGTGTACAGAGGCCACGCCCCTTTTACACCTCTCTGCAACGCAGCTCTATGGCGCTTTTGGAGGTATATGGTGGGCTAATTGCACCCCAGGGACCCTCAGGATTCAAGGGAGTTAATCCCCGACTTAAAACGCGCCACGGGGCGCGTTTGCACAGTGGTGAAGGGAGGGGCGGGGCTTCAGGTGACATGTGTGCAAACAGGCCCCGTGGCGCGTTTTAAGATGGGGAATTAAATCCTCTTCAAATCCTGAGGATCCCTGGGGCCAACTAGCCCAACAGGTACGTCCAGAAAGCGCCACAGAGCTGCGTTGCAGAGAGGTGTAAAAGGGGTGTGGCCTCTGTAAATGTCTCTGCAACGCAGCCCCTGGCGCATACTGGAGGTTCCTGGTGGGCTAGTTGGCCCGTAGGGACCCTCATGATTCAAGGGGACTTAATCCCCCAACTTAAAACAGCGCCACGGGGCGAGTTTTCACAGATGTCACCTCAGGCCCCGCCCCTCCCTTCACCATTGTGCAAATATTCCTCTAAAATCAGCCGAAATACGAATTCCGATTTACTCATCTGTTATCAGGAGAGACCTCAGTGCTGCATCTTTCAGCCCAGTACTGATCCTCAAAAGTAATTTTAACCGTACTTACCGGTAACTTGAATTTCCTTCCATAGGCTAACATTGACTGGTTTCACTTGGAAATTCTTCTAAGTGTGGAGTTTTGGAACTTTAAAATATTCCTCTAAAATCAGCCGAAATACGAATTCCGATTTACTCACCTGTTATCAGGAGAGACCTCAGTGCTGCATCTTTCAGCCCAGTACTGATCCTGAAAAGTAATTTTAACCGTACTTACCAGTAACTTGAATTTCCTTCATAGGCTAACATTGACTGGTTTCACTTGGAAATTCTTCTAAGTGTGGAGTTTTGGAACTTTAAAATATTCCTCTAAAATCAGCTGAAATACGAATTCCGATTTACTCACCTGTTATCAGGAGAGACCTCAGTGCTGCATCTTTCAGCCCAGTACTGATCCTCAAAAGTAATTTTAACCGTACTTACCAGTAACTTGAATTTCCTTCCATAGGATATCATTGCCTGCTTTTGCTGAAAAAGTTTCTAAGTGTTGATTTTTGAAACATACAAATATTCCTCTAAAATCAGCCGAAATCCGAATTCTGATTTACTCACCTGTTATCAGGAGAGACCTCAGTGCTGCATCTTTCAGCCCAGTACTGGTCCTGAAAAGTAATTTTAACCGTACTTACCAGTAACTTGAATTTCCTTCCATAGGCTAACATTGACTGGTTTCACTTGGAAATTCTTCTAAGTGTGGAGTTTTGGAACTTTAAAATATTCCTCTAAAATGAGCCGAAATACGAATTCCGATTTACTCACCTGTTATCAGGAGAGACCTCAGTGCTGCATCTTTCAGCCCAGTACTGATCCTCAAAAGTAATTTTAACCGTACTTACCAGTAACTTGAATTTCCTTCCATAGGATATCATTGCCTGCTTTTTGCTGAAAAAGTTTCTAAGTGTTGATTTTTGAAACATACAAATATTCCTCTAAAATCAGCCGAAATCCGAATTCTGATTTACTCACCTGTTATCAGGAGAGACCTCAGTGCTGCATCTTTCAGCCCAGTACTGGTCCTGAAAAGTAATTTTAACCGTACTTACCAGTAACTTGAATTTCCTTCCATAGGCTAACATTGACTGGTTTCACTTGGAAATTCTTCTAAGTGTGGAGTTTTGGAACTTTAAAATATTCCTCTAAAATCAGCCGAAATACGAATTCCGATTTACTCACCTGTTATCAGGAAAGACCTCAGTGCTGCATCTTTCAGCCCAGTACTGATCCTCAAAAGTAATTTTAACCGTACTTACCAGTAACTTGAATTTCCTTCCATAGGATATCATTGCCTGCTTTTTGCTGAAAAGTCTTCTAAGTGTTGATTTTTGAAACATACAAATATTCCTCTAAAATCAGCCGAAATCCAAATTCTGATTTACTCACCTGTTATCAGGAGAGACCTCAGTGCTACATCTTTCAGCCCAGTACTGGTCCTGAAAAGTAATTTTAACCGTACTTACCAGTAACTTGAATTTCCTTCCATAGGCTAACATTGACTGGTTTCACTTGGAAATTCTTCTAAGTGTGGAGTTTTGGAACTTTAAAATATTCCTCTAAAATCAGCCGAAATACGAATTCCGATTTACTCACCTGTTATCAGGAGAGACCTCAGTGCTGCATCTTTCAGCCCAGTACTGATCCTCAAAAGTAATTTTAACCGTACTTACCAGTAACTTGAATTTCCTTCCATAGGATATCATTGCCTGCTTTTTGCTGAAAAAGTTTCTAAGTGTTGATTTTTGAAACATACAAATATTCCTCTAAAATCACCCGAAATCCGAATTCTGATTTACTCACCTGTTATCAGGAGAGACCTCAGTGATGCATCTTTCAGCCCAGTACTGGTCCTGAAAAGTAATTTTAACCGTACTTACCAGTAACTTGAATTTCCTTCCATAGGCTAACATTGACTGGTTTCACTTGGAAATTCTTCTAAGTGTGGAGTTTTGGAACTTTAAAATATTCCTCTAAAATCAGCCGAAATACGAATTCCGATTTACTCACCTGTTATCAGGAGAGACCTCAGTGCTGCATCTTTCAGCCCAGTACAGAGCCTGAAAAGTAATTTTAACCGTACTTACCAGTAACTTGAATTTCCTTCCATAGGAATCCATTGTCTGGTTTTCAGCAGAAAAGTTTCAAAGTGTCGATTTTCACAAACTACAAATATTCCTAAAAATCGCCTGTATGACTTAAACGCATTCTTTCAACTGTTTACAGGAGATGCACCAGTGCTGGATCCAGGATCCAACACTGAGTAAGAAAAAGTAACGATAACAGTTTTTAACTTCTAAGTGAATTTCCTTCCATAGGATAACATTGGTGATTCTATGAGAAAAAGTTTCTAAGTGTGAACTTTTAAAGTACAATAATATTCCTTAAAAATCACGACTGTAACCAAAACGCTTTTACTCAACTGTTTACAGGAGATGTCCCAGGACTGAATCTAGGATCCAGTAATGTGGTTAGAAAAGTAATCCATAAAGTAACTAATTGCATTTAACTAGAAATTCACATTGAGCTGAATGTTGCATTGTGTTTGAAAATGTGTTGCCCATTGCAACAACTGTAACTACTGTACTTAAAAGTCTATTGCCTATGTGCAAAGTAATTAAACTAAAGTAATTCATTCTGAGAAAGTATTTTTGTAATGTAATGTATAATGTAATTACAATGTAATTTAAAAAATAAAATATGTAAAAAAAATTGTTTCTAAAAAATTTGGAAATCAGTATGAAAAAAATTTATATAACAATTAATACATTTAAAAATTGTCATTTACAAAACCTTTGAAATTCACTGAAAAAACTGTAGGTTTCAGACATGTTATAGTTACAAATTAGCATTTAAAAAACCTTTGAAATTCACTGAAAAAACCATAGGTTTCAGGGACGTTATAGTTACAAATTAGCATTTAAAAACCTTTGAAATTCACTGAAAAAACCATAGGTTTAGGGACAGTTATAGTTAGTTGGACATTGCACTCGTACAAAACCCGTGAAATTCCCCCGTTATAGTTAGTCCAGCTAACTATAACTCGCGCCCGCAATGCACTGCTGATGACGTCACATATTACATCACTCATGACATGGTCAGTGACATCACTGATGACATCACTGATGACATCTCAAATGACATCACTGATGACATCATCCACGTGATAATCTGATGCACCTCCTCACACCCTAATATAACCTTTGATACACCCACTCTAAATTACAGACTGCCATTCGCAAAACCATAGACACTCCAACACCAATAACTACATACCCACTCACTGATTCTTAGGTCTACGCACACATCCACTCACTCACCCGTACAGTCACTCATACTTACGGTCACTCAGTACAGGACTATCATATGCACTCATACTCCTATATAGACACTCAAACACCGCCACTCATCCATAGAGGTACTCACACACCTAGTCAGTCATGCAAATAATTAAACACACTACCATTTACTCACCTATACAGTTATACACACACCAGCTCACTTACTCATACAAATAGTAGCACATTCTTACGCTCTTATACAATCACTGATACAAGCACACACTCATCCATACAGCCACTATCACAATCACTCACTCTCGCTTATAGCTATTTATATACTCCAACACACATATATACTGCCTTTCACATATGTAGTTACTCACACATGTACCACTGGGACATACATTCACTCACTAACACACTCTTACACACACTTACCCACCCATACAGTCTATCACAGTTGCACTCTTGAAACCATCCACCCAGTGAATCACCCACTCACACATCTATGCACAGAGTTGCACACACCCCTCCCACACAAACACTCAGGCACCCATACAGATACTCAGACAAGCATTCAATAACTCACATAGACACTCATGTAGCTATTCACAAACACATGCAGCCACTTACACAGCAACAGACAGACGGATACAGACATTCACCCAGTTTAGTCACTAACCCATGCATTCAGTAAGATACGTTAAATCACTCACTTATAGAGTCAGTCACGCACCTACTAAATCATCCATACAGACACTTACACACCCACTCATTCTTCAATACGTCTTTTCCTATATATATTAAAAATATATAAACTTTACAGAAACACACAGTCACTGGATGATGTCATCAGTGATGTCATCAGTGATGTCATTTGAGATGTCATCAGTGATGTCATCAGTGATGTCACTGACCATGTCATGAGTGATGTAATATGTGACGTCATCAGCAGTGCATTGCGGGCGCGAGTTATAGTTAGCTGGACTAACTATAACGGGGGAATTTCACGGGTTTTGTACGAGTGCAATGTCCAACTAACTATAACTGTCCCTAAAACCTATGGTTTTTCAGTGAATATATATATATATACATATATATATATATGTTTATTTGTATTTGTTTACACAACAGTATTACAAGTACAAAGTACACCAAGAGTGTATAGGATGTTTTACAAACAAACAAATTAAGAATTATTAAGCTATTGTTTTGCTTATTTGAGAACTTGTATTGTGTGTGTGTTTAACTTTCTTTTGCAGGTCTCCCTCCCCGCAGTCCCCTTCCTACCCTTCCCTCACCTGGCCTCTCCAAAACTCTGTGCTATTATAGCTGTCTGAGTTGGAGCTGCCTGGAGGTGGAATAAACAATCTTCACGCAGATCCCGAGGAAGGGGCTCAAGTTGACACTGTGTTAGGCAATGCACAGCTACGTAGGTGTGACTGAAACTACCATTGAGTCTGCTGCATATATTAATAGTTTCTAGTGAGCGACTGAATCTATATGTGCTTCTGTAGCTGTCTCAATAGCTGAAACAGAGGCTTTATATTTTTCTGAACATGTATGTCAGTTGCTTTAGGGATGGCATACTCTATGTAGTACTTGGCATATGGGCATGCAAATGCACAAGTAACTTAGTGAACTGAAAAGAACACAAACCAGCATGATTCGTAGCGCGCACCCCTTCAGTATCTCTCACATGTGACTTGTGCATACTGAAACTTGGATTTAAGACTTGCCAAACAGCTTTTACATGGCAAATCAAGCTACAAGTGAAAGTGCACACACTGGGCCTGTACTTCAAAGCATCATTCATGTCTGAAAGAGTATTTCTCTACATGAATGAGAAGGTTGTGTCAGTACTTGCCAACATATCAGAGAAATCATAGGAGTACACCTGTAGCAGTGCCATCGAGACGTTTAAGTAAATGTGCCGGTAAATGACTGTCTATTTTAGTATCTCTTTGACTCTCTAAATATCTATGTAAGTGTCTACAAACAAACACCTTAGTGCTTGTTTTACAAAAAAGAGAGCAATATAGATATGACTACAACTATGTTTGAATCTGCTGCATGCACAAGTAGTTTCTGGGTAAGTGAACTGAATGTATATGTCTGTTAGAGCGCGATTTTGCTCTTTCATTTGTTAGGGGTGCATTATAATCATGGGTAGTTCGCGCCCGCATATAATCCTTTATTGTGCTAACATTGGGTCATTAGATCGTGTACTGTAATAATGTGAAAAGTGAAGTGCTAAATATATTTATGTGTAATCGTGAAGAAATTAACGTTGCAATTATATGTGGTTAGACGAAAACCTTACCGTGTAGAATCTGTACATGTAGCTAGTGAGTATTCACATAATTGATGTGTCTATGTAACATGTTGATTTCAATGTGCTCAGTAATAATGTTCATTTATACGTGTGCTTTATAAAACTATGTGCCATTTCTTATGTTGGCCGATTTCTGTAGGCCTGAATTGTATTCCTCCCTGGAAGCTCTCGCATTTGACTCGCTAGTGAATTACATGTGCATGTGGAATTTGTTCTTTCTCACATTTCTGTTGCAGGTGGAGAAATTCATCCTTGTTAGTTAGAATAATGTCTTCGTTTTAGGAGTTAGGTTTAGGGAGGAGAAGATACATTGAACGGCGATGCTGATAATGAGGGACAGTGTACTTTCTCATCGGAGAGAGCCTGGGAATCAAGGTCATCGAGCCGAGGCCTGAGAGCATCATTGCCGCGTGGAAAGTTACCTACAAGGAGGTGGCTTGCTTGGAAGATGTGATGTTGCATTGCATCTTGGGATGCTACCTGCAAGTTCATGTATTGAAATTAGGGACAGAGTCCGGGAACTTCTGCCTGAGAGAGAGAGCATCTTAGAATGAGCTCTGTAGCTTTATGCTACTTAACCCATTTCAACATGAGTGGACTTCTTAGGAAGCTTTCTCGAGCTGACACCTTTACAGAACTTGCCTTGGGGAAATGCTAAGTAGGGATGTCACGTTAGTAGTAGTGTAGGGACAGACTAATGCTTTTCACCTACGAACCCCTAATGAAGGGGAATTTGGATGTTGGAGCCATTCTCTTCTGTATCCTGATTCTGGAACTGGTTATTCTGAGCATGATGCACTGTCTCAACTTCACCCATAGGTTTGGCTCTGTATTAGTTCCAATGTATTTCTACACCCTGATCTCGAGGTGCTTGTATGTCCAATTGTTCTTGGCTTTGTAATAAACTAACTAAATTTGATTGGGAGTCTGTGATGCTTTGGAGTCATAGTTCATTGGAACAGTAATGATCGATTGGCTAACGATTTCCCTCCCCTCCACACTTTCATGCAGACAAAAAGGGACATTGGCCTAGGGTTCCAGAGTAAATCTAGAACGTGGATCCCGGCTCCTTCAGGTGTTTCTGTATCTGTTTGACAAACCAGTGTAGTAGAAATACAACACCCAGAATTCAAAGAAAAACACTCTTTGAGAACAGCACATCATATATACACATGTAATTATTTCCACAACTCCTGATGCCTTGCAAACTAAAAGTTTAACTCTTAATCTACAGTTTTTTTACTACTAATTACACCATGTTGTAAGCAGCAAAAGTACAACCTACTAATTCACAAGAACAGATTATGAACCAACTTCTCACACACCCAGTCTGCAAATCAGACACACTATCACATTCTCAGACACTCATAAAGTTTCTCACCTGTTATTAAACATACAAAGTCACTCACAAAACCACTCATACATTACCTATTATGGATCCAATATTTCCCCAAAAATATTTGATACTCTCTGATAACATTCTCACATATACATATACCTTTTCTGTCAATTTTTCTCCAAATTAAATGTAATTCACATACCTGAACATTGAGTTTGTTGCTCAAATATTATTTTTTGGTCTTATCAGACAGAGACAATACTGTCAGGAAATGTAAAAACTAAGCATAGGAATGGCACACCACTCTCAAACAAAGCAACCATTAATGGCAGCATTTTCAACTTAGCACCCTGCCGAAGGCAGCAAATAAAAATATATATTAAATTCTTTTATTTTGTCACTCCATTTTTGAATGGTTAGTATGTGTTAACTCTTTCATTTACTTTTATAAAGAAGCCCAATATGTGTGGGTGTTTTGCACACTGCTGACATCTGGCTCTACTTGGGCTACAGCTGGGTGATATGTGTGCTACATTTGGTCTTTTTCTCTCTGGTGGCTATTTTGGGAGACTTATTTGTTATGGAGCTCCCTAATCTCCTCATTTACTGCAGTATACTCAGTATAAAATGCTTTCAATTTTCCACTTCGATTCCATCAAGATGGAGGTCAAATGTGCCTTACTTTTTCCATGATTCAGAATGTTAGCACTCTAGTTGCTCATCAGAACACTGTAGTGAACTGCTGAGCACCAGGGAGCTAACTGCTGCTGGTGTTGAAAGCGCATGTTTCAGTCTCCATGCTAGATTGTTTTAATGAAATACAAGATGAAAATATTTGAGAACTCACTTAAAATGTGTCCTAATTTTACTTTCTGCAGCACTAGCCATAATTTCTATGACAAAATGAATCTCCTCATTTTGTTCCTTTCTAAATTATATGGTTTAAGTTTTACCAGTTTGATTCACTGGAGATGGCTTCAGTTGTGCTATACGTTTGCTATAAGTAAGACTGTTAGCGCTCTAGTTGTTCTTTAGAACACTCTGGGAGGCTGCAGTAGAACACACTGGAATCAAGTGACACGCTTATCCTGTTGGAAGTAAATGTTTTACTGTGAATGTCAGACTTCATTTGCATATGGGTGAGAAACTTAGGGCCCGATTACGATGTCATGCGGAAGGCCCTCCCAGATGCGTCCGGAGGCGAACAGTACAACCGACTCGTACTGGGAGCCGATTAAACCAAACGACGCAGTACGATGCACAAAACCCTTTACTTACCGGACGACACGGTCACTCCGATTCCGTCCTCATTGTCCAAACAATAAGCCCCTGGTAATGCAGAAAGGAGTCGTCTGGAGGCATTTCCAAGTACGATTCCGAACTCCGAAGTACGATGCGTACTTCCCATGCGCCGAATCCGTCGCTACAACCAACACGTCAGAGTATTTTAGCTCCGACTCGAAATGATTTCTGCGCACGAGACGGTGCAGCCATGAATCCGATCGTGCATGTCATCCTCATACTCTACCTCTTTGAGCACTATTACCACAGCAACCAACGCGTTTGTCGCAGAAGGTAAGTCCAACACCTATACATACCGAATAACGTAAGTACCCCGCGAAAGACAATACAACAGAAAGTAGGGGCGCAACTACAGCCAAAAGGGGTTGGGGAGAATACTACTTGCACTGTAGTGTCAAATTGGTGGTTGAGGGGCAAATACCCACAGCAATCTAGAGTCAATAGGGGGGTGGCAAATACCCACAGCAATGTAGAGTCAAGAGGGGGGTGGCAAATACCCACAGCAATGTAGAGTCAATAGGGGGGTGGCAAATACCAACAACAATGTAGAGTCAATAGGGGGGTGGCAAATACCTACAACAATGTAGAGTCAATAAGGGGGTGGTCAATACCTACAGGAATGTAGAGTCAATAGGGGGGTGGCAAATGCCAACAGCAATGTAGAGTCAATATGTGGGTTGGGCAAATAGACACAGCAATGTAGAGTCAATAGGGGGGTGGCAAATACCAACAGCAATGTAGAGTCATTATGTGGGTTGGGCAAATAGACACAGCAATGTAGAAACAAATCTGTTGTTAGGGGGAAATACCCCCATACGTGTAGATGCATATCTGGGATTGGGGAAATACCCTATACATGTAGATGCATATCTGGGGTTGGGGGAAATACCCCCATATGTGTAGATGTATATCTGGGGTTGGGGGGAAATACCCTCATACATGTAGATGCATATCTGGGGTTGGGGGGAAATACCCCCATATGTGTAGATGCATATCTGGGTTTGGGGAAATATCCCCATACATGTAGATGCATATCTGGGGTTGGGGGAAATACCCTCATATGTCTAGATGCATATCTGGGGTTGGGGTGAAATAGCCCCCTGCGTGTAGATGCATATCTGAGGGTTGGGGGAAATACCCCCATACGTGTAGATGCATATCTAGGTTTGGGGGGAAACACCCCATATATGTAGATGCCTATCTGGGTTGGGGGGAAATACCCCCATACGTGTAGATGCATATCTGGGGTTGGGGGGAAATACCCACATACGTGTAGATGCATATCTCAGGTTGGGGGGATATACCCCCATACATGTAGATGCATATCTGGGATTGGGGGGAAATACCCCCATACATGCATATGTATATCTGGGGTTGGGGGGAAATACCCCCATACGTGTAGATGCATATCTGGGGTTGGGGGGAAATACACACATACATGTAGATGCATATCTGGGGTTGGGGGGAATTAACTCCAGAAATGTGTTCCTGAACAATGTAACTTATGATCAAACCCAGTCCCTAAATCACTACATGTGGAGTACATGCTGCTGGAATGTCTACATAAACAACCACAAAAGTATTTTTAAATGAAAGGCATTCAAACACTGTTGCAGCAAAAGTAACTGGCAACGTTGAGGAATGGGTAGAGTGGAGATGCAAGTGCTCCAGGGACCCTTAACAAACAAACAAAGACTCATCATCTACTAAATGGTCTCTTACAAACCTGTGAAATACTGTGGACTGATTGCAAACAAGACAGACAAACCAGCTACCGCAGATCAAGGACTGTATGTGTGTGGGGGGAAGCTGTCTTAGCCTTGGATGAAACACATGATGGGAGGCTGAAGCCCATAGCCCCCCATGGGTGTTGACATCCAATCAGAAAGTGTTCAGCATACCCTTGGAATTGCCATGATGGCATTTGCGCATTGGTCGATGGGCAGGTGCACCAGGGTCACCTGTGGGCCATGGTTTGGTGGGCCTTCCTATACCACACCAATGGACTTACCCACTTACACAGTCCCCAACATGCCACTGCAACATTAGGCCATGATTTCCATGGATCACCAGCTGTTCTGTAAATGGAGGCTGGGGGACAGCCTTTGGGGCATAACCACCATGGTGCACTGCCTTACATGCCTTGACAGAGGTAGTGTTATCTCGACAACACGAACATCACTTTCAGGTCATGGCAGGTGCAAGGAGTTTGCGTTGAATGTAGGGTCCTTTCAGGGAGGCAAGTCACAACTGGACAGTCTGACCTACATACCACACCCTTCTTCACCAGCAGTGTTCATTTTACTATAAAACCTTTTCCCGGTAAAAGCACAGAGGCCAGGTTCAAGAGATGATCACAGATTGTGTGCAAATTACTTCCTGAGGCCCTGAGCATCATTGTGATCACAATCCAAACATGGGTCACTAGCATGTCGTGTATGTATAATGAGGGAATATCATCATCAGGTAGGTACAGTTAGCACGCTAAATACTAGGGGTATCACACATTTGACACAGTACCAGGAATTGCAATAAACACACATGTGTGTGTATCACAAAGTGAATGCATAAGTCCACCACAACACACACAGAAACATCGCAGGATAATCCACTCCAATGCACTAACAAAAGTATGACATTGTGATGCATCTGTGTACAATTTAGCATAGAGGATATCAGCACAGACAACACACATGTCCACAGACACAGCCACTCAGTACTGCGTTCAGTGTCTCCAGCTACAACAACACAGAAGTGGTTGTGTCACAGTTGTCATGGAAATATTTCTGGTCAAAAACAATATTGGTCTTGAAAGAAGCATGTTGGATACAGTCCCCATGTGTGTGCTGGTGCCGCTGTACACAAATACCAATCTGCATGTGTATACGGACATCTTTTGAGAATGTAATTCACAGCCAATCTCCATCTAGCACCTCAATCTGTAGTGTATGCCGGAAAAAAATAATCCCATTTTGAATATGCAGATTGTGTCCTGCATAGTAGTCGGAGTACGCATGAGTTACAGGACGTAGGATCCACAAACAGTGTTGGTTTGTCTTTTGCACACCTGATTGTGTAAGATAAGCTACCACCACGGGTGAGGATGCTGGGGGGGTGGCTCAATCTGTGGCTCAAAAACACCTCGTGAGGATGAAAGATATGTGCAGAATTAAGTCCGCTTTGTCCACATTTGGCACTGTCTCTCTTATTCTTTTATTGTTCGATTAATTAAAATCATTACAATATAAAAACAAAACAACAAATATTTTGAATTCATAACTGCCATGCATACTCCAACTGGTGTAACTAGGTTCGCTAAAATCTGTAAAATCGTAAAAGCAATAGTCCGAGCTAGAACTAGAGTGCTAGTGCGTAAGGAAGGCACCTACGTCTGGGGTCCCAGTTTGCTCGTCCTTTAGGTGGGCCCTTTACGCAATAAATGAATGTTAATTTACAGTGCTAAATAAAACCTTTATGTCAACTGTCCCAACATTGATTATAAATAAACATTTAAAACAACATTATTTTCCTTGTTTCGGTGCAGGGTGCATCGGTTGACTTGTCTGACATGCTTGTTTAATCTTCTAGTCATGATTGTTTGTTCCCTGGTGTGCCTGGGATTTGTGTTGGGAGAAATCCGAGGCAGGACTCTAATTATATTGTGGGCGCAGGACTGTAATTTTTCTGTGCAAGCCATTTGATCATTGACATTCAAGCTTAGTGGCCAACTTGTTGCAGCTTGTAGCTTTAATGGTATGTGTCAGTGCAGCCCGAATTGCATCTATAAATTTCCCTAGTCTGGCCTCAGTTTGTGCTGTGTTGGTGGAGAAGCACAGGTTTGAGACTTCTCTGCAGTGTCTAAGGCCATTCTCCATCTAGCACCTCAATCTGTAGTGTATGCCGGAAATAAATAATCCAATTTTGAATGTGCAGTTTGTGTCCTGCATAGTAGTAGGAGTACGCAAGAGTCACAGGACGTAGGATCCACAAGCAGTGTTGGTTTGTCTAGTTTACAGCTCATTGTGTAAGACAAGCTGCCACCACGGGTGAGGATGCTGGGGGGGTGGCTCAATCTGTGGCTCAAAAACACAAGTGACATAGTTATCCTGAAACAAGGAAATATGGGTACATCTTGTGAGGATGAAAGACGTGCAGAATTACGTCCGCTTTGTCCACATTTGTCACTGAAACAATGTCCGACAATCTGTTGAAACATCAAGGAGACTTTCAAACACACACATATTTCCATTCGGACTTAAGTCAGTATTTAATGTGCACAATGGGAGCCCTCATGGACACACACACAAGGGAGACCCTTGCTAAACCAGATCAGAGGTAACAAAAGTTGTGAGAATGCAAAAACTCATTGGAACTGGGTGTACTGTTCCAATGTCAAATGAATGTTTGTTCACAGTGCAATGTGTTTTCCTCAGCACAACCAGAGACATCATCACAATGACACCATCTCCCCTGGTGTCACCATACGTCAGATGTTGCTGAGACAGAATATCGAGTTGGAAATGTCAACTTTCACAAATATCGAGTTGGAAATATCGTGATTCAGAAATATCGACAGCAAGAATATCGTGGTCAAGAATACCGAATTTAAGGTAAGAAATATCGTTTTTAAAAATATAGAAGTCATTAATATTGTTTGCAAAAATATAGATGATTAAAATATCGATTTTTTAATTAGTGTTATGCATTTTAGTTTATATTTTAAATGTATGTGATGTATGTTTTTTTGTATAAGTATTGTTTATGTTTTTTAATATATGTGTTACATTTTTAGTAGTTATACATTTTATTTTAATTAAATTTAGCATTTTTTAGTTCCGTAGCGGGTTGTGGATTTATAGGGGAATAGGGTGGAAAGTAATTTAATTATAATAAATTAATGATTATTTTTATTTATTTAATTTAGATTTTATAGCGTTAATTGTAGGAAGTAATGTATTTGTAATTAATTATTAATTGGTTGTTAATTAATATTAATTAATTAATTGATAATTAATTACGGTAATTGTGTATTTTTTTTAGGTGCGGGTTGTGGGGTTTATAGGGGTAAAGGGTGGGAAGTAATTTATTTTTGATTAATTAATAATTCGTTTTAATTTATATTGACTAATTAATTGATAATTAATTATGGTAATTGTATGAATTTTTTTAAGTGTGGGGTTTATGGGGTAAAGGGTGGTAAGTAATTTATGTTTAATTTATTAATAATTAGTTGTTAATTAATATTAATTAATTGAAAATTAAATATGGAATTTGTGTAATTAATTTTAGGTTTGGGTTGTGGGGTTTATAGGGGTAAAGGGTGGGAAGTCATTTTTGTTTAATTAATTAAAAATTAGTTGATCATTAATATTAATTAATTCATTTATATTTAATTAGGGTATTTGTTTATATTTTTTTGTGTGTGTGTGTTTTATTGTTATAGGGGTACAGTGTGGGGAGTAAATTAATTTTACTTAATTTATAATTAGTTGTTAAATACTATTAGTTTTTTTAACTGAAAATAAGTTTTAATTGTGTAATACATTTTGTTTATAGTTTAATTTTAACTGTAGGTTGTGGGGATTATAGGGGTTAAGTGTGGGAAGTTAAATCATTTTTGAGTTTTTTTTAAATTAATAATATTGCCTTAATTGATAATTAATTATGTAAGTTGAGGAAGTACATTTCTTTTTAATTTAGATGTTTGTTGTAAATTGTGTGGTGTTATGGGTTGGAAATAAAAAAGTAAATTTATGTAATAATTAATGTTTTTGTTTCTAAATAATTTTTAATTAAAAATATGTATTTGTTTGGAAATTGTTTTTTATTTTATTTAATATAATATTTGTAGGTATTTGCTATATGTATTTAACATTATAATATTTTTTACAATTATTTTAATATTAAATCTATTTGTATTTGTATTTTCAACATATTTATATATTTTTTACTTTTTTGTTTTTTAAATATTTTTATTGTTGTTCAAATTTAGTTTGTTTTCAATTTTGAACTGACTGGAGTGAGAATATTAAATGTTACTCCTCTGAAATCCAACACTTTCCCTACTGTTGCACTCACTGGAGTGGGAATAGTAATTTCTACCCCTCCGCTATCCAACACTTTCCCTACCGTTGCACTCACTGGAGTGGGAAATTTAAGTTTTAAGATTTTTAAATAGTTTAATGTTTTAATTTATAATAAAATGGTAACTTTTACCCCTCCTCTATCCGACACTTTCCCTACTTTTACAATTATTGGAATGGGAATATTACATTTTATCCCACCACTATCCAACACTTTCCCTACTGTTGCACTCACTGGAGTGGGAATAGTAATTTTACCCCTCCGCTATCCAACACTTTCCCTACTGTTGCACTCATTGGAGTGGGAAATTTAAGTTTGAAGATTTTTAAATAGTTTAATGTGTTAATTTATAATAGAATGTTTTTTAAATTAGATTTTATGTTATTGGCACACACACGTACATATATATATATAAATTTTTATATAATGTTGAAATTATAAAATAAATTAAAACTAATAGTTTATTAATTGTTTAAAAGGAAATATATATATGAATTATTATGTATGTGTGTTTAACTTTTTTAAATTAAGTTTATTTATTATATCTTTTTTAATTTATATTAAATCTACTTTATTTTTTTAGATTACGTTTATTATTTAACATATTTAATATTTAATATTTTATTTTATATATATATATATATATATATATATATATATATATATATATATATATATATATATATCTACTGGCGGTCGCCAGTAGATAGTTATAGTTAAAACCTATTATCCATAGGAAATCCGCGACATTCTATTTGAAATACCGTTGGCGCCGGTTGACGACCCTTCGCGAAAGTTTCCAACTTGTTGGGGCGCTCCGGTCCGCTCCTATCCTGAAAGTCTCGGGGTGATACGTCAAGCGGGGGCCGAGAAAAAAGGGGGGTCCCAAAACGCGTTTTCCCCATTCATTTTTCCAAAGGAACCTTTAGTCGCAGCTACAGCCCGAACTGCTGAACGGAATTACACCAAATTTGGCAAAGAGGTAGCCATTGGTTCAGTGTCGTGCCTTTTGCTTAAATGGTGTAAATCCGTTCAGTAGTTCCTGAGAAAATCAAAAGTAAAGTCACATATATATCTGGGCGGAGCCTAACCACACATGTCATCGTGAGATCTGATTAGCTGTCAGCACTTCATCCTGGAATTGCTGGCAGCCATCTTGGGACCAATATAAATGATAGTACCTCATTGAAATGCATTGTAGTGAATAGAAGATTTTGAGGGTCACCAAAAGGAGAACTATAAAGGGTGATAACAGGCTTTAGTTACATTTGAATTTATTTGTTGATGGTACCATACTAATTTTAGGAATTGTGGTGTATTCTAAGGTGATTTTACCATGTGAAAAACCTTCTGCTGGGATATCATGAATCATGTTTGAGAGAACACTATTTTCTCATGCTTGTCCCATGTAGGTTTGGAAGGTGCTCCAGAAGCTAAAATGAGAGCATATTTTCTGTAAATTCACATTATCTTTCTCACTCATGTGAGAATGAAGTCTGACATTCTCAGTAAAACATGTACATCCAACAAGGGCAGAGACTGTCAGTTGATTCCTTTGTGTTCTACTGCAGCTTCCCAGAGTGTTCTAAAGAACAACTAGAGTGCTAACAGCCTTACTTATAACAAAGTATGGCACACCTGAAGCCATCTTGATTGGAATAAACTGGTAACACTTAAACAATTTAATTTAAAAAGGAACAAAATGATGGGGTTCATTTTGTCATAGAAATTATGGTTAGTGCTGTAGAAAGAAAAATTAGGACATGTTTCAAGTGTGATCTCAAATATCTTCCTGTTATATTTCAACAGGAGCAGCCTGCCAGTTGATGCCTTTGTGTTCTACTGCAGCTTCCCAGAGTGTTCTAAAGAACAACTAGAGTGCTAACAGCCTTACTTATGACAAAAGTATGGCACACCTGAAGCCATCTTGATTGGAATAAACTGGTAACACTTAAAACATTTAATTTAAAAAGGAACAAAATGATGGGGTTCTTTTTGAAAATAGAAATTATGGTTAGTGCTGCAGAAAGAAAAATTAGGGCATGTTTTAAGTGAGATCTCAAATCCTCTTCTATTTCATTAGAAAATTCTGACATGCAGACTGAAACAATCACTTTCAATACAAGCAGCAGACTACCAGTTAACTCCCTGGTGAGCAGTAGCTTTACTCCAGTGATCTAATGAGCAACTAGAGTGCTAACATTCTGAATTTATGGCAGATGTGAGACACATCTGAATGACTTCTTGATGGAATCAAAGTAAAAAACTGAAAGCATTTCCTACTGAGGAGACTGCAGTAAATGAAGAAATTAGGAAACTTCATAACAAAGAAGTCTTCCAAGATGGCCACCAGTGAAAAAAGAGCTCAAATGTAGCACAAATATTACCCAGATGTAGCCCACATATAGCCCAATGACAAAAGTGTGCAAAATACTTTTATTTTTAGTTTTTTTGCAGTTTTATGTAGTGCAGACTGGTCAGGTATTGGAGCATTGCATCTTAAAACATGACCCCCTACACTACAAAAACACCACTGCACTACCTTAAACCCTAAAACACTACCCCCAGCACGACCCCCTACACTACACAAGCACCACTGCACTACCCTAAACCCTAAAAGACTACTCCCAGCACGACCCCCTACACTACACAAACACCACTGCACTACCCTAAACCCTAAAACACTACCCCCAGCACGACCCCCTACACTACACAAACACCACTGCACTAACCTAAATCCTAAAACACTACCCCCAGCACGATCCCCTACACTACCCAAACACCACTGCACTACCCTAAAACAGGAACCCCTACACTACACAAACACCACTGCACTACCCTAAACCCTAAAACACTACCCCAGCACGACCCCCTACACTACACAAGCACCACTGCACTACCCTAAACCCTAAAACACTACCCCCAGCACGACCCCCTACACTGCCCGAACACCACTGCACTGCCCTAAACCCTGAAACACCGGCCCCTGCATGACCCCCTACACTGCCCGAACACCACTGCACTACCCTAAACCCTGAAACACCACCCCTAGCACGACCCCCTACACTGCCCGAACACCACTGCACTGCCCTATACCCTGAAACACCACCCCCAGCATGACCCCCTACACTGCCCGAACACCACTGCACTGCCCTAAACCCTGAAACACCAACCCCATGCATACTCCAACTGGTGTAACTAGGTTCGCTAAAATCTGTAAAATCGTAAAAGCAATAGTCCGAGCTAGAACTAGAGTGCTAGTGCGTAAGGAAGGCACCTACGTCTGGGGTCCCAGTTTGCTCGTCCTTTAGGTGGGCCCTTTACGCAATAAATGAATGTTAATTTACAGTGCTAAATAAAACCTTTATGTCAACTGTCCCAACATTGATTATAAATAAACATTTAAAACAACATTATTTTCCTTGTTTCGGTGCAGGGTGCATCGGTTGACTTGTCTGACATGCTTGTTTAATCTTCTAGTCATGATTGTTTGTTCCCTGGTGTGCCTGGGATTTGTGTTGGGAGAAATCCGAGGCAGGACTCTAATTATATTGTGGGCGCAGGACTGTAATTTTTTCTGTGCAAGCCATTTGATCATTGACATTCAAGCTTAGTGGCCAACTTGTTGCAGCTTGTAGCTTTAATGGTATGTGTCAGTGCAGCCTGAATTGCATCTATAAATTTCCCTAGTCTGGCCTCAGTTTGTGCTGTGTTGGTGGAGAAGCACAGGTTTGAGACTTCTCTGCAGTGTCTAAGGCCATTCTCCATCTAGCACCTCAATCTGTAGTGTATGCCGGAAATAAATAATCCAATTTTGAATGTGCAGTTTGTGTCCTGCATAGTAGTAGGAGTACGCAAGAGTCACAGGACGTAGGATCCACAAGCAGTGTTGGTTTGTCTAGTGTACAGCTCATTGTGTAAGACAAGCTGCCACCACGGGTGAGGATGCTGGGGGGGTGGCTCAATCTGTGGCTCAAAAACACAAGTGACATAGTTATCCTGAAACAAGGAAATATGGGTACATCTTGTGAGGATGAAAGACGTGCAGAATTACGTCCGCTTTGTCCACATTTGTCACTGAAACAATGTCCGACAATCTGTTGAAACATCAAGGAGACTTTCAAACACACACATATTTTTTGTTTTTTAAATATTTTTATTGTTGTTCAAATTTAGTTTGTTTTCAATTTTGAACTGACTGGAGTGAGAATATTAAATGTTACTCCTCTGAAATCCAACACTTTCCCTACTGTTGCACTCACTGGAGTGGGAATAGTAATTTCTACCCCTCCGCTATCCAACACTTTCCCTACCGTTGCACTCACTGGAGTGGGAAATTTAAGTTTTAAGATTTTTAAATAGTTTAATGTTTTAATTTATAATAAAATGGTAACTTTTACCCCTCCGCTATCCGACACTTTCCCTACTTTTACAATTATTGGAATGGGAATATTACATTTTATCCCACCACTATCCAACACTTTCCCTACTGTTGCACTCACTGGAGTGGGAATAGTAATTTTTACCCCTCCGCTATCCAACACTTTCCCTACTGTTGCACTCATTGGAGTGGGAAATTTAAGTTTGAAGATTTTTAAATAGTTTAATGTGTTAATTTATAATAGAATGTTTTTTTAAATTAGATTTTATGTTATTGGCACACACACGTATATATATATATATACATTTTTATATAATGTTGAAATTATAAAATAAATTAAAACTAATAGTTTATTAATTGTTTAAAAGGAAATATATATATGAATTATTATGTATGTGTGTTTAACTTTTTTAAATTAAGTTTATTTATTATATCTTTTTTAATTTATATTAAATCTACTTTATTTTTTTAGATTACGTTTATTATTTAACATATTTAATATTTAATATTTTATTTTATATATATATATATATATATATATATATATATATATATATATATATATATATATATATATATTATCTACTGGCGGTCGCCAGTAGATAGTTATAGTTAAAACCTATTATCCATAGGAAATCCGCGACATTCTATTTGAAATAACGTTGGCGCCGGTTGACGACTCTTCGCGAAAGTTTCCAACTTGTTGGGGCGCTCCGGTCCGCTCCTATCCTGAAAGTCTCGGGGTGATACGTCAAGCGGGGGCCGAGAAAAAAGGGGGGTCCCAAAACGCGTTTTCCCCATTCATTTTTCCAAAGGAACCTTTAGTCGCAGCTACAGCCCGAACTGCTGAACGGAATTACACCAAATTTGGCAAAGAGGTAGCCATTGGTTCAGTGTCGTGCCTTTTGCTTAAATGGTGTAAATCCGTTCAGTAGTTCCTGAGAAAATCAAAAGTAAAGTCACATATATATCTGGGCGGAGCCTAACCACACATGTCATCGTGAGATCTGATTGGCTGTCAGCACTTCATCCTGGAATTGCTGGCAGCCATCTTGGGACCAATATAAATGATAGTACCTCATTGAAATGCATTGTAGTGAATAGAAGATTTTGAGGGTCACCAAAAGGAGAACTATAAAGGGTGATAACAGGCTTTAGTTACATTTGAATTTATTTGTTGATGGTACCATACTAATTTTAGGAATTGTGGTGTATTCTAAGGTGATTTTACCATGTGAAAAACCTTCTGCTGGGATATCATGAATCATGTTTGAGAGAACACTATTTTCTCATGCTTGTCCCATGTAGGTTTGGAAGGTGCTCCAGAAGCTAAAATGAGAGCATATTTTCTGTAAATTCACATTATCTTTCTCACTCATGTGAGAATGAAGTCTGACATTCTCAGTAAAACATGTACATCCAACAAGGGCAGAGACTGTCAGTTGATTCCTTTGTGTTCTACTGCAGCTTCCCAGAGTGTTCTAAAGAACAACTAGAGTGCTAACAGCCTTACTTATAACAAAAGTATGGCACACCTGAAGCCATCTTGATTGGAATAAACTGGTAACACTTAAACAATTTAATTTAAAAAGGAACAAAATGATGGGGTTCATTTTGTCATAGAAATTATGGTTAGTGCTGTAGAAAGAAAAATTAGGACATGTTTCAAGTGTGATCTCAAATATCTTCCTGTTATATTTCAACAGGAGCAGCCTGCCAGTTGATGCCTTTGTGTTCTACTGCAGCTTCCCAGAGTGTTCTAAAGAACAACTAGAGTGCTAACAGCCTTACTTATGACAAAAGTATGGCACACCTGAAGCCATCTTGATTGGAATAAACTGGTAACACTTAAAACATTTAATTTAAAAAGGAACAAAATGATGGGGTTCATTTTGTCATAGAAATTATGGTTAGTGCTGTAGAAAGAAAAATTAAGACATATTTCAAGTGTGATCTCAAATATCTTCCTGTTATATTTCAACAGGAGCAGCCTGCCAATTGATGCCTTTGTGTTCTACTGCAGCTTCCCAGAGTGTTCTAAAGAACAACTAGAGCGCTAACAGCCTTACTTATGACAAAAGTATGGCACACCTGAAGCCATCTTGATTGGAATAAACCGGTAACACTTAAAACATTTAATTTCAAAAGGAACAAAATGAGGGGTTCTTTTTGAAAATAGAAATTATGGTTAGTGCTGCAGAAAGAAAAATTAGGGCATGTTTTAAGTGAGATCTCAAATCCTCTTCTATTTCATTAGAAAATTCTGACATGCAGACTGAAACAATCACTTTCAATACCAGCAGCAGACTACCAGTTAACTCCCTGGTGAGCAGTAGCTTTACTCCAGTGATCTAATGAGCAACTAGAGTGCTAACATTCTGAATTTATGGCAGATGTGAGACACATCTGAATGCCTTCTTGATGGAATCAAAGTAAAAAACTGAAAGCATTTCCTACTGAGGAGACTGCAGTAAATGAAGAAATTAGGAAACTTCATAACAAAGAAGTCTTCCAAGATGGCCACCAGTGAAAAAAGAGCCCAAATGTAGCACAAATATTACCCAGATGTAGCCCACATATAGCCCAATGACAAAAGTGTGCAAAATACTTTTTATTTTTAGTTTTTTTGCAGTTTTATGTAGTGCAGACTGGTCAGGTATTGGAGCATTGCATCTTAAAACATGACCCCCCTACACTACAAAAACACCACTGCACTACCTTAAACCCTAAAACACTACCCCCAGCACGACCCCCTACACTACACAAGCACCACTGCACTACCCTAAACCCTAAAACACTACTCCCAGCACGACCCCCTACACTACACAAACACCACTGCACTACCCTAAACCCTAAAACACTACCCCCAGCACGACCCCCTACACTACACAAACACCACTGCACTAACCTAAATCCTAAAACACTACCCCCAGCACGATCCCCTACACTACCCAAACACCACTGCACTACCCTAAAACAGGAACCCCTACACTACACAAACACCACTGCACTACCCTAAACCCTAAAACACTACCCCCAGCACGACCCCCTACACTACACAAGCACCACTGCACTACCCTAAACCCTAAAACACTACCCCCAGCACGACCCCTACACTGCCCGAACACCACTGCACTGCCCTAAACCCTGAAACACCGGCCCCTGCATGACCCCCTACACTGCCCGAACACCACTGCACTGCCCTAAACCCTGAAACACCACCCCTAGCACGACCCCCTACACTGCCCGAACACCACTGCACTGCCCTATACCCTGAAACACCACCCCCAGCATGACCCCCTACACTGCCCGAACACCACTGCACTGCCCTAAACCCTGAAACACCAACCCCAGCATGACCCCCTACACTGCCCGAACACCACTGCACTGCCCTAAACCCTGAAACACTACCCCCAGCAAGACCCCCTACACTGCCCGAACACCACTGCACTGCCCTAAACCCTGAAACATCACCCCCAGCAAGACCCCCTACACTGCCCAAACACCACTGACCTAAACCCTGAAACACCACCCCCAGCACGACCCCCTACACTGCCCGAACACCACTGCACTGCCCTAAACCCTGAAACACTACCCCCAGCATGACCCCCTACACTGCCCGAACACCGCTGCTCTGCCCAAAACCCTGAAACACCAGCCCCAGCACGACCCCCTACACTGCCCGAACACCACTGCACTGCCCTAAACCTTGAAACACCAGCCCCTGCACGACCCCCTACACTGCCCGAACACCACTGCACTACCCTAAACCCTGAAACATCACCCCCAGCATGACCCCCTACACTGCCCGAGCACCAATGCACTGCCCTAAACCCTGAAACACCAGCCCCAGCACGACCCCCTACACTGCCCGAACACCACTGCACTGCCCTAAACCGTGAAACACCAGCCTCAGCACGACCCCCTACACTGCCTGAACACCACTGCACCACCCTGAACCCTGAAACACGAGCCCCAGCACAACACTCTACACTGCCCGAACACCACTGCACTGCCCTAAACCCTGAAACACCACCCCGTGCATGACCCCATACACTGGCCGAACACCACTGCACTGCCCTAAACCCTGAAACACCACCCCCAGCGCGACCCCCTACACTGACCGAACACCACTGCACTGCCCTAAACCCTGAAACACCACCCCCTGCACAACCCCCTACACTGCTCGAACACGACTGCACTGCCCTCAACCCAGAAACACCATCCCCAGCACGACCCCCTATACTGCACGAACACCACTGCACTGCCCTAAACCCTGAAACACTACCCCCAGCAAGACCCCTACACTGCTCGAACACCACTGCACTGCCCTAAACCCTGAAACATCACCCCCAGCAAGACCCCCTACACTGCCCGAACACCACTGCACTGCCCTAAACCCTGAAACACCAGCCCCAGCACGACCCCCTACACTGCCCGGACACCACTGCACTGCCCTAAACCCTGAAACACCACCCCTGCACCACCCCCTACACTGCCCGAACACCACTGTACTGCCCTAAACCCTGAAACCCCACCCCCAGCATGACCCCCTACACTGCCAGAACACCACTGCACTGCCCTAAACCCTGAAACACCACCCCTGCACGACCCCCTACACTGCCCGAACACTACTGCACTGCCCTAAACCCTGAAACACCACCCCCAGCACGACCCCCTACACTGCACGAACACCACTGCACCGCCCTAAACCCTGAAACTCTACCCCCAGCAAGACCCCCTACACTGCCCGAACACCACTGCACTGCCCTAAACCCTGAAACATCACCCCCAGCAAGACCCCCTACACTGCCCGAACACCACTGCCCTAAACCCTGAAACACCACCCCCAGCAAGACCCCCTACACTGCCCAAACACCACTGCACTGCCCTAAACCCTGAAACACCACCCCCAGCAAGACCCCCTACACTGCCCGAACACCACTGCACTGCCCTAAACCCTGAAACACCACCCCAGCACGACCCCTACACTGCCCGAACACCACTGCTCTGCCCAAAACCCTGAAACACCAGCCCCAGCACGACCCCCTACACTGCCCGAACACCACTGCACTGCCCTAAACCCTGAAACACCAGCCCCAGCACGACCCCCTACACTGCCCGAACACCACTGCACTGCCCTAAACCCTGAAACACCACCCCCAGCACGACCCCCTACACTGCCCGAACACCACTGCACTGCCCTAAACCCTGAAACACCAGCCCCAGCACAACCCCGTACACTGCCCGCACACCACTGCACTGCCCTAAACCCTGAAACACCAGCCCCAGCACAACCCCGTACACTGCCCGAACACCACTGCACTGCCCTAAACCCTGAAACACCAGCCCCAGCACGACGGCCTACACTGCCCGAAAACTACTGCACTGCCCTAAACCCTGAAACACCACCCCCAGCAAGACTACCTACACTGGCCGAACACCACTGCACTGCCCTAAACCCTGAAACATCACCCCCTGCACGACCCCCTACACTGCCCAAACACTACTGCACTGCCCTAAACCCTGAAACACCACCCCTCAGCACGTCACCCTACACTGCCCGAACACCACTGCACTGCCCTAAACCCTGAAACACCACCCCAGCACGACCCCCTACACTGCCCGAACACCACTGCACTAAACCCTGAAACACCACCCCTGCACGACCCCCTACACTGCTGGAACACCACTGCACTGCCCTAAACCCTGAAACACCACCCCCAGCACGACCCCCTACACTGCCCTAACACCACTGTACTGGCCTAAACCCTGAAACATCACCCCCAGCACAACCCCCTACACTGCCTGAGCACCATTGCTCTGCCCTAAACCCTGAAACACTAGCCCCAGCACGACCCCCTACACTGCCCGAACACCACTACACTGCCCTAAACCCTGAAACACCACCCCAAGCACAACCCCCTACACTGCCCGAACACGACTGCACTGCCCTAAACCCTGAAACACCAGCCACAGCAAGACCCCCTACACTGCCCGAACACCACTGCACTGCCCTAAACCCTGAAACATCACCCCAGCAAGACCCCCTACACTGCCCGAACACCACTGCATCCCTAAACCCTGAAACACCACCCCCAGCACGACCCCCTACACTGCCCGAACACCACTGCACTGCCCTAAACCCTGAAACACTAACCCCAGCATGACCCCCTACACTGCCCGAACACCACTGCTCTGCCCAAAACCCTGAAACACCAGCCCCAGCACGACCCCCTACACTGCCCGAACACCACTGCACTGCCCTAAACCTTGAAACACCAGCCCCTGCACGACCCCCTACACTGCCCGAACACCACTGCACTACCCTAAACCCTGAAACATCACACCCAGCACGACCCCCTACACTGCCCGAGCACCAATGCACTGCCCTAAACCCTGAAACACCAGCCCCAGCACGACCCCCTACACTGCCCGAACACCACTGCACTGCCCTAAACCGTGAAACACCAGCCTCAGCACGACCCCCTACACTGCCTGAACACCACTGCACCGCCCTGAACCCTGAAACACCAGCCCCAGCACGACCCCCTACACTGCCCGAACACCACTGCACTGCCCTAAACCCTGAAACACCACCCCCAGCACGACCCCCTACACTGCCCGAACACCACTGCACTGCCCTAAACCCTGAAACACCAGCCCCAGCACAACGCCGTACACTGCCCGCACACCACTGCACTGCCCTAAACCCTGAAACACCAGCCCCAGCACAACCCCGTACACTGCCCGAACACCACTGCACTGCCCTAAACCCTGAAACACCAGCCCCAGCACGACGGCCTACACTGCCCGAAAACTACTGCACTGCCCTAAACCCTGAAACACCACCCCCAGCAAGACTACCTACACTGGCCGAACACCACTGCACTGCCCTAAACCCTGAAACACCACCCCCTGCACGACCCCCTACACTGCTCAAACACTACTGCACTGCCCTAAACCCTGAAACACCACCCCTCAGCACGACACCCTACACTGCCCGAACACCACTGCACTGCCCTAAACCCTGAAACACCACCCCAGCACGACCCCCTACACTGCCCGAACACCACTGCACTAAACCCTGAAACACCACCCCGGCACGACCCCCTACACTGCCGGAACACCACTGCACTGCCCTAAACCCTGAAACACCACCCCCAGCACGACCCCCTACACTGCCCTAACACCACTGTACTGGCCTAAACCCTGAAACATCACCCCCAGCACAACCCCCTATACTGCCTGAGCACCATTGCTCTGCCCTAAACCCTGAAACACTAGCCCCAGCACGACCCACTACACTGCCCGAACACCACTACACTGCCCTAAACCCTGAAACACCACCCCAAGCACGACCCCCTACACTGCCCGAACACGACTGCACTGCCCTAAACCCTGAAACACCAGCCCCAGCAAGACCCCCTACACTGCCCGAACACCACTGCACTGCCCTAAACCCTGAAACATCACCCCCAGCAAGACCCCCTACACTGCCCGAACACCACTGACCTAAACCCTGAAACACCACCCCCAGCACGACCCCCTACACTGCCCGAACACCACTGCACTGCCCTAAACCCTGAAACACTACCCCCAGCATGACCCCCTACACTGCCCGAACACCACTGCTCTGCCCAAAACCCTGAAACACCAGCCCCAGCACGACCCCCTACACTGCCCGAACACCACTGCACTGCCCTAAACCTTGAAACACCAGCCCCTGCACGACCCCCTACACTGCCCGAACACCACTGCACTACACTAAACCCTGAAACATCACCCCCAGCACGACCCCCTACACTGCCCGAGCACCAATGCACTGCCCTAAACCCTGAAACACCAGCCCCAGCACGACCCCCTACACTGCCCGAACACCACTGCACTGCCCTAAACCGTGAAACACCAGCCTCAGCACGACCCCCTACACTGCCTGAACACCACTGCACCGCCCTGAACCCTGAAACACCAGCCCCAGCACAACACCCTACACTGCCCGAACACCACTGCACTGCCCTAAACCCTGAATGACCACCCCTGCACAACCCCCTACACTGCTCGAACACTACTGCACTGCCCTAAACCCAGAAACACCATCCCCAGCACGACCCCCTATACTGCACGAACACCACTGCACTGCCCTAAACCCTGAAACACTACCCCCAGCAAGACCCCCTACACTGCTCGAACACCACTGCACTGCCCTAAACCCTGAAACATCACCCCCAGCAAGACCCCCTACACTGCCCGAACACCACTGCACTGCCCTAAACCCTGAAACACCAGCCCCAGCACGACCCCCTACACTGCCCGAACACCACTGCACTGCCCTAAACCCTGAAACACCACCCCCTGCACGACCCCCTACACTGCCCGAACACCACTGTACTGCCCTAAACCCTGAAACCCCACCCCAGCATGACCCCCTACACTGCCAGAACACCACTACACTGCCCTAAACCCTGAAACACCACCCCTGCACGACCCCTACACTGCCCGAACACTACTGCACTGCCCTAAACCCTGAAACACCACCCCCAGCACGACCTCCTACACTGCACGAACACCACTGCACCGCCCTAAACCCTGAAACTCTACCCCCAGCAAGACCCCTACACTGCCCGAACACCACTGCACTGCCCTAAACCCTGAAACATCACCCCCAGCAAGACCCACTACACTGCCCGAACAGCACTGCCCTAAACCCTGAAACACCACCCCCAGCAAGACCCCCTACACTGCCCAAACACCACTGCACTGCCCTAAACCCTGAAACACCACCCCCAGCAAGACCCCCTACACTGCCCGAACACCACTGCACTGCCCTAAACCCTGAAACACCACCCCAGCACGACCCCCTACACTGCCCGAACACCACTGCTCTGCCCAAAACCCTGAAACACCAGCCCCAGCACGACCCCCTACACTGCCCGAACACCACTGCACTGCCCTAAACCCTGAAACACCAGCCCCAGCACAACCCCTACACTGCCCGAACACCACTGCACTGCCCTAAACCCTGAAACACCACCCCCAGCACGACCCCCTACACTGCCCGAACACCACTGCACTGCCCTAAATCCTGAAACACCAGCCCCACCACAACCCCGTACACTGCCCGCACACCACTGCACTGCCCTAAACCCTGAAACACCAGCCCCAGCACAACCCCGTACACTGCCCGAACACCACTGCACTGCCCTAAACCCTGAAACACCAGCCCCAGCACGACCGCCTACACTGCCCGAAAACTACTGCACTGCCCTAAACCCTGAAACACCACCCCCAGCAAGACTACCTACACTGGCCGAACACCACTGCACTGCCCTAAACCCTGAAACACCACCCCCTGCACGACCCCCTACACTGCCCAAACACTACTGCACTGCCCTAAACCCTGAAACACCACCCCCAGCAAGACTACCTACACTGCCCGAACACCACTGCACTGCACTGCCCTAAACCCTGAAACACCACCCCAGCACGACCCCCTACACTGCCCGAACACCACTGCACTAAACCCTGAAACACCACCCCCTGCACGACCCCCTACACTGCCAGAACACCACTGCACTGCCCTAAACCCTGAAACACCACCCCCAGCACGACCCCCTACACTGCCCTAACACCACTGTACTGGCCTAAACCCTGAAACATCACCCCCAGCACAACCCCCTACACTGCCTGAGCACCATTGCTCTGCCCTAAACCCTGAAACACTAGCCCCAGCACGACCCCTACACTGCCCGAACACCACTACACTGCCCTAAACCCTGAAACACCACCCCCAGCACGACCCCCTACACTGCCCGAACACGACTGCACTGCCCTAAACCCTGAAACACCAGCCCCAGCAAGACCCCCTACACTGCCCGAACACCACTGCATTGCCCTAGACTCTGAAACACCAGCCCCAGCAAGACCCCCTACACTGCCCGAACACCACTGCACTGCCCTAAACCCTGAAACAGCAGCCCCAGCATGACCCCCTACACTGCCCGAACACCACTGCACTGCCCTAAACCCTGAAACACCAGCCCCAGCACGACCCCCTACACTGCCCGAACACCACTGCACTAAACCCTGAAACACCACCCCCTGCACGACCCCCTACACTGCCGGAACACCACTGCACTGCCCTAAACCCTGAAACACCACCCCCAGCACGACCCCCTACACTGCCCTAACACCACTGTACTGGCCTAAACCCTGAAACATCACCCCCAGCACAACCCCCTACACTGCCTGAGCACCATTGCTCTGCCCTAAACCCTGAAACACTAGCCCCAGCACGACCCCCTACACTGCCCGAACACCACTACACTGCCCTAAACCCTGAAACACCACCCCAGCACGACCCCCTACACTGCCCGAACACGACTGCACTGCCCTAAACCCTGAAACACCAGCCCCAGCAAGACCCCCTACACTGCCCGAACACCACTGCATTGCCCTAGACTCTGAAACACCAGCCCCAGCAAGACCCCCTACACTGCCCGAACACCACTGCACTGCCCTAAACCCTGAAACAGCAGCCCCAGCATGACCCCCTACACTGCCCGAACACCACTGCACTGCCCTAAACCCTGAAACACCAGCCCCAGCACGACCCCCTACACTGCCCGAACACCACTGCTCTGCCCAAAACCCTGAAACACCAGCCCCAGCACGACCCCCTACACTGCCCGAACACCACTGCACTGCCCTAAACCCTGAAACACCAGCCCCAGCACAACCCCCTACACTGCCCGAACACCACTGCACTGCCCTAAACCCTGAAACACCACCCCCAGCACGACAACCTACACTGCCCGAACACCACTGCACTGCCCTAAACCCTGAAACACCAGCCCCAGCACAACCCCGTACACTGCCCGCACACCACTGCACTGCCCTAAACCCTGAAACACCAGCCCCAGCACAACCCCGTACACTGCCCGAACACCACTGCACTGCCCTAAACCCTGAAACACCAGCCCCAGCACGACCGCCTACACTGCCCGAAAACTACTGCACTGCCCTAAACCCTGAAACACCACCCCCAGCAAGACTACCTACACTGGCCGAACACCACTGCACTGCCCTAAACCCTGAAACACCACCCCCTGCACGACCCCCTACACTGCCCAAACACAACTGCACTGCCCTAAACCCGGAAACACCACCCCTCAGCACGACACCCTACACTGCCCGAACACCACTGCACTGCCCTAAACCCTGAAACACCACCCCAGCACGACCCCCTACACTGCCCGAACACCACTGCACTAAACCCTGAAACACCACCCCCTGCACGACCCCCTACACTGCCGGAACACCACTGCACTGCCCTAAACCCTGAAACACCACCCCCAGCACGACCCCCTACACTGCCCTAACACCACTGTACTGGCCTAAACCCTGAAACATCACCCCCAGCACAACCCCCTACACTGCCTGAGCACCATTGCTCTGCCCTAAACCCTGAAACACTAGCCCCAGCACGACCCCCTACACTGCCCGAACACCACTACACTGCCCTAAACCCTGAAACACCACCCCCAGCACGACCCCCTACACTGCCCGAACACGACTGCACTGCCCTAAACCCTGAAACACCAGCCCCAGCAAGACCCCCTACACTGCCCGAACACCACTGCATTGCCCTAGACTCTGAAACACCAGCCCCAGCAAGACCCCCTACACTGCCCGAACACCACTGCACTGCCCTAAACCCTGAAACATCAGCCCCAGCATGACCCCCTACACTGCCCGAACACCACTGCACTGCCCTAAACCCTGAAACACCAGCCCCAGCACGACCCCCTACACTGCCCGAACACCACTGCACTACCCTAAACCCTGAAACACCACCCCTGCACGACCCCCTACACTGCCCGAACACCACTGCACTGCCCTAAACCCTGAAACACCACCCCCTGCACCACCCCCTACACTGCCCGAACACCACTGCACTGCCCTAAACCCTGAAACACCACCCCCTGCACCGCCCCCTACACTGCCCGAACACCACTGCACTGCCCTAAACCCTGAAACACCACCCCCAGCATGACCCCCTTTACTGCTCGAACACCACTGCACTGCCCCAAACCCTGAAACACCACCCCCAGCATGACCCCCTACACTGCCCGAACACCACTGCCCTAAACCCTGAAACACCACCCCTGCACGACCCCCTACACTGCCCGAACATCACTGCACTGCCCTAAACCCTGAAACACCACCCCCAGCACGACCCCCTACACTGCCCGAACACCACTGCACTGCCCTAAACCCTAAAACACCACCCCCAGCACGACCCCCTACACTGCCCGAACACCACTGCACTGCCCTAAACCCTAGAACACTACCCCCAGCATGACCCCCTACACTACCCGAACACCACTGCACTACCCTAAACCCTAAAATACTCCCCCAGCATGACCCCCTACACTACCCGAACACGACTGCACTGCCCTAAACCCTAAAACACTCCCCCAGCACGACCCCCTACACTACCTAAACACCACTGCACTGCCCTAAACCCTAAAACACTACCCCTGCATGACCCCCTACACTACCCAAATACCAATGCACTACCCTAATCCCTAAAACACTACCCCCGCACAACCTCCTACACTACCCAAAGACCACTGCACTACCCTAAACCCTAAAACACGACCTCCTACACTACACAAACACCACTGCACTACCCTAAACCCTAAAAAACTACCCCCAGCACGAACCCCTACACTACCCAAACACCACTGCACTACCCTAAACCATAAAACACTACCTCCAGCAGTACCCCCTACGCTACCCAAACACCACTGCACTACCCTAAACCCTAAAACACTACCCCCAGCAGTACCCCCTACACTACCCAAACACCATTGCACTACCCTAAACCCTAAAACACTACCCCCAGCAGTATCCCCTACACTACCCAAACACCACTGCACTACCCTAAACCCTAAAACCCTAAAACACTAACCCCAGCACGACCCCCTACACTACCCAAACACCACTGTACTACCCTAAACCCTAAAACACTCCCCCAGCACGACTCCCTACACTATCCAAACACCACTGCACTACCCTAAACCCTAAATCTACCCCCAGCATGACCCCCTACACTACACAAACACCACTGCACTACCCTAAACCCTAAAACACTACCCCCAGCACGACCCTCTTCACTACCTAAACACAACTGCACAATTTGTTACAGGCGTTGCAACGCAGGCCTGTGGTGCTTACTGGAAGTACCTGGTGGGCTAGTTGGGCCCCAGGGACTCTCAGGATTCAAGGTGACCTAATCCCCCAACTTAAAACGCGCCACGGGGCGCGTTTGCACAGTGGTGAAAGGAGGGGCGGGGCCTCAGGTGACATGTGTGCAAACACGCCCTGTGGTGCGTTTTAAGTTGGGGAGTTAATTCCCTTTGAATCCTGGGGGCCAACTAGCCCACCAGGTACCTTCAGTAAGCACAACAGAGTTGCGTTGCAGAGAGGTGAAAAAGGTGCGTGGCCTCGGAACGCCTCTCTGCAACTCAGCTCTGTGGTCCTAACTGTAGGTACCTGGGGGCTAGTTGGGCCCCAGGGACCCTCAGGATTCAAGGGGACTTAATCCCGCAACTTAAAATGCGCCACGGGGCGCGTTTGCACACATGTCACCTCAGGCCCCCTCCCTTCACCACTGTGCAAACGCGCACTGGCTCTGGTTAGTCAGAGTCAGTTACCACCAGTATCCGTCTGAAAAAGTTGTGGGCACAGGATGATTTTGCAACAAGGCCTCTTTCTGCTCCTCTGTTGGTTCTTTCTGCACATCTTTTGCTTCTTTCTGTGCGTTTTTCTTCTTTCTTCACATGTCCTACCTCTGTTGGCATAGTCAGAAACTAGCATTTAAAAAACCTTTGAAATTCACTTAAAAACCATAGGTTTCAGGCACGTTATAGTTAGAAATTAGCATTTAAAAAACCTTTGAAATTCACTGAAAAAACCATAGGTTTCAGGCACGTTATAGTTAGAAATTAGCATTTAAAAAACCTTTGAAATTCACTGAAAAAACCATAGGTTTCAGGCACGTTATAGTTAGAAATTAGCATTTAAAAAACCTTTGAAATTCACTGAAAAAACCATAGGTTTCAGACAAGTTATAGTTAGAAATTAGCATTTAAAAACCTTTGAAATTCACTGAAAAAACCATAGGTTTTAGGGACAGTTATAGTTAGTTGGACATTGCACTCGTACAAAACCCGTGAAATTCCCCTGTTATAGTTAGTTCAGCTAACTATAACTCGCGCCCCGCAATGCACTGCTGATGACGTCACATATTACATCACTCATGACATGGTCAGTGACATCACTGATGACATCACTGATGACATCTCAAATGACATCACTGATGACATCATCCATGTGATAATTTCATGCATCTTCTCACACCCTAATATAACTTTTGATACACCCACTCTAAATTACAGACTGCCATTCTCAAAACCATAGACACTCCAACACCAAAAACTACATACCCACTCACTGATTCTTAGGTCTACACACACATCCACTCACTCACCTGTACAGTCACTCATACTTACAGTCACTCAGTACAGGACTATCATATGCACTCATACACCTATATAAATACTCACACACCGCCACTCATCCATAGAGGTACTCACACACCTAGTCAGTCATGCAAAAAATTAATCACACACCCATTTACTCACCTATACAGTTATACACACACCAGCTCACTTACTCATACAAATACTAGCACATTCTTACGCTCTTATACAATAACTGATACAAGCACACACGCATCCATACAGCCACTCTCACAATAACACACTCTCACTTATAGCCATTTAAATACTCTAACACACATATATACTGCTTTTTACATATGTAGTTACTCGCACATGTACCACTGAGATATACATTCACTCACTAACACACCCATACACACACTCACCCACCCAAGCAGTCCATCACAGATGCACTCTTGAAATCATGCACCCAGTGAATCACCCACTCACACATCTATGTATAGAGTCACACACACCCCACCCACACAAACACTCAGGCAGCCATACAGATACTCAGAGAACCAATCAATAACCCATATAGACACTCATGTAGCTATTCGCAAATCCATGCATCCACTTACACACCAACAAACAGACGGATACAGACATTCACACAGTTTAGTCACTAACCCATGCATTCAGTAAGATACGTTTAATCACTCACTTGTAGAGTCAGTCACTCACGTACTAAATCATCCATTCAGACACTTATACACCCACTCATTCTTCAATACGCCTTTCCCTATATATATTAAACATATTTAAACTTTACAGAAACACACAGTCACTGGATGATGTCATCAGTGATGTCATCAGTGATGTCATTTGAGATGTCATCAGTGATGTCATCAGTGATGTCACTGACCATGTCATGAGTGATGTAATATGTGACGTCATCAGCAGTGCATTGCGAGGCGCGAGTTATAGTTAGCTGAACTAACTATAACAGGGGAATTTCATGGGTTTTGTACGAGTGCAATGTCCAACTAACTATAACTGTCCCTAAAACCTATGGTTTTTTCAGTGAATTTCAAAGGTTTTTTAAATGCTAATTTCTAACTATAACTTGTCTGAAACCTATGGTTTTTTCAGTGAATATATATATATATAAAATTCGATATTTTGTACAACTATATTTTTTACATCAATATATTTTTTTCAATATTTTTGTACTTACCTGTTTAAGTATAGGGAGTCGATATTTTTGCATTCTATATTTTTACATCAATATTTTTTACTTCTACATTTTTAACTTCGATATTTTGTCTGTGTGTGTAGTGTACTAGTGTGGGCCTGCGTACCCGGGGTAGTCTTACCCCAGGTAGAACAACAACACACATTCATTACTTGGACATTGATGGGGCTGTACCCCTCAAAGGAATGGACTGCCATCCATTGTTCAAGAGTCATGACATTGCAAATGTAGCAATCACCACATCCATCCCAGAGCAGTTTCCAAGGCCACTAATGACCAATTAATGAGTACAAATACCTACAAAGGGTGAAATGCCACATATGCCAACACAACTCAGACAAGGCAAGGCTAGGTTGAGGCAACTTTTCCAGTGATGCCAATAGGTCGTGCATATGAGTCATGACAGTGTACTCAAAGTGGACATTCACACAATCAGTCATGAAAATACATTGGCAGACAGCAAGCTGCAGACAACACATTCCACAACTTCATATATACTCTGGCAACTGTATTTGACTACTTACAGAAACAAAATCGACACATATGTACAAATCAACATTACCTCATGGCCTGCATGAACTATACTTGTGCAGGTATGACTCCTCTCACTTCCAGCCCCAAAAACATGCTCAAATTTCAAAACTGGAAAACACACAAGCATGTCATAAGCCACCTCTGCTTCAGCCAGTTGGAAAAACATGTTTGCCCCGCAAGCTACAGCCTTGTACTCAAACTGTTCAAACACAATTGTCACAAGATCACTCATATGCTCCCCTTCCCACATACACACCTACATGCACAGCACCACTCGTCATCACTATGTACACAACAACTCGCACATACATGACATGCACACTATGGGGCCCATTAGGATGGCGGGCGGATCGCCCCCGCCGGGCAGGCGGTAGCCACCGCCGGCCCAGCGGGGGCGATCCGCCCACCAACCTGCCATGAAGGACCCCCGCCACATTAGGATGGCTGGGGGGTCCGCAGCGGACGGGAAGACCGTCCGCCGCTTTTCCGCCGGTCGAATTCTCGACCGGGCGGAAAAGGGACTCAATATGGTGGCGGTGTCTGCAAGACACCGCCATCCATATTATGATTCAGGCGGAGAATTGCCTTCCCATGGCGGCGATGCCGCCATGGAAAGGCATGTGGTTTGTGACATTGGGGGCCCGTTGCGGGCCCCCAGGGTGTTGGGGGGGTGCACATGGGGGGTACCTATGGTACCCCCCTCATTGCAATGCACTACGTGGCAGGCACCACATGGTGCCTGCCTCGTAGTGCATTGCAATGCTGTGCACAGTCCTTTTACATTGCGTGCGGGTCTGAAGCCAGCAGATCCACCCGCAATGTGAAAGGCACAGATTGCGCCCGCCAGTGTGGCGGGCGCATCATAATGTGCATTGCGGGACCGCCGCAGCATCGGCGGTCGGTCCCGCGTTCCGTTACGGTGGCGGGCGGACTTTGTCCACCCGCCATCGTAATAGGGCCCTATGTACTGTACTCATCACCTTCTCAGCAGAGGACAAACTTTACATGTAAAAATGACCACGCTCATCACCATTAGCACCCTCAGCAATGTATTTGGAATGCACTCATATCACAACGTGAAGCATCACTGCCCACTCTGAAATGCAAACTTAATCCATCACCACATCTGACAACAAGACACTTACATTGCTCAATGGATATGTCCTTAGTCAGTCACATATCATCACACGCCCACCCTACTCTGCTTAATTTACACAGATTGTCATTTCAGAAACACATGCATACACAGATGCAATAACAACACACATCAACTATATGACACTACACATTTCACCTTTCTGCACGCTGAAGTACACAACTGGTCTATACCCTTCACATACACTTATCCACTTCATCACAAAGGACAAGTTGAACCTTGTCTCACTGTGGCACTGTCACATCCACATATTACTTACATGCTCAATAACACCATTGACTATTGCACATCAACAACTATCCTCACTCATTTGAAAATGCCTGATTACAGTCATCCCTCACAGTAGACACGCAGACTACAGCTCACCACCTGCCCGAATTCAACCTTGTCTAAGAGCTTCAACACCTATCTCATCTACCCATTCATCTCATACCTTGCACAAGATTCAAACAGTCACATACTCTGAATCACGTAATTCTATCTGTAAACTCTCACATAGGGGGGAATGTGGATACCTCATGTCTCCTACACAAGATATGCCTATGCACTCAACTCATACCTCACACTCTCTGACAACCACTAAATTTGTCCTGCCACCATGATGTATGTATCTCCACTCAAACCAGTACTTTAAATACTAGTCACCCTCACCTTCACCCTTGTTGAAGCAAGCTCAGCACATGCAACATGAACCATTGACTATACATCTTCAGCCAGGACGCATATTTCCATCAACACATTCCTCCCATGTGTGGCAACTAAGAGCATGATGGAGACTCAAGATCTGGGAGCATCTGCACAGTAGACAGACACACATCCTTTCTGTGCACTCACTGTCCACTTGCCTCACCACATGTACCACCTTGCAATTCAACAGACATCACAGCACTCATAATACAGCTTGGTGTGACATGGAACAACATCAATCTAAGCTCAAATCAACACCCTTGTCAGTCATTCACAAAATACATATGACACACAATTCATTTGCTCACCTACGACTTGTGTGTGGTTGCAAAATACAATCCAAGCTGGGACAATCAATAAACAACATACTTGCAATGTTACCAACCAAAAGCAGGATGGCATGAACAACTGCTAAATGAGTGAGCAATAGACTATTAAGAAAACACACACCTTGCCTAACAAAAATCCATGCAGTAATTGGAGTCCAGTAGAAGCAGAGGGTTGGAAGACAATGAGAATACTGCTCAGCTTACACTCACCATGGGCTGAGGAAATGCATCAGATGTGTTCACAGCCATGAAGGGTTTTTGCACACATTGGCATGCCATCTGTTGCAAGGTTGACATTTCTACTATTCCACAAGATCAGAAGAAAACACAGACATGGGTCCACCACTATCAAGTCACATACAAGTATTGTAAAATCACTTTGTGAACATGGGTGTGCACAAAGTCACTGACATGTAGTCAACATTCACATGTATCCAGGTGAATTAATGAGACAGGTGCCTTTCTGCACATCCCAAACATATGCATAATGCTACGCCTAAACTGTTGCACATTGAGACACTTGCACTATGTTGACAAATGATGGCATGATGTATGTGTGTGTGTTTGTGTAGAGATTTAAAAACTTTGTGGCTTCATGTCACATTCTTACTCAAAACTGATGTTGACAATGCCACCCAGGATATGTAGACACAACATTCTTGTATACATACTCTCAAAGTGCTCCATGGAACATATGCAATACATGACATAAGAACATCATTGGATATGTAAACTACAGATTTTACGTGTCATACAGTTAAACCTAAACAAGTTCTTCGACACTTAAAATTTTAATCAAAAAATATAAAATGCTTTATTCAGCTTCAACTTAAAAATCAAAGGATTTGCAAAAGGCCATTGGCCAGTCCATCATTGTCCAGTCTCATGATGAGCAAGAAACAAATATTGCCCATATATTCTTGCCTGCACTAGTTCTGCTAGGGGACACCTTCCCTGGGAGGGGCATCTTGGGGGCATGCCAGGCACCACAGGGGACAAACTAATGGGGACTGGTTTGTGTTTTGGGAGGGATGGGATCAGGATGGGTGTTAGGATCCATTGCAGTGGTAGGGTCTGATGGCGGGGGGTGGGACTCCACTGCAGTGGTTGGCTCTAATTGTGAGGGGGCAGCTGTAGTGAGATGGCCAGTTGGAGCTGGGGATGGGGCGACCAGAATTAATTTTGAGATCTTACATTTTTTGAGGGGTGTGTCGGAAATGGGGATGGGAGTTGTCTTTTTTGTGTTTTTTTTTTGTCGATTTAGAGGTACTGGGCTTGTCTGGGGAGCTATGTGTTGTAGGAGTGGATGTTTTGGATTTGGACTGGAGGGATTTTCTGCAGGGAGTTTGTGCCTTGTGTTCCATCTCGGGGGGGTTGAAGATGCTACTGGTGGGTCATCTTGGAGATACTTCCTCCTCTTAGGAGGGTGGGTGTATGTTTGGGGAGGGAAGAATTCAATGGAAACAAGGTGGGGTGCCTGGGCTGAGGGGGGTACAGGAGAGGAAAGGGTAGGGGTTGTGGAGGCAGAGAGTTGTGAGGTATGCGGTGTGTCACTGGATGCATGTGTGTCGTGAAAGTGTGATGTCTGTAGCATGAGTGTGGGCATATGTGGTTTGCAACTTCTATCTGTGTGTTTGTGTGCTGCATGTGGATGTTGCAGTATGTGAATGTGTGTGTTTGCATGTGCTTGGGTCAGGGAGGGTAGTTGGGACAGTTGATGAGGAAGAAGTAGGAGGGGGGAGGTACTGCTGGAGGAGAGACAGTGCTGCCATTAGTGTTGCGGCCATTGCCTGATTTGATCTCTGAAGGGCAGACATGTTTGAGTGAATGCCCTCCATGTACGATGACATTTCTGTCAAAAGAGTGGTGTGTGCATGGAGGACACTCAGCATGGATGTCTGCTCCACAGAGATCTGCCTCAGGAGGTCATTGGTCTCAACACTGAGGGCAGCAGTGGAGACAGGTGCAGAGGGTGAGGTGCCTGACCCAAAGGAGAGTTTGCCCCTGCCATGGGAGCAGCCACGGACAATGGAACTGGGAGCAGCTGGGAGGGTGGAGATGGTAGTGGTGGTGATGGTAGACTCTGATGTTGTTCATGCAGTCTCTGTGTCCCCCACCACCACATTGGAGTCCACACCGGAGCTGTGATCAGATTCAGAACCTGCAGATGGTGTTGCAGATCCGCTCCCAGTGAGACTCCCCTCAGCTTCTCCGTCACTGGGTCCCCCCTCTGACGACTCTTCACTGGACCCAGTATGACGTTATCTACTTGTCACATAGTTAACATCACAGATGTACACAGATGTCAGACATCACATTGAGTTGTGCTATTATCACATGCTGCATTAACATAAATGGGTCTTGTTAGTCTGTCACTTTAACATTGCTCAATCACACATGATTTGATCAGCAACATTGTGTGTATCAACATCAAAGTACAGAATCACAAGGTTGACTAATGGAGTTTGTGGCAGGGAATGTTTTGTCTTGTGCTCATTTTTGTCTTGTGTACTGACATTACCGTCTCCTCTCCAGCAAGTGAGTATAGCCATAAAAATGGGAATGGGAATCTCAGATTTCATTGAGACATGGTACACATTCTGCAATCCTTAATCATTAAATGTGGAACCATTGGCTCATGTGTCATGGCTCACATGTCTACCTTGTCAAACATGCACAATGCATACTCATTGCATGAGTCATGTTACACAGTTCACAGTGTTTGATAACGTGTTCACTAGCTTTGCTTCTCTAATGTCAGTTCACACATATGAGTGTCATCCTGGAGACATCAAGGCAGTACGCATAGCTGGGCTGACAGGCATGTAGCACACTGTCCTGTGTCATCTATGCACGGTGTCATGTAGCAGAATCATAAAGATTTGACTATAAAAAAACAAATCAAGTTTTATAGCTGTAATAAATGGTCGACAAACTTCCAAGTCTGATAACTGCAGCTTCACAATGCCTCAGGTGGAACACCATTCCACTGGCACATCTGGGTGCAATGACTATAGGGACTCTAGTAACTGAACCCATTTCCAGCATGAGTACAGTCAACACTTTGTAACAATCTTGGCTACACTGAACAAGTCCACATTTACATGGACAAAGTCTGAATGTTCCTCACTTTGATTACACAGTATGCACACTTTGTACTGCTGATATTGCTCATGTCTAACATATCATGTGGGTAACAAACTTAAATTTGCTGCATATTTGACATCTCAGAATCAGACAGTGATGCCAAAAAAACATTGTTTAGCAAGCCATCAAGTTGAAGTATTTAAGAACATTAACACACATGTCAACAGTTGTGACTGTGTACTTCACATCATACCTCACAAATGCTGCCATGTTGCGATCAGTGACAACCTGTGTTTGACACTGAATGGCATGTGTTTTCAGAATAACAAAGTCCTACACATGGACTCACTCTTCCAAATCTTGGTTATGGAATTTTCAAAAACATCATGGGTAAGGTCATTGTGACATGTGACCAGAGTAACCCTAGCTGTGACTGTCCCATGGGAAACATGTGATCACAATTAGCAGCACGTCTGGGAATAAACATTTGCGCAAGCACCAAGCCAAACCAATCTAGGCCTGAATATCGACAAATCATTCTGCAAAAACGTTTAGCATGTGATTTCCACAATTGAAAGCTCCAATCAATACATACTTCAATGATTTGTCCAGACCACTCTGAGAACAGGATCGCACATCAGTGAATGTGCAGACACATGTCAAGCTACGAGATTCATGATGAAACTCATACATATGTCTTGAAAAATTTTGGATGCACACATGTGCATGCCACTACTGTTACTACTCTGAAAAGAACTCACTCACATGTCCCTGATGAATGGGGCATTACCTGTCATCCATTGATCCTTCTGCATTTTCATCTTGTGAAAATAAGTGTGCGTTTGGCAGACGTACGACCTGTAAAAGAGCCATCAGGCTCAGATCTCAACTCATCCATGAATAGAATAGAATTGCAACAAGTAACTGACTCTCCCCCTCCTTGCTGCTGTTTGGCCTTCAACTGCCCAGCCAGGTCAGGGGAGACCACCACTAGGATGCGGAGCATGTGGGGGTCAAGGTTCGCCGGCTGCCTCGCTTGCCCGCTTGTGACAGGCCCAGCTGGATCTCAGCAATCCTCTTGGCCCAGCCACGAAGGTCCTGCCACCTCTTGCGGCAATGAGGGATGTGACGATATGTAACCCCCCACGTCAAGCACCTTCTTGGCGATGGACAGCCACATCCTTGACTTCTCATAGGAGTTGACCTGTAAGGATGACATGGTGATAGTCCCTTAGTTTACATGCATCATGTTTCTGAGTCATACACTACTATACATAGGTCACGGTCAGTTTTGCAAAAATAACTAAGGAGAATGCATGTGGCATCATGTGCATCAGTCCTGTGTTCAATGAGATCTGTGTTCCATGAGAACAGTGCTGACATGTTTGCCACACTACACACACTTCTACAGCAGTGTGCCTGCCCAAATAAGTTCCCTACACCCAGTGAAACTTGCAAAAAGCCTAAAGTAATATCTATAATTGAGATTCCTACTGCCAGTGATGGGCGGTTATTGCACATGTCGAAGGGCAATGCACTGTTATCCTCACTCACCTGCTCCTCTGGTTTACCATACATCTGGCTGTGTAGTGGCAGGAGTGTGTCCAGCAGGGCCTGGTTCTACTCCTCAGTGAAAGCTGGGGCCCTGGTCTGTGTCCTTGTCATTGTGGCTACCAGAGGATGTTGTCACAGCAGCAGAGAGATGGAGAGGTGCAGGAATGAAGCAGGTAGTGCAGGCAAGTGCAGTCTCTAGGGATCAGGCAGACTTATATCTCTACAGCAGAGGCGATATCAAATCCATGCATCAAAAGTGATAGGTTCACGTCGGTCGCATTGTACGAATTGGTCCAATGCATGACATTTTTTGCAAACGACACCCTACCGCGACGTTCAAACACTCTTCATCTGACCGTGATTGACTTTGATACATTGGTGATGGTAGGTAACTCAGTCGGTTTCCAAGCGCTGAAGACATGAGCCCAAACACGCATCGCTCACCATAACAACCAACAGCCAATGGCCGTTCCCGAATCGTTTCGGATGCAGCTAAAGCGTCCTTTGAATACTCACCTGTGTCTTTCTCCATGACAACCAATGGCTGTGACTGAATAGTTTTGGATGCGGCTAACGCGTCCTTTAAATACTCACCCGCGTCTTTCTCCATGACAACTAATGTATATGACCGAATCGTTTCGGATGAGGATAACGCGTCCTTTGAATACTCACCCGCGTCTTTCACCATGACAACCAATGGCTATGAAGGAATCGTTTCGGATGCGGATAACACGTCCTTTGAGTAATCTGTCGTCAGAGCACGCACTGCTGAGATTGATGTATTTTTGTACATTACATGTGTGGATGCACTTTTTAAATGAGAAAAGTGACCTTTACAAGGATAAGACGCACTCCCATGAGGAGCTAACTTTAAGGGGCACATGACACACTGTTTTATTTGCATATACAAGCATGTTAGGAGAGAAATCCTGTTATCCGTATTGGTCACAGTGCCCATTCTTTTTTGTGTGGATGTACATATGCATTCTTGCATTTTCACTGCATTTGTGTACTGTATGATTCATTGTACATTTGTTGTCATTTAAGACTGTAGATGTCTATTGTGTAAGTAATGGCTAAGGCTTTTACCATTGGATGAGTAGACAGTGAAATCATTCTGCATCTTCAGCTTGTTTTTGAAATGTGAATTACTAGTCTATCTGTGTGCCCAAAACTGAAGTGTATGGTGTTATTACATATTTTAGTATCCTCAACATTGAAAAATGTCTGTGTATGTGATTGTATGTGTAATGTAGACATTACTACATGACAGTGTCCAACCTGTGACAGTGGTGGGCATGACTGAGTATGTGAGATGATGTGTATATCAGGTGTAACACATCTCTTGCATTACATGTTCCTATTCTGTCTACCTATTGCGCATGTAATTGTTCGCAGAAACATTACAGTACAATACTTTTTCTGTGGATCCGTTGAATATGTGATGCTTGCTTACATTTATGATGTCAGACACTAGTGATTTGTACACTACACCACTGTAATTGCTGTGTCACCATACCTTGGTCACATGTCTGTGTAGGGTACTGAAACAGTGAGATGTATATGGGCATACTTTCAAATTCAAATCTGTTTTTGAAATGATCTGTAGCTTCAGTTGTGTTCACATTTCATGTTCTGTTTGTCTCTAAGCATGTTGCTTTGTACATTGTGACCTGACACCAACTGTGTTTACACTCTACACATATGTATCGCAGGCGACCTGCAGTCCACAGGCCCTTTCCAGACCTGGCAACCATGGAAGAACGTGACACCATCAGGAAGCACCGCTTCACAAGGGCAATCATTGAACAGTTGACTGCGCAGTTGTCACCTCATCTGCAGCCTGGTTGGCCATATCCAACTGCACTGACGCCCAAAGTGAAGGTTATGGCAGCTTTACATTTCTTTGCCACCGGTACATTTCAATACACAGTGGCAACATCTGGTGGGATGACACAAACCATGTTCTGCGAGATGTTTTGGGGGCATTGCTGCGTTACCTGTGCCAATACATTAAGTTCCCAACACCTGGAGAATTGGCAGACATCAAGGGGGAATTTTATGCATTGGGATGGATACCCCATACAATTGGCTCCATTGATGGCACCCATGTTGATTGGTGCCACCACAGGCTAATGAGGTTGTGTATCGCAACCGCAAACATTACCACTCGATTAATGCCCAGGTGGTATGTTTGGCCGACATGACCATCTCCCACGTCTGTGTACATTTCCCTGGATCAGCATATGACACGTACATCATGAGGAACAGTGCCATCCCCTGTTTGATGTCCCAGCTACAACGTGACCGTGCCTGGCTTGTTGGTAGGTGATGTGGCATGTGTGTGCTTTGTTGTGTGTAGATTGTATGTAAGATAATACTATGTCAACCAACAACTGAATCTATTTTCTGTTTTCAATGTAGCAGACTCTGGGTACCCCAACCAACCTTGGTTACTGACACCACTCTGTAACCCAGTCACCCCTGCCGAAATGCGGTATAATGAGGCACATGGTAGGAGCCGGCGAGTCATTGAGCGGACTTTTGGCCTCCTGAAGACAAGATTCCGCTGTCTTGATCGGACGAGATGAGCCCTACAATATACACCATTGAAGGTGTGCAACATTATCACTGCTTGCTACATGCTCCACAATCTGGCTATGCGGAGGGAAATTCCACTTATACAGGACGATGGAGACCATCAGCTGCCAGCGAGGGAGGATCCTGGACTGGGACATGACGACAGTGGGGATGATGATTCAAATTTTTTTTTTTTTATTGTTTAGTTAATTAAAACCAAAACAATGTTCCAATAAACAAAATACATTGTACCGCTAAAATGCACGCAGAAATAAATACATGTTAAAATTCCTGTTTACATCCGTTTCTTTAAATATTCAGTTTGGAGGTGGAAGGTCGATATGAGTGGGTGATACACCACCTAGTTTATACAGTACGTGAAAAATAATTTATTTATATAGTGCAGTCGGTGTTAAAAGAGACAGACACTGGCCTCTAAAGCGACTCTGTGCCTGACCAGTGTCAATATTTCAGGACTTTCTTACAGCTGATTAAAAAGTTTGTTAAATGGCAACTAAGCTGCGGGTCGTTCGGGTCAAGGCATTTTAATATAGCAATTCTACATGAGCGGATGCCTCTTTCGTTGAACTGTCTCTTCAGCAGTTTACGGTGCTGCAGACCTAAGGCTGGGCAGATACATATTAAAAGAATAAAGTCCTGTGTGGGTGACCCACAAAGAGTACATGATTTTGAACCCTGGTACTACCAGCGGGGCAGGTCTGCATTGGAGGGTAGCTTCCCCATACGTAGTGGTAAAAACTTAGTTTTTAAGTAGGGGGAAAAGGGGAGACCCAGGTATGTAGCTGGCTCTGATTTTGTGTAAGAGTGCAATACCATCCATGCGTGGGCTTGCTTGCTGAGCATTGCTTTATCTTCTATGAGCGAGTGTTTTTTTGGCTCATTCTTTATGATAAGCTGAAACGAAGCCAGAGGTAGGTTTCACTGCCAGAGGTCTGCTATCCTGGTGATTTTTAAAGATGTTTGTAAATACTTTGCGTAGGCAGAATGAGGGTCACCTTGTGGAGCGGCCCAGAGTGCATTATTGATCTCGAACCCACGGTTGATCCAGATTTTATACCAGGTTTTTATCGCCACGCACCTTCTGTATAGTTGTTGTTGTTGTAGCCCAAACTCTAACCAGACCTGGGCCGGCGAGGAGTCGCGTGGCAGGGAAAATACCGTTTTGTATACTCGTGTTTGGAGGCTGTCCAGGATTACGGCATCGTTCCCATGCTGGACTTCACTTCCATAGGCTACAGTTGATAGAAGTTTGGCTTTGATGATTGCTAGTAGTGGAGTGAACAGTGGGCCTTTTAGGGTTTTTGATAGACTACAGAATGCAAATATTAGGGCGTTTCCCTTTTTTTGTGTGGTCTCATTCTGCTTTTGAAAAGATAATCCAGGTGTATTCCTAGGTATTTATAACTGCTCACCACTTCCAACCTCTCATTGTTAATTGTGAACAATGTTTGTTTATGGAGACAGTGACTTATGATCATGACTTTTGTTTTTATGATGTTTATTTCCAAAAGGTTGGTCTTAGCAAAGTTACCTAGCTCATTAACTGCTCCTTGCAAGCCGATTCTCGTGTAGCTTAGGAGCACGATGTCATCACGTAGGACAGGTTTGTTAATGGCAGTGTACCCAGTCGTGGAGGATGTGAGTTGACCTCATCCAGCATTGGTGATAAATCGGCCATGAATAGTTTGAACAGGTATGGGGCCAAGACACAGCCTTGCTTTAGTCCCTCACATGTGTAGATCTTCCTAGTGAGCTTCTTGCCATCAGCTATTTTTACCTGCATCCACGTGTCAGTATATAGTTCCATTATTGGTTTCAATATAGATTCCGGTAGACCCTGCTGCTTCAGTTTACACCATAAAATGCATGTACTGACTCAGTCGAAAGCCACCTTGAAATCAACAAAGCATAGGTGTAATTTCTGTTGCTGCCAGAGGCTTTTGTCTGCAATTAGGCCTAGCGCGAGGGCATTAGTGATTGTACCTGTGCACCGACCGAAGTCGGTCTGATTGATGGGGATTATTTCTTAGCTTCGGACTAGCTTATTAAGTCTGCTAAAATCAAGGGGTTGTAATATTTTGCCTCAGCGTTTATTAACGCAATCAGTTGGTAGTTGGCTGGGTCGGTGCGCTCCCCTCCTTTAAATACTGGATTAATTATTGAGCCTCTCCAGCCTTCTGTTGTGCCCACCAGGCGAAACAGACAGGCGAAACAGACAATACATCCTAGTTGCCCAGAAGTTAGGATCTTGCTTATAGATTGCTTGGGGTATACCATTCGGACCCAGGGCCCCGTCGAGCCTACTCTTTGCTATAACCTTGGAGATTTCTTCTTCGGAATAGGGTGAGAATGGTTGGTGTGTTGCCCCCGTCACACTTTGAATTTATTCCTGCTATTTTGGCAGTCTTAGAAAACATATCAACCCTATAACTCTGCTTTTTCAAGACTGCTGACGTTGTTTGGTCTCCCCGTTAAATAATATGTGGGTGCAAGGTCGGGTTTTGGTCCTCTGCTACAGAGGGGATAGATAATTGGAGGGACTTTGTCCCACCTTCGACTAATATTGCGAAGGTGGCGATTAGGTGTTGTACCCAGGCAAGTTCTGTAACACAGGTCACGTTTATTACTTTCGACGTTCTAGCCAGGGAGTTCTCTTGGTTCCAGAAAGCTCTTGTGTTCGATCGCTTTGCATTGTATAGACATTTCGTCCAAAAGTTGTCCCGTTGTGTTCTTTTATCGTCCCAAATTTGTTTTTTGTACTGCTTCTTCAGTTGTCGTACTTGCTCCCATGTGGTAGTTGATGCGCTATGTTGCGTGCAGACCTGATTGCTCTTCTTAGTTTTCTTTTTTTAAACTTCTGGCTGTTTGATTTAGGAATCTGCTATGGCTATGGCTTGTCCTCTTGCTACATTGCGATTTTCTCGTTGTCACTGATTGAGAAAGGTTTGCTAGGAAGGTGACCCAAGTGTCAATCGTCAAGCTTTTTTGTGACTCAAGGGTTACCATCAGATCTTTCGCCCTTGTGGCTATGTGAGATAATGTATTGTTTATCCATCGTAATCGCTTCAGATTTATTGTTGATGGGGACCCAACTGCAGTCGGGGCCTCTATGTGTCTTAGAAATGTTGTTGTTAGTTCTAAATGTTGACGCGAATGATCGCTCTCAGTAGTATATTTGATCAGAAACCTTTTTATTTGCGCTAAGAGCGGAAGAGTTACTATTGTGTTGTCTAAGACAGAGCTTGCATGAGGTCCATGATGTCTGCAGGTTGGTGGTCTGTCCTGTGCCTTTCTGCCATTTAGTACACGCATCCCTAGATGTTCAAGATCTGTTACTAGTTGTTGTCCTCCAGTGTCAGACCGTTTTGGAATGGAATAGGATTGCGTTTGTTCAGCCCAGATTGCATTTGCTGAAGTTATATTATCGTCTTCTTCTGGTGTGTGTATTAAATTTGAGTTAAAATCTCCAGTTAGGATAATTTCCCAGGTCGGTTGTTCAAACCGGAGTTCTGCAATGGTAGCAATAAGTTTTTTGAATAGTTCTTTTTTGATCTTTTGTTTTGGGTGTGCATAAAGGTTGATAAAAATAATGGTGCTTACCGCTTGCTTAGATCCCAACTCTATTTTTATTATTTGCATATCCGCTGTGGTGGTTGGTAACTGGACAGAAGAAATATTTAGTGCTGTAGAAATGTAAACAGCGAGGCCGCCCTTAGGTCTGCCATACTGCTGCGTTCGTGTGGTGTTTACATAATGAAGAATGCGCCCTGAGACCTCCACTGGAGCTGTTAGCCATGTTTCTTGGAGAGCAATAATTTCATTATTATCCCAGCTCTCGGGGGACCCGTTATCCTGCAGGCATCCCTTTGCGCCTGCTATGTTCCATGACAAGATTTTAATTGGAAGGATTTCTGGTTTACTTTGCGTCATTGCATGTCATTCTCTTTGTAAGTCTTGTCTTCGAGATCCAAAGTATGTTGTGTTTTGTGACTTTTGTGATTTTGAACTGTTGCACTCTTTGCCTTTTGCACCTCGTAATACCGAAAAAAGTGAGCTTCTGCTTGGATTGTTGCTAATGGGGTTATTTGAGGATAGGAGGGGTAGGGGGTAACGTGTTTCAGAGGAATGGAAAGAGATATACCCCAATCTTCAAAGTTAGAGGCCGCTTTTAAGATGGCTGAGACCATTTCATCTGTCTTCCAGATTGCGAGTTTTTTTCCATTCCATTATTATTTGCCTGGCCGATGAACTCTATTGCCAACAAGTCTGTTGATGATAAATGCTTTAGAGTTGGTATGGCTGCCATTAGGCGCAGGATGTTACCTGTATTTAAATAATCGTGTGGTCCTTGTGAAGAGTAGTGTGGAGTTAAGAGGATCCTATTATTTGAGTTTAGTTTATGATCATTTTTTTGAGAATGAATTGTAGACGCTGATCTAGGGCTTTGATTTCTAAACTGCCCTTTTGGTTCATTGCTGCTCACTTTTTCACATTGCGAGGTTTTTTTTATCAATACCTGGTCTCTCGGCTCTCTGCCAGGTTGCTGGCCTCTCTGTGAGATCACTTCCCTGACTCCTCTGTAGCGATTATTTACCTCGGTATTAGTCTGTGGGACGGGACCTGGATTTATATGGGAACGGCCATCTTCTTTTGTGCTGGTGGTCATTATCTGCTGGAGGCTTGTTGTTCCTTTATAATTTTTAGTTTTATTTGATTTGTCCACGGGGCACAATGATCTGCTCGATCTAAACTTATTTTCTTCTATTTGAGTTATGTTTGACGAAAGACCACTACTCTCAGACCTCAGATTGGCCAGGACTGAGCTATTTGGCCCTGACGATTCACTTGGTAGTGAATCTGATGACTCAGGTGACCCCAGTTGATCTTTGCAACGTGCTTCCCCATCCTCTTTGAGATCTTGATTCAGCCTGGCGGTTGCCCATCCTTGAAATTGAAGGTTGGGTAAATATCATTTACCTGTAGCTTTTGCGCTTTGTTATTAAGAAGGTGCTTTCTACCTTTCCTGACATGTTTCTTCTGTCTTTTCGTTAGAGGGGGAGGGTGGGTGATTAATTGGTCGGCCCAGGATAGTGTTCGTTGGTCCGCTTGAGTTCGGAAGGCGTCGGTCTGTGTGGCAGGTGGTAATGAGGTTGATTCTATGGCAGTTACCTCGTCACTTTTTTCCACAGCATTGATCTTTTTGCTAATTGCTGGAAGGGTTTTCTGTTGGGTGTTTAATGGTCCGGGAAGTTGTGGGGTACTTTCCCCACTCAGTGACTCTTTCATGGTTGCACTACGTGATGTTGGAAGATGGATTGACTGCTTACACTCCCGAAGGATGCTTGTTAGTATAGCTGGTAGTTCACTTAGTTTTTCCAGGATTGGGCAACACGCACAATTGAGTGCTTGTACCAGTGTAGGTGTTTTGTTTTTATTTGTAGATAATTGTCCCATCATTAAGTCGAGTTTGGTGTTTATTCCAGAGATGTAATCTGCTATGACATTCATCAGATTGATTTGGATGTCAAGTTTATCTGACTACATATTAAGGGTGCAAATTGAAGTTTGCAGTGCTTTTACTAAAGAAGTGTGCAAGTTTGAAAGGACTTCCAGTTTTTTTCGGATTCTTGGTTCCGCCCCATTGGATGATTAGTAGTATTGAGGTACCCCTGCTCATTACGTTCCATTATGCAACGAATGGGTTGTACTTACTATTTTTATCTGTTGTATTTTCCGCGTTGGACCGCTGTTCACTGGTGGCTTTGTTTTTGTTATTGACATTATTTGCTAAGTGAGAGGCCTCATTACTTGACTGCTCGGGTGAACTTGATATATCTATTATTGTTTGCTGTTGGTCTGTAAGACGAGGTGTCATCTTGTTCCTTTGTTAAACCTCAGTTGGACTCTTATCAATTTGACCCATTTCTTGTGCTGAATTGGTGTTTTTTGCCGTTTAGGGCGGGCCTTGGTGACTTTAACTGGTTTCTCCTCTTGGTTACTGTAGTTAGTGTTGTTTATTTTTATAGTATTATTATTTGTTGAGTTTGTTGTCACAATTTTTCCCCGCTCTAGCGAACTTGGTGTTTCTACTGTGGTTTTTTGCACTTCCTGTCGGGGCGTTGGTGAGTTACAAAGTTGTACAGGGGATTTAGAGGTGGTACCTATTGCCTGCAGTATGTCCTTATTGTTCAGTATTGATTGGGACTCCATCCAGGAGTCGCTAAAGTCAACTGTGTTATAAGTGTCTTCTTTCCTATAGTGTTACGATGGCTGTTGTCTTAGGGTAGAATGATCATTAGGCTTTTCAACGTCGCAGATAGTTTCTGGTCTATTGTCTGTCCTTGTGTCAAGCCTAAACATGGAATGCGCTTCTGTGCTCGGGTGAACTTGTGCTTGAATGGTTTGCGCCTTGTTACTCCAGCAGTTTGATTTTCTAACCCAGGGGTTCCCAATCTGTGCGCCGCGGCACCCCTGTGCGCCATCAAAACTAGCCTGGGGCGCCGCGCACCAAGCACACAGTTTGTGAACCACTGCATGGAGCTCGATGCAAAAAATAAGCTTTGAACAAAGCGCAGGCAGCTTTGACTTCACTTCAGACACTTGCTGAACCAGGAAACGTTTACAAACCATCTTCCAGCGTGATGTGCAGAACCAGCGCCAATTCCACGTTCACTACACTCCTCACTGCAGTATGCATTATGTTTATCCTCTGTCTGCCAGAGCCGTTTAAGATGCACGAAGGTAGATTGACGGTGTAATGCCACAGGCTGTCTTTTGAGCCAGATATGCCATACGTGGCAAATAATAAACAATTTCCCAATCCTCGTGCCGAGGGGTGCTATGGGGGGCAGGGTAGAGGGGCATGTAGGTTTTGGAATCTGCTGAAACCGCTAGCTTCATAGAAAATGTCTGCTTTTATTTTTTATCTTCTGTTTCTTTTCCACTGAACGGCAGGTGGAACCGCTGGTTAATCTGACTATAAAATTCACGTCCATACATGCCAATATCTGGGAAGAGATAAGAGGGAGGTTTAGATAAAATTCAGGGAAGGTATTGACGCTGTTGGGCTTTTTATTGAACAGGGAGCTCTTTTTGGCCGGGGAAATGTAAAACAGTGTGATTGTTGGGTTAAACAGTGTCCCACCATAATCGGGAGTGCTGGAATGAATGGTGATTCCGTTATTTTACTTCTGGCCTTCAACATTAAAATAAATGTTTTAATTGGCTATATATGCTCAGTGGGTGTATAATATTTGTTGCTAAGGATTGGCAGGGATTTGCATTCAATTTCATTCCGTGATATGCAGAGTATGATGCAAGATGCTGCCATTGAAGAAGATGCTTTCATAGCGGAAACGCTTGGGTTAAGGCTTCAAGGCCTGGAGTTTAAAAGTAGAAGAGGTTAAGTGAGTATTTGTTGCTGATAAAGGAAGTGCTTGATTACGGCACCAGTATGGTGACACAATAAATGCTACACAGGGCATTTAAAGGTATTTGGCATTAATGTTTTTTGTGGCTGGCCTTCCTACATATCATGGTAAATAAGTAGCATGTTAAAACGCATTGGCTGCAAGATATTTCCTTAGCTGTTGTATTGGAATCTAATGGGATGAAAGTGACAGTGACTCTGCATGGTTGAGTTTTCTGAGTGTATTGCACAGTGACAGGATAAGCCACGAGAGGGGCTTGGGGAGAAGTGAAAACGAACTCTTTAAAGGAGATCAGCTCTAAAACCACTCCTATGGAAAGGCAGACTCGCTAATTTCACTCAAAAACATTTGCATAAACCTCCTTCCATGATTCCAGCATCTGGCACACAAAACAGTTTACCAGCAGCCATAACATGTAGCACCCATGCATATACCTTTTAGAATGAAATATTGTTAGGGGTGGGGCCTAGCATCAAGAATTCCTTCACAGTTCCCTTATCTGAGAACCTGGTACCCCTCCAATAAGTCATTGACACTCCATGGGGCTCTGCAGTGGATAGGATAGGATTACATCTATGATTATAATAGCAGCATCCCAATTATTTTCAGGAAGAAAAACGGAAGTACTCCGAGGCCAGGCTTACATTCCCCCACACGCAAAGACAAGTGACATAATGGGGAGCCGCAGCTAACAGCCAATAGGTCAAGGGAGCCCTGGGTCGAAAAAGTTTGGGAACCACTGTTCTAACCTCTTGTACCGCGTCTGCTGTCACTGGGATAGCATCTTTGCTGCTGCTACTTGTTGCGGCTGCATTTTTAAGATGCACTTCAGTTCTCGAATGAACTTGAGCTTGAATAATTTGCACCTTGTTGCTCCAGCAGTTTGGTTTTGTAACCTCTTGATCAGTGTCTGCTGTCACTTGGAGGGCTTCTTTGCACCCGCTACTGTTAGGAGCTGTATTCATTGTTGTTACTGTTGCCTAGTGTACTTCTTTGTCTTTGTCTTTTTTGTCTTCGTTCTGCGTAGAGGCTAGTTTATGCGGTGTCAGAGGTTTAAGGAGTCCGTTGACTTTGGCCAGTGTGGAGTATATGACTGCGGTGGGATCCTTTAAAAACGTAAATTTACCAGTTGAATTCATTGATCCAAAGATTGAATAAGTTGGTGATATTAGCGTCGCTCCTAGGTTCCGTGGTGATTTTGGTGAGCAACCCGAGGGGGGCGCTGTGCCTTTAGGTTTTGGTTTTGGCTTCAGATTTCGCTTTGTTGGCTGAGGTGGTTGCTTCCTTGTCCTGCCTGATCTCATTGCCCTACTAGTTGGTTATAGCCAGGCTGGGCGGGGCTAGTAGACAGAGAGAGAGAGTTCGTGAGTTTTAGCAGTCGTGGGATCGGCTGGCTGTGGAGTTTGCTTTTATTGCTCTGTTGGCATTTTCCCACAGTAAATTTTGCCACAATTGATTTGCTGGTTATGCTGCGGCTGCCTTTCTGCTGTGCCACCTGCTGCACGACAATGTTATGATGCGTGGTGGTAGATGTACAGGTGCAGGAGCACCTGGGCTGTAGAGGGGGGTAGTGGGTATTTACCCTTACTGGTTCTGGCAATCTAAAGCCCGTGGCGCTCTCCGGCGTTGGGTATTGAGTTATCACGCTGTTACTAGGAGAGGTGCAAGTAGACTCGGGGTGCACTGCGCTGTTTGTCAGGCTATCGTGACGCTGGGAGGCCAGAGGCGCTGTCGAGCAGGGCACTCACGGCGAAGCAGCAAGCCGCACCCAGACCTAGCTGGTCCGCTTCCGCCACCCTGCCTGGGCACACACTCAGCCGCTGCCTGCTAATGGCAGCCACGCTCACAGCCCTCTCCCCCCCAGCCACTACCTGCACCACTTGCACCTTACCGCATTCGGTTTATTTGCAGCTGGGGCTATTGTTGTTGCTGAGTGAGCACTGCTGAGACACTGAAGTGCTCACCGGCACGCCCCCCGCCTACGGCCGATGAAGGCTCCAAATCCCTGCACCCGCACCTCACCCCAGGTATTGGTGGAGTCGGGGGGATGTATGTTTGTGAGTGTATGAAAATTGCCATGATGTTAGTTGTTTGATAATCTTTTGTGAGATGGAAATGTTGAGATGTACAGTGTTACCTTGAATCATAGCTAGTATCCACACTGAAAATCTTGTGCTTCTGATGACATTGTTTGCTAAATTGAACAGTGCCTAACTCTGCTCTATGTTTCCCCTTACCAGGGTACTTTGCCATGTCAACCATGCAAGTTGTGACCTCACCAGGACCTAATTCTGTGACCTAGTCCAACATTGGACTTGTTTGTAAATCCATGGCATGCACTTCCTTTTGGACTGATGGACATTTTTCTTCACTTTAGAGCATTTTCTTACTGTGTGATGTCCTTTGAAATTGGGTTAAGGTGCCAGGTTGTATCATGAAAATAAACCTAGGCTACACAATGACTTGTGCCTTGTCTGTTTTCACACATCCAAAGGTTATTTTAAAACTAAACATGCTCCAAGATGCATTGGTTTGCTAAACATTTTTGTTTATTGTGCTTGAAAATGGTGCTAGTATTTTAAGCAATAGACTTGCATTGCATCTGTAACATGTCCTATGGATTGTGCCATGACGTGGTTGGTTGTGTCTATCTATCATGCTGGGACAATGTTCATATACTCACAAGCCAGTAATGTACATTTTCAAAGTGATGTGTTACCCATGTTGTGGACACTTTCTTCTTTGACTTTTTTAACATCATTACAGTAATTACATTTGTTATTCTAAGTAACAACATGACCACATTATTGGTGCAGAGTGATTTATTTTTTAGCATAATGTGATGATATCAGTCCACATCATGGTTGTGTACTCAACAAACAAACATTTAGATCAGTGCAGATAGGAGTTGGTAGTGTTTGTAGATGAGGTATTCCAAAGTAGATCCACAGTTATTTGAGTCCTTAGTCCAACTTAGACCCTCCAGCCAATGTGGGAGAGTTCAGTGACAGTCAACAAAGTGAATGCTTGGCACACAATAGAGGATATCAGGAGCAGGTAGTCACTTCCTGTTGCTCCACCCCAGGAGTTGGTCTGCGCAGGGGTCTATTGTAAGCAAGCCCAATGATGAAGCATGTCACAATTTTGTGAGTGAGGGCAGTATTTTTACACAGAGCATGTGCCACCTTTCTATCACTAGGTGCATTAATGGGACTGTTGTGTTTAGTTCACATTACATGTCGGAAGACATTGACTGGTTCCTGACACACTGTGAATGACACAGGTGTGTTTAGGTTGTCCACATCTTTACTTTCACAGTGAGATACATACATTTTCACTCCCTATGTGGGTACTTTTTTGTGCCTGTGTACTGATCTTAGTGCATGTCTTTAACAGTCACATTGGTGTGGCTGCCTACACACTCACATTCTGTTAACTTAGCCAGGAAGTTGTGGGAATTGAGTGAGGGAGTTGCTTCTTGTTATCATCTCATACTACACATGTGAATGGCTGTGAGTAGCAAAATTGTGTGACTGTTTAACTTTGTGGCTACACAGATCCATGCACTTTGTACATTGACTCCATGGTCAAATGATTTCACAAACTCAGCTTTGTGCCATTTTGTGGCAAATACGCATGATAAACAGTTGTTTGAGTGCTTGTTCTCTATTTGTGAACCTTATACCCCTCCTCCCACCCAGCCCCACAAGGCCACCAGGAATAGTGTTGTCTGGACAATGTTTGTAAATGTATTTGAAAGATATTTGTCTATGTTGGCTGATTTTTGTAGCACATAGGTAAATGTGGCAGTTGTGATAGGTTCAGACAGCATTCCCCAGTGTCTGCCATCTTGCTAGTACACATGAACTCACTGTGAGATAGACATAGCCCACGATGAAGTGGTTGTGCTGTGTGTGTAGGAGTGTTTGCTGTTCTTCCAAGTCCCATCATTGCCAGTTCTACATACACCTTCCTGCCCAACGCAAACAGGCCAACTGGACATAAGCTTACCTCACAGTGTGACAAAATATCCCTGCCGCCTGACTGGCACTGGGAACTGGTGTCTGACTTGAAGACAACTCCCCTCATGGCCTTCTGCTCCATACACCAGGCCCCAGTCTCTGCCATTTTATAGTTGGATGTCCACTCACTGTCAGGTAATCATGGTTCTTAGTGGTCTTGTATGGCTGTGTGTGAGGAGGAGTGTTTGCAATGGCCAGACATCCCATCAGGCCCTGTACTGCACACACTCTTTCCTGCGTGCAAAAACATCACCCCTGGAACTATGTTTTAATGCGAGTGAGTGGATATGTACTGACAAAGATGGCTGACACTGGTGCCTAGTGTTAAACTTGAATCCAAATCCCAGCAAGTCCTTGTGGCCAATACACCATGCACCAGTGTCAGTCAGTCAGTCAGTCAAACCACGTTATTCGGTTGATAAGAACCATAAAAGTATGCAACATATATTACAATTGTACAACTCCATATAGTAAAAAATAGTTAAGAGGTCAAATACATGGTACATGGGCGGTAAAAAGGGTTAAAAGACACTGAAGACAATAAATTCATATGATGCAATATAAAATCAATTAAACATCAATAATATGTTAAAACATTCAAAAGCTAAAATGCTATAGTAATTTCCTCTGACGCACGGCTGCCACTAAAAAACTCGCAATGTTAAAGATCTCCCATGGGTCTTTCAGCATTTGCAGGTAAAGAAGAGCTGGTTTAACCTGTATAAAGCCTTTTCCCTTCAAGATTGGGACTAAAAACCTCCGTCGAATGATACTAAAATGTTCACAAAACATGATAAAGTGCATAGTGTCCTGGGTTGAGAAGTTGTCACAACTACAGGGGCCTAGATCACACACCCTACTCCAGCTTTGCGAATTACCTAAGAGGGTGTGAATTAGGTTAAAACAAAACTTCGTTAAGAGCTGGCGGTGGTAGGGCCTAGTAACTAATTTCAGATAAGGTTCGATCAAAGTTGTGGTTTTTAACATAAAATAGGCCTTTACTGTGGGTTTCAGTAGCTCCTTCTCCTCCCTCTCAACCGCCAACAAGTTCAAGAATTGGGTTTTAACCCAAGACACATCACCTCTCCTTATTTCATCCGGGACATTAAATAGTTCAGGGCGCCCTAGTTCACTTAAAACAGTCTTTACATATTGTAACCATGAGATGCTGCTCACATTGTCCAGGGCCATACAATCCCTGATAATCTGATGGTTTAACGTTAGCTCAGGATTAAGCCAGGTTTTTAGCCAACAGCTCACTGGGGCCAGTTTCGATAGGTCTGAAACATAGCTGGCCCCAACCTCTTGGTGTACTGTAAATGTTGGGGAGGACTGAGGGACAGACAGGAGGGCTCGTAAAAATTTATTTTCCACTATCTGCACCCCTTCTCCTGACCTATATCCCCAGATATCGGAGCCGTACAAGGCAATACCCATACATTTAGACCTGTAAATATTGAGCATGGCTTCGAACGGCTTGGCCTCTAGCCGATGCGCGAAGCCGTGTACAGCAGCAGTTGATCTTGCCATCAGGTTCCGTTTCATTGTTTGTTGGGGGCCCCATGTTCCCTTCTCATCAAATAGGACCCCTAGATAGTTAAAAGAGGGTATCTTGCTGTTTCACTTCCATTCACTGTCAGGTAGGCATAGGCCCAGATGAAGTGGTTGTCTGTGGTGGGTGTAGTAGTGTTTTCCATTACTATGGCTCACACCAGGCTCTGTCCTTCACCCACTCTTCCCACCCAGAGACAACTGACCATATGCCAGACTGGTTTTGTGAGAGTGATTGTTAATGCATTATCAAGATGTGTGACACTTGTGCCTGGTCTCTGATTTGGCCACACATCCCAACAGTGCCTTGTGGTCCACACAGCAGTCCCCAGTGTCATCTATCTTAGCAGTACATATCCACTCACTGTCAGGTAAGCTTAGTTACAGGGGGCTGTTTGTTGTGGGTGGATAGAGTGTGTGTAAAATAGGTCCTGCTGAGAGATGTAGTCAGGGCTCACACTCCTCCTCCCACCCATCCTAAGCAGCCCACAATGAACCCTGCTTACCTGACAATGAGTGTATATGTACTTCCAAAATGTCTGACACTGGTGCCTGTTTGACTTTGGCTACAATACACAACAAGGCCTTGTGCTACAGACACCACACAGTAGTATCAGCCACCTTGCTAGTCCACTTCCCCTCACTGTGAGGTAAGCATAGGCCAGGAGGAGTTAGCATGGCTGGGTGTGAGGATGAGTATTTTCAATGGCTACAAGTCACATCAGGCCTTGTCCCCCACACACCTTCCCAGCCAGCAGCAAACGCCTACCTGTAACTCAGCTTACCTGACAGTGAGTGTGAATGTACTTGCAAGTTGTCTGACACTGATGACTGTGCCTATTTGTTCACAACTCCCATCAGGGCGTAGGTGTCCAGACAGAAGCCCCCAGTGTCAGCCATTTCATCAGTAGATTTCCAGTCACTCTTAGGTAAGCGTGGTTCTTGGTGGTCTGTTTGTGAGGAGGAGTGCTTGCCTTGACTCCATCTCCCATCAGGCTCTATCCTCCTCACACCTTCCTAACCATCCTAAATATCTTACCTGTGAGTCTACTTTCCTGACAGTGAGTGGCAATGTGCTTCCAAAATGTCTGACACTGGTGACTGGGGTCTGATTTGTCCACAACTCACCAACAGTGTCTTGAGCTCCAAACAGCAGTCCGCAGGGCCAGTCATCTTGCCAGTACATTCTCATTGACTGTCATGGGAGCTCAATTCTATGTGGTCTTGTTGGTCTGTGTGTAAGGATGAGTGTTTGCACTGACTTCAACTTCCATCATGCCCTGTCCTACACACACCTTCCCAGCCAGCACAGACAGCAGACCAGGGACTATGCTATCCCTGATGGTGAATAGAAATGTACTATCAAGATGGCTGACACTGGGGACTGGTGTGAGGAGCACAAGTCCATGATGGGAGTTGTTGTCAACTCTGACACCATGCAGCAGTGTCAGCCATCTTGCTAGTACTTTTCCACTGACTGTGAGGCTCGCATAGTCCCAGTGTGTCTGTGTGGGCTGTGTGTAGGGAGGACTGTTTGCAGCAACTACAAGTGCCATGGGGCCTGTGCCCACACCCCCCTTTCCAGCCATCCCAAACAGCCTACCTGTGAATGAGCTTTCCTCTGAGTGAGTGGAAAAGTACCGGGCCAAGATATCTGACGCTGGTGCCTGTTGTTTGACTTGACTATAACTCCCCTCAGGCCTTGTGCTCCTGACACCATGCAGCAGTCTCAGCCATCTTGCTAGTACTTTTCCACTGACTGTGAGGCTCGCATAGTCCCAGTGTGTCTGTGTGGGCTGTGTGTGGGGAGGAGTGTTTGCAGTGAGTACAAGTGCCATGGGTCCTGTGCCCACACCCCCCCTCCCAGCCATCCCAAACAGCCAACCTGTGACTGAGCTTTCCTGTGAGTGAGTGGAAAAGTACCGGTCCAAAATGTGTGACACTGGTGCAAGTAGTTTGGAGTAGAAGGCCTTGCTGTGAGTTTGTGAGAAGTATGTACATGGTTATAGTTTAGTGCATTTTCAACATAATTTGAGGTATTTTTGTTAACAATCTGACATACACATCACATGGTCTTAGAATCTAGTTCATTTTATATATTTATACTGTCCTTTGTTTAACTGTATCCTTTACAGTGATGTCTCTAGGGGTGTGATTAATGACTTTATTTGAATGTGGATTGTGTACTCACCAGACTCTTGTGATCCTGGTATTCCATAGACGCCCTCCAGCGGAAGGATGTCACGCACCTTCTCCTCCCAGGGGGTGAAGTGGACAGGTTGTGCAGCAGGGCCACCGCCAGTCTGCTGGCTTTGGAAGTGTTCCCTGGCCATCAGCTTCTTGACCCTCCTTTGCACATCATAGTACCTGGTCCTGATATCATCCATTGTGCGCAGGCAAGGTGCTTGAGCTTTCACCTTGTTAACTATTCTCTCCCAGATCTTATTTCACTGGGAAAGGGGGGTCTGTTGTGCTAGGTTCCCAAATAACTGTGGCTCTACTTTAACAATCTCATCTATAAGCACTTCCAACTCCTTATCTGTAAACCGTGGCTGTTTCCTTTTGGCCATGGTGAGGGTGAATGTGAAGGTGAGGGTGAGTGTGCGTGTGGATGTGAGTGTGAATATGCAAACAGGTGTGTGTTTGTGTGGTTTTGTCTGAATTGAAATCTGTGCAAGGTGTGTTGTGTGTGAGTGTGTGAGGCAGAGAGTCAGAGAGCAGGGAATGTGTGGTGGTAGCTCCTTGGACCTATTAGCAGTTGTGGCAAAGGATAATGGTCATGGTGTTGGCCCTTTATATAGGTAGATTTGTGGGTGTGGTTTACATTTTTTTTTGCAGTAGCCAATGGTTATTTTGACTGTTTTTGACTCCCCCCCTTGACATTTAATACACTGACCGATACAGTTCCGTAACTGAGTCTCATGTAACATCATCTGCTCGCGTGTTGATACGAGTCGGATTCGTGACTGGCATGCTATTCTTGAGCGTTTGCAAACGAGTCGGTCGCATCGGTGCAGTTTACGGAGGCTTCGTTCAGAATGATAGCGTTCCGTACGACTAGGTTGTGTTTAACATGGGATGCATCGTACACCGTTGCTCGGAGGGCTCGCGGTCGAGTTGTAAGGAAAGCATTCCCAGTCCGATTCGGTCGGGATGCTTTCCGGCCGAGATCGGAATTGGGCCCTTAGTGTGAATTTACAGAAAATATGCTTCATTTTAGCTTCTTGAGCACCTTCTATAACCTCTTTGGGAAAATCATGACTGATGTACTCCGAGCAAGGATAAAATCACCTTAAATTAGTTTGGTTCCATCAACAAATGATTTCACCTTTTTGTGACCCTCAAAACCTGCCATTGTCTACAATGCATTTCAATGGGGTACTATCATATATATGGGTCCCAAGGTGGCTGCCTTCACTTCCTGGTTGAAGTGCTGACAGCCAATCGGATCTCACCATAAGATCTGTGCTTAAGCTACGCCCAGATAACCTTATTCTCTTCACCATGTTATCCTTTTTATTTATGTTATTGTACTGTCAGTGTTGCAACTGCTCTCTTATTTTCTAACTAGCTCTCCTTTTCGCATCTTCTAGGATATTTCTGGGATATCTTCTTTCACTAAATCGTTTAAGCATATTGCACATCTCCGTATTAAATAGTTCATCTGTTGAACATATCTTCCTGGCTCTCAGCACATGAATGTAAGGACATCTCCATTTGAGAGCACCTGGCCACTATTTGCATGCAACAAAGAATTAGTGGTGGTTGGTTTTCTGTGCATCCTTGTTGTTAGTTGGCCATTGACCACATCTAGCTCCACATCCAAAGTCACAATGAAATCGACTCTGTGTACTCGTTAACTGCAGGTTGAGGTCATTACAGTTAAGTTTTTCCAAAAAAGAATTCCATTCAATTTCATTTACTTCCCACAATATAAATAAATCGTCTATAATCGAGTCCATAAGGAAATGTTCTGAACACGTTCTCCATTCTCATCAGCCCAGACTACCTCCTTCTCCCACCATCTCATGAACAAGTTTGCATAGGTGGTGGGAAGGAGGTGCCCATGGCCGTACCTTGTTGCTGTAAGTAATATTTTCCATCAAAAATAAAAACCTTGTGGGTAAGGCAGTACCTCAACCTCTCTAATAACATCTGGGTGTGGTCAAGCATTCTATTGGTAAATCTCTTAAAAAGTACTTGCATGCGTACATCCCTTTATCATGACCAATGGAGGTGTACAATGATGTGATGTCTAGTGCAACCATTATGTAATCTTGCTTCCATGGATTATGATTTAATTTTCTTAGAAAATCAGTTGAGTCCTTCAGATATGATGATAAAGTGACAACATATTCTTGTAAAAACAAGTGCAGATACCATGAATTATTTTCCAACAATGACCCAATAGAGCTTACAATGGGTCTCCCTGGTGGATTTTTTATACTTTCGTACATCTTAGGGAGGAGATAGATAGTAGCAACCCTGGCATGTTCCGCCCTAAGATATTGGTACTCCTTCCCATCCAGGAAGTTCAAATCATACCATACTTTCAATATCAAGTGGTACTCCTTTTCCAGATCTATCATCGGGTTCCAAGAGCGACGAGCATAATAGGCGGTGTTATTCTATTGTCTCTTTATTTTGTATAGGTATGTTTTCTGATCCATCAGGACAATGTTACCTCCTTTATCAGAAGGCTTGATAATTAGTGAGGGATTATCTTTTAAGGCAAAAAATTAAAGTGGGGAGTGGGACCGTTTCTACTGGAGGGATCTCAATAGGAAAAATTCTGTTTTGCCATTGACGTACTAATAATTGCTAGCGTCATCATTGGGTCTTACTTCCTCCAGCAGGAGGCCAGCCCTGTGGTTCGAGAGATTGTTTGAGATCCAAATGTGGAAACGTGATCTAAAATGACCTCTTATCTAAAAAAACGCTTTAATAAAAACTTAGATAAGGGTAAGGTAGATATGAAGTTGGGATCTACGATGTGTCCCGCACATCACGTAGTGAAAACTAATCATAGTAAAAACTGGTCTACATGTTTCAGCCCACCTGCACCCTATCCGGGTCGTTGGCTTTCGTCAGGACCAATAATGTATGGGATCCCTTTTTTTGGGTGTCCCAAGTCAGGTGGAACATTGTCCCCTGGTTTTTCGCTATATTCCGGTTTGACTCTTTCTGGATAGGAAGAGATCACTTTTCTCTGCTTAAATGAGAAGACAAAGTAATATGTAATATAGGCCAAATGTCATTGATATGGTACATGTAAGTGCTGTAATATCACTTGTTTCAGTCGCATCCATATGGGGTATTACCCTTCGTCACTTATCTCAATTTTACTAACGATCATCTGAGCCTTTTATGTACAGAAATAGTTCCATATCCATAGTGCCAGTGTCCGTATTGTCTGGTGTGTTAGGTACATTGTTATTCTCTTTTACCCTTAGTTTGTGATCTATGTGAGGAACGGGAAAACATGTTTTCGTTTTGTCCAAATTTTTGATTTAGACGTAGATAAAAAGGGGTTTGGTTATGTTTTGCCCTTAAGGTTCTGAAGAGTTATTACCATATATTGCATAAACAACCCTTGTAAAGATTAGGGACTAGTGATTGGTACTTTCCAACTGCAACGCGTTTGTCCTGTCTGTGCATTTGCTATGTATAGAAGGTGATGTACGCGGTGTTACTTACGCCCATTATAACAAAGGGTAACTTTCTTTTTTAATAAACAATACATAGGTGATAAACATTTGCAATAGATGACCTTTTAGAAGTTTCAGACTGAAACAGGTAGCACTTATCGACTGCAAAGCGTTAAGTAACTGGTGCTATATTATGTGCGCCCATTGCAAGAAAACAAGACTTAAAAAAAAAAAAAAAAAGACAATATTTAGGTGACACACATTTGCAGACAGTGTATTTCACAAATACCTTTATGTTGTGATTTGGGGCCCCATAGGTTCTGGGGGGAGCAGAGTAGCCACCCTCCTTAAGACAAGAAAAGAAGGTTGAAAGGGAGGAAAAGGGGAACAAGGAAAAACACAATATTTTTTGTTGTTATTAGTTACGTGGTGCCGATATTGGTTACTCATGCGTCATGAAGCCCTGAGTGTTTTGATAATCAGTCAGTCATTGCCGTAACCTGTAGGGCCGTGACTTACTTTCAATGCAGTACGCCCTCTTTGTCCGGTCTCTCCCGTCCTGGATGTTACCTGTCCAGGTTCTCAAATTTTTTGGGCCGTTAGCTGTGATTGGCGGAGAGTGGTTATAGACAATGTAGAAAGACTAAGTATACTTAAAAGTTGTATTTACAAGAGTTTCAGTTATTTTGCTCCCTTTTACAAAACATTAGGATAAATGTCAAATGAGTCGAGGTGCCCATTGTTCATTTCTATTTCGGGGACTGAGTCTTCAGGTTACGACTTACAGACTCGGAGAGGGCGCAGGTGTGCTGAAACATGTACACCAGTTTTTACTATAATCATTTTTCACTACTTGATGTGAGGGACACATAGTATATCCCAATTTCACATCTACCATTTATATTCAACCTTACCCTTATCTAAGTTCTTTTTTTAAGCATTTTTTCTAGATAAAAGGTAATTTTAGCTCACGTTTCCACATTTGGATCTCAAACAATCCACAATCCAGAGGGATCACCTCCTGGTGGAGGAAATATGACCCAATGATGACGCTATCAACTATTAGTACGTCAATGGCAAAGCATACGCCATTGACTGAAAATAAATGTCGAGGGTCCCACAGAATTTTTCCTATTGAGATCCCTCCAGTAGAAACAATCCCACTCCCCACTTTGATTTTTTGCTGTAACTTACAGCTGAGTGCGATTGCAATCATACAAGGCTTCTCTTTCCCTCCATTGATGAATTTTCATACTAAGAGCAGCGTGCATCTGTGGGAAAATCTAAATCACTTTCACTTTTGAGCAAAAACGAGGAATAGGTGAGATATATTCCTTATTCGAATACTAACAAGCACAAGAGCCCTTCCATATCCAGCAATTATTCCTAGAATCAATATACATTCTCACAACAACAAGATAATTACCTAATTAGATTCACAAAGATGGCACAAAATTTGGGACTTACATTGCTAAGTTAGCATGAGCATGGCTGCCATGATGCTGCTTTTGCGCACGTTACGTTACTCTTGGTCAGAGCTGTGTTGAATGCCTGCCAGGACGGTCTGTTTAAGTTTTGCACATTTTGCACTGGTTTCTTAGCCTGATTTTAAAACTGTTTTATTGTATTTTTACCTGCTATGAGTTGCTTGCGCCACACGCAAGGGGCACTTTAGAGGCTGAATCTCGGCACCCTGGTAACTGCTCGATCCATAGGGAATCGGAAGCAGGAAACGGGCTGCCGGATCCAGGTTAGCGGGCTAGTCTTTCCTCAGCCGCAACCCATTAATAGACACGCTGACGCAACCGCGCAGCGTTGCCTCTTGGTCAGAGCTGTGTTGAATGCCTGCCAGGACGGTCTGTTTAAATTTTGCTCATTTTGCACTGGTTTCTTAGCCTGATTTTAAAACTGTTTTATTGTATTTTTACCTGCTTTGAGTTGCTTGCGCCACACGCACAGGGCACTTTAGAGGCTGAATCTCGGCACCCAGGTAACTGCTCGATCCATAGGGAATCGGAAACAGGAAATGGGCTGCCGGATCCAGGTTAGCGGGCTAGTCTTTCCTCAGCTGCAACCCATTAATAGACACGCTGACGCGACCGCGCAGCGTTGCCTTTTGATCAGAGCTGTGTTGAATGCCTGCCAGGACGGTCTGTTTAAATTTTGCACATTTTGCACTGGTTTCTTAGCCTGATTTTAAAACTGTTTTATTGTATTTCTACCTGCTTTGAGTTGCTTGCGCCACACGCACGGGGCACTTTAGAGGCTGAATCTTGGCACCCTGGTAACTGCTCGATCCATAGGGAATCGGAAGCAGGAAACGGGCTGCCGGATCCAGGTTAGCGGCTAGTCTTTCCTCAGCCGCAACCCATTAATAAACACGCTGACGCGACCGCGCAGCATTGCCTCTTGGTCAGAGCTGTGTTGAATGCCTGCCAGGACGGTCTGTTTAAATTTTGCATATTTTGCACTGGTTTCTCAGCCTGATTTTAAAACTGTTTTATTGTATTTTTACCTGCTTTGAGTTGCTTGCGCCACACGCAAGGGGCACTTTAGAGGCTGAATCTCGGCACCCTGGTAACTGCTCGATCCATACGGAATCGGAAGCAGGAAACGGGCTGCCGGATCCAGGTTAGTGGGCTAGTCTTTCCTCAGCCGCAACCCATTAATAGACACGCTGACCGGACCTCGCAGTGTTGCCTCTTGGTCATAGCTGTGTTGAATGCCTGCCAGGACGGTCTGTTTAAATTTTGCACATTTTGCACTGGTTTCTTAGCCTGATTTTAAAACTGTTTTATTGTATTTTTACCTGTTTGAGTTGCTTGCGCCACACGCACGGGGCACTTTAGAGGCTGAATCTCGGCACCCTGGTAACTGCTCGATCCATAGGGAATCGGAAGCAGGAAACGGGCTGCCGGATCCAGGTTATCGGGCTAGTCTTTCCTCAGCCGCAACCCATTAATAGACACGCTGACGCGACCGCGCAGCTATGCCTCTTGGTCAGAGCTGTGTTGAATGCCTGCCAGGACGGTCTGTTTAAATTTTGCACATTTTGCACTGGTTTCTTAGCCTGATTTTAAAACTGTTTTATTGTATTTTTACCTGTTTTGAGTTGCTTGTGCCACACGCACGGGGCACTTTAGAGGCTGAATCTCGGCACCCTGATAACTGCTCGATCCATAGGGAATCGGAAGCAGAAACGGGCTGCCGGATCCAGGTTAGCGGGCTAGTCTTTCCTCAGCCGCAACCCATTAATAGACACGCTGACGCGACCGCGCAGCGTTGCCTTTTGGTCAGAGCTGAGTTGAATGCCTGCCAGGACGGTCTGTTTAAATTTTGCACATTTTGCACTGGTTTTTTAGCCTGATTTTAAAACTGTTTTATTGTATTTTTACCTGCTTTGAGTTGCCTGCGCCACACGCACGGGGCACTTTAGAGGCTGAATCTCGGCACCCTGGTAACTGCTTGATCCATAGGGAATCGGAAGCAGGAAACGGGCTGCCGGATCCAGGTTAGCGGGCTAGTCTTTCCTCAGCCTCAACCCATTAATAGACACGCTGACGCGACCGCGCAGCATTGCCTCTTGGTCAGAGCTGTGTTGAATGCCTGCCAGGATGGTCTGTTTAAATTTTGCACATTTTGCACTGGTTTCTCAGCCTGATTTTAAAACTGTTTTATTGTATTTTTACCTGCTTTGAGTTGCTTGCGCCACACGCACGGGGCACTTTAGAGGCTGAATCTCGGCACCCTGGTAACTGCTCGATCCATAGGGAATCGGAAGCAGGAAACGGGCTGCCGGATCCAGGTTAGCAGGCTAGTCTTTCCTCAGCTGCAACCCATTAATGGACACGCTGACGCGACCGCGCAGCATTGCCTCTTGGTCAGAGCTGTGTTGAATGCCTGCCAGGATGGTCTGTTTAAATTTTGCACATTTTGCACTGGTTTCTCAGCCTGATTTTAAAACTGTTTTATTGTATTTTTACCTGCTTTGAGTTGCTTGCGCCACACGCACGGGGCACTTTAGAGGCTGAATCTTGGCACCCTGGTAACTGCTCGATCCATAGGGAATCGGAAGCAGGAAACGGGCTGCCGGATCCAGGTTAGCGGGCTAGTCTTTCCTCAGCCGCAACCCATTAATAGACACGCTGACGCGACCTAGCAGCGTTGCCTCTTGGTCAGAGCTGTGTTGAATGCCTGCCAGGACGGTCTGTTTAGATTTTGCACATTTTGCACTGGTTTCTTAGCCTGATTTTAAAACAGTTTTATTGTATTTTTACCTGCTTTGAGTTGCTTGCACCACACGCACGGGGCACTTTAGAGGCTGAATCTCGGCACCCTGGTAACTGCTCGAGACATAGGGAATCGGAAGCAGGAAACGGGCTGCCGGATCCAGGTTAGCGGGCTAGTCTTTCCTCAGCCGCAACCCATTAATAGACATGCTGACGCGACCGCGCAGCGTTGCCTCTTGGTCAGAGCTGTGTTGAATGCCTGCCAGGACGGTCTGTTGAAATTTTGCACATTTTGCACTGGTTTCTTAGCCTGATTTTAAAACTGTTTTATTGTATTTTTACCTGCTTTAAGTTGCTTGCGCCACACGCACGGGGCACTTTAGAGGCTGAATCTCGGCACCCTGGTAACTGCTCGATCCATAGGGAATCGGAAGCAGGAAACGGGCTGCCGGATCCAGGTTAGCGGGCTAGTCTTTCCTCAGCTGCAACCCATTAATGGACACGCTGACGCGACCGCGCAGCATTGCCTCTTGGTTAGAGCTGTGTTGAATGCCTGCCAGGATGGTCTGTTTAAATTTTGCACATTTTGCACTGGTTTCTAAGCCTGATTTTAAAATGTTTTATTGTATTTTTACCTGCTTTGAGTTGCTTGCGCCACACGCACGGGGCACTTTAGAGGCTGAATCTCGGCACCCTGGTAACTGCTCGATCCATAGGGAATCGGAAGCAGGAAACGGGCTGCCGGATCCAGGTTAGCGGGCTAGTCTTTCCTCAGCCGCAACCCATTAATAGACACGCTGACGCGACCGCGCAGCGTTGCCTCTTGGTCAGAGCTGTGTTGAATGCCTGCCAGGACGGTCTGTTTAAATTTTGCACATTTTGCACTGGTTTCTTAGCCTGATTTTAAAACTGTTTTATTGTATTTTTACCTGCTTTGAGTTGCTTGCGCCACAAGCACGGGGCACTTTAGAGGCTGAATCTCGGCACCCTGGTAACTGCTCGAGCCATAGGGAATCGGAAGCAGGAAACGTGCTGCCGGATCCAGATTAGCGGGCTAGTCTTTCCTCAGCTGCAACCCATTAATGGACACGCTGACGCGACCGCGCAGCGGACGCGCGCAGCAAGGCAAGCCCATCTGCGCCCGTCCGCGCTCGGACCGGGCTCAGGGCCTATCCCCCTGGCTCTTGCAAATCGGATGCCCTGATATATTCCAGAGAGGCCCTCATGAGGTTGGACCCGAACGGCGGAAACAGGTCCTGCCCTAGGCTCTCACCTAACGCGCTCAGAAAGGGACACTTAGCCCCATGCCTCAAATGCCACAGGATGCTCCCTTATACAACGGGACATATATCTAGGTCGACAGCTAGGATAAAAGATGACTTTACGGGTGCATGGGACCGTGCCCCTGTCAAAGCCATTCTCCTGAACGCTAGATCACTAATAAAACACAGCGTGGAATGCGCCATGCTGATAGAGGAACACAAAATCATGTTGGCATTTATCACAGAATCTTGGTCTGATGAAACCTCAGGGCCTGACCTTGTCAAAGCCCTTCCTCCTGGATATCTTTGCTACACACAAGACAGACCTACCAGGAAGGGCAGAGGGTTGGCCGTAATATACCATAACTCCTTAGAGCCCTCCTTCCTCTCAGCTTCCAACCAGACTTGTGAAGCTTTGTCATTAAGTGTTCGTATCTCCCATCATGACACTTTCAAAGCTATTCTCCTCTACCGCCCCCCAGGCGTCAGAGGCGCATTTCTAGAGTCGGTTGCAATGCTCTTAGAGGAGGGGTTATGCGCTAAGTCCTTCACGATTTTAGGAGATTTTAATTTCTATCTTGAGGACCCCACTGATCCTGACAATATAAAGTTACAACAAACTTTAAGTGGGGGAGACCTTAAGCAACTCGTTTTAGATCCCACTCACACTGCAGGCCATACCTTAGATGGCATTTTTTCAAATCACCCTAATATTCATTACTTAGAGGTACTGCCACTTGCCTGATCTGATCATGCCGCCGTCTTCTTTGAAATTATACAAGCTAGGCATCATAAACCCAAACCTGAGCCCAAATCCAAGGTGGAAACGAGGGCCTGGAAAAACATCAACAGCTCAGAGTTAGATAACCGCTTGAAAGCAACCGCTCGCGCCCTGCCTTGTACTGCAGAAGAGGCTTCGGCTGGATATACCGAATGGCTAGATTTAGCATGTAGGACACAAGCCCCGGTTAAAATGTGCGCCCCTAACAGGGCACTCCCATCAGCCCCCTGGTACTCTGACAGCTTAAAATTGCTCAAACTTGAATGCGAACGGCTGGAACGAGTCTGGAGGAGAGGCTATACTAATATCACCAAAGAGGCCTACAAAGAAAGTCTCTCCTGCTATAAAAAAGAGCTTCTTGCTACAAAAAAGAAGTACTTCGGGGAACAGATTAGTAAAGCCAAATCCTCCACAAAAGAACTTTTTAAAACTATATCCAAACTCACGACTCCAACTAGCCCCAAAACACAGAGTGGCCCCGAAATCTGTGAAACCCTAGCCGCCTTTTTTCTGCAAAAAGTGGACACCATTTTTTCTCCTCCTTTTGCAATCTGCCAAAAGAGGGCCTCAAGATTGGAGCCTGGGAGCCGTCAAGGGACACCAAATCAATTCCCATTTTAGACATCTTCACGACACTGGAGGCTCAAGATGTCACCAAGCTCTTGTTGGCAATTCAATCTGGTTCCCCTTTAGACCCGTGTCCAGTATCAGTGGTCAAACTTGTCCCGAACACTATTGGGTCTGCTCTTGCCCCGGTGTTTAATACTATCTTTAACTCGGGTCAGTTTCCCAAATCCTGGAAAAGATTCAGGATTCAACGCAATTTGGCTTTCGTGCTGAACAGAGCACCGAGCTGGCCCTGATTAAATCAACAGAAGAGATCAGAGAGGCATTGGATCAGGGAGGAGCTGCAATACTGATTATGCTAGACCTCTAGGCGGCCTTCGACACGGTCCACCACGTAGTGTTGATGGACCGGATAGTCGAAAGGGGGGTTCAAGGCAAGGCCTATGACCTCCTAAAATCTTTTCTTACCGACAGAACCCAAACGGTGGACTTGGGCAAAGATCGATCGAGGCCCTTTTCCCTGCCTTGTGGGGTACCGCAGGGGTCTGCGCTGAGCCCTACACTATTCAATGTGTACGTGTCTCCGCTGGCAGCCCTTATAAGATCTTTTGGGTTCCAGCTGACCTCTTATGCCGATGACACGCAAATTGTGCTGTCAATACAGAAGGGCAAAGAGGCTGAGATAGGACGAGGCTGCCATGACTGCATGCAAGCCATCGCGAGCTGGATGTCAGGAAACTGCCTTAAGCTAAACGCAGGGAAAACTGAGGTTATCATCTTCGGTAATTCCACTAATCTCTGGACACCTGACTGGTGGCCTGATGCTATGGGCATGCCCCCGGCTCCCACCAATAAGGTGAAGAATCTGGGGGTGATTGTGGACTCAAAACTTTCCTTTGGGTCGTATCCTCTTGTTTCCACCTCCTTAGGATCCTGAGGAAAATACAATTTCTTCTTCCTGAAGATAGCCTCAGGACAGTAGTCACAGCTCTCATTTTGTCACGACTGGATTACTGCAACAGCCTCTATCTTAACATCCAAAAAAGACATCTCAACCGACTCCAGGTCGTACAAAATGCAGCAGCCAGGGTGCTTCTGGGCACCCCAAGGTTTGTTTCAGTGAAGAAGGGACTCCGAAACCTTCACTGGCTTCCGGTGAAACAACGCGTAGAATTTAAGGCTCTATGTACGGTTTTCAAGGCCCTTAAGGGGTCTGGTACTGCTTACATGAGACAACACCTACAATGGTATGTTCCTGGCAGAGCACTGCGCTTGGCCGAGGCAAAACAAATAATAATTCCTCGCGTCAAAAAGGCCAGCTGGGGTGGTAGGAGTTTCTACAGCTGTGCCGCAAAAGCCTGGAACGGCCTACCCTTCCATCTCAGAAGTGCAACTGAGCTACTTTCATTCAGAAGGGGGCTTAAAACCTAGCTTTTTTCCTGATCAGTCAGCTCATCTCAGCAACCAAGCAGGCAGCTACCAGCGCCAGGACACCTTTGGGTAACAGTGCGCTTTACAAGCATCATTAACATAACATAACATAACTACATGCCTTTGTTTTGCATGACTCTGTTTGTGCCTTTCACATGAGAACTGTCTACTTTCTGCGTTCTCTGCCTGTTCTTGTAGTTTAGTCTGAACACGACGTGCAAGGTCGATAAACAATGCCCCTTGTTATTCTGTTCTGGTCAGTCCCTAGCATCTAGACAAAACATGCTAACGCAGCTGCTCTACTGGAAACTCGTGCTTTGATATTACAGGGATGCATGTTGTTCTGACACACACTTGGAGAGGGTCCTTTCCAGGGAGAAAAGCTTTGTCCTTGTACGCCTTAAAGGCGAACGCTGGACCTTGGTCTGAATGGAAGGTGCCACAGGCAAACATTCCGACAAAGACACGCAAATCCCTGATGACATTTTGAGCGTCAGCACTGCGTAACTTGTGGCCAAACCCAAAGGAATCTAGTGCACGAATCCACTGCAACAAAAATGTATTTGTACGCAGTATCAGAAGAGAAGGGACCGCAGTGATCAAGATATACACAGCCAAATGGCCGATTGGAAATACATAGCTGTGTTTGTGGTGGGCGTGTGACCGTAGACGGTTTGATTTGTTGACAAATGTCACAAGAAAGCACATCATTACGGGTTTGTTTATATAAACCATGCCATCAATAACGTTGCTGTAAAATAGAGACTGTCGCTGACATCCCGGCATGAGCAGAAGCCATGCCCTCGTGTGCGGCTATGATCAAAGCAAGTCTGCGGTCCATGTTGGGAATCAGTCGATCCCCAACAGATGTAATCTTAACATAAGGAACTTGTTCGGGAGATATATGATAAGAATACTTCAAAGGGAAACCCTGCGGATAGGCCGTTCCCTCCTTCGTAGCAGCTACTGCTGCCAGAATATCATTATCTATTTTAGTCATGGACCTTGTAACTGCTGCTACGGAACATGTGGCTACTGCAGATTTGGCCGCTTTGTCAGCCAAAAAATTACCAAGAGCATGTGCTCCTACACGCTGATGGCCAAGAGTATGGATAACTTGCTTGAGGGGCAGACGTTGTTTATGGTCTGCCACTCGAACTCAAAGCATTTTATGCTTGATTGCGCTGCCTTTAGAGTCTCGATAGTCATTCTGAGACCAAAAGAATAAGTTGTCATTAAAACATTGAACACTGTAGTAAGAATCGCATACAATGAGAGTATTCACATTAGGATCAGCAAACTCAAGGGCTAGAACAAGAGCACGCAGCTCCGCCAATTGTGCTGTACAGTCTCCAAGTGCCTGAGTATGCACTATGGAAGACTTAAATTCTCCATTGACAATCGAACCAGCCACATTAGCGCAAGCCGCAGAATAAGCGTGTTTGAAACCAGTGGCCTGTTGAGCCGAGTCATCGGTATAAATGATACATTTGTACTCATCCAAAGGAAGCAAAGACAACGGAGGAGGATGAACGTGTTCATACTGTAAAAACTCCTGTGTCTGAAGAGCAGGATCAAAGATAAACGTGACATCAGACGATGTGAAAGAAGTAGCCCATTGTATCCAACGGGGATGTACTGCCTTAGAATTGGGTACACTTGCCTTAGTCACTGCTTCTAAGGCACAGAAAGGCGTGACCATAAGAATGCGTTTTCCTTGCGCCAGCGAGCGTTCTTTCAGAATCCCCATTTGGACCACCGTCAAAACTTTTTCAACATTCGAAAAACGCATTTCTGCCCTAGTGTACAAATGTGATTTGTATGCAATAGGTACCGTGTCCCCCTCATTGAACGTCAAGTAGGTGAAACCCACCGTCTCCGGCACTATACATATCACCAGGTTCGTGGTATTATCACGCGTCAACAAGTAGTTAGTTGCAAGCATATCAGATTGCAAAGATTGTAGAATAGCGGTATGTTCTGGAAGCCAGCTGGCAGAAGAATATGTTGGTTGTATCAACGCATAAAGCGGTTTGATACTCTGGGAATAATCGGAGATGTATGTCCTCCCGAAATTCAAAAATCCCAGCAAAGACTGAAGTTTCTTCAGCGTAGAGGGAGGTTGTAATTGTGCACATTTCTCCAGAAAGTGGGGGGCCAACCCCCTACCTTCATTATTGAGCTCATAGCCCAAAAAGAGTACCACAAAATGAGTGATGTGTGATTTAGAAAAATTGAATTTGTATGCATAGTCGGCAAACGATAAAATGATGCAGTCGACTCGGACAAGATGAGGCATTAGTTCGTCGTCCATCAGATAAATATCATCAACGTACAAGAACGCATCTGGATCTATGTCGTGCAACAAAGACTCAACACACGCAGCAAAAGCCCCGGGGCTGTTCTTATACCCCATAGGCAGACGTGTAAATTCTTTCTGATTTCCGACGGCGGTGAATGCTGTCAAGTCACGGCTCTCAAGAGCCAGATTATGACTATAGAAACCATTGGATACGTCCAGTGTAGTTTTGTATTTTTTACGAACAAGGTTGTTCACTAGCGCAGAGCTGTGTGTGTTCTGTACCGCAAAAGTACGACAATGACTATTCAAATTTCGATAATCCAACACAATGCAATATGAACCATCAGGTTTTGATACCGGAAAAAGAGGATTATTCATCGGTGATACACAGGATTCAATCACTCCTTGATACTCCAACTGAGTTAGAATGCCACAAACAGGAGTCTTAGCCTCACGTCTGATTGGATACTGCGGTTGTGGTTGTGCCATAGACCGTAATGGAATCAACATCCCAGCCCACCTGATTACGGTACACCGCTGGGGAAAAGCCCACTCAGCTGCGTAAGCCTTTGCATGTTCCTCAGGGACGTAACGCGAAAAACTCGGAAGTATCACATCCTCCAAAATGTCATATGAGGAGGTGAGATGTTTCCAGAAAACCGCTCTGATTGGACGCTGTATATCACCTTCAATTTGGAAGACAATATCATGTAGTCTACCGGGGGGGGGTGCAACTCGGGTATCTGCTGTTTCTACTGTAATGAATGTATCAGTTGCTGTCGCCTACAGACAGGGACGCAGTGCCTCCTGCACTATGGTAACCTCTGCTGCGCTGTCGAGCAGAGTCACTGCCCATGTCCAGTCTAGGAGTCGCGTTCTCACCGTCTGAGGCATATTTTGCAGTTAAAGCGGCAACTTTTTTCTTCTGATATGGGGGTCAAAAACGATCCTCTTGTTTGGCTTTAACATCAAACTGTCGAGGTTGATCTCGTCCCTGTTGTGTGGTCGGACATTTGGCACGATCCTGGCGTTCACCACCACCGACTTGAGAGTCCGATGTGTCCTGTAAAGAACGAGGAGAGCGCTGATCAGGGACTTGAAATCTATCAGGAGTCTTAATTTTCGCGCGGTCGCGCAAGTCATAAGTATGCTTAGAAGACTCAGGTGTCGGTGAACCAGCACGTGAACCTTGCTTCTGCTGTTGTTGTTGCTGCCCCTGTTTTTTTATTTCTCCAGTTCCTTTTAGGAATGAATGGGCGCCCATCTGTGTCAGTCTGGGCTTTTTGTTGAGTTTGAGATTGCGTTTGCATTTGAGTAAAAGGCTTAACTCCCAGACTATTGCGGCCCAAGGATTTATAAGCCTTAGCAATAATCTTTGGTAATTTGCGCTGCTTGTCTGCGTCTGCCACAGCCTCCAAGCGATTAGCCACTTGTAAGCTTACAGCATCACCCTTAACATTAGCAAGGATCATATCAGCAACAATGTCGAACACCCCCATCAGTCTCATCCCCAATTCCAGAGCCGCCTCGGCTCCGTGTTCATCCTGAACCCGCTTTATCACAGAAGGGAGCACGGTCATTGAGGGGGTGCCGAAACCCATCTAATATACCGCTGCAAACACTCTACCCCAAGTGTTACAATAAGCTAATTGGGGAACTAAGCCTTTAGGTAAACCTATGGTTAGGATCCTGTGTTTCTCCACAGGAGTGGTGTTCGGAAAAACAGCTTCGATAATTTGGGTGTGGAATATACCCAGCCAAAACAGACCACGTAGGCCCATCTATCGATAAAGGGCCTAAAATGACCGGTGTTATTGGGTGAGGAAGGGCGTCATTAAACCATATTTGGTGTTGCCAAGCCATTAGCGGAACTTCCAGAGACCTATAAGGCCGATAATTCTGAGGAAGGGCCGTGGCAGTATATTCGTGAAACTTATTATCTGTTCCATCCACCGCCGGAAAGGTGACCCAAGAATAAAACACCTCGAAGCGGTAAGCTGCACTGCTTCTACAACAAAAATGAGCGCAACACCAGCATTAGGGACCCCATATTGAGTCAAATAAGCCTTGATTGCTGCTCGGTTAGGAGGTGCAATGACAAACGCCATAATCAATAGCAGAGAATAACAACCTATGTGTGGCAGCGCAATAACGGGTTTACTAAGAAAGAGAAAGACCTTTTAAAATTCAAGCTTGAAAAACCTATAAAACATCAATATAGGAGGCTACACCGTCACAACCGTCTCCAGAAAAAGATGTGAGGGGATTGTGGACAAGCACAAGCACTACTCAGGAGTCTCCCAGATAAGAACCAGACCAAACGTTGGCAGCGCCATGTTGCGGGAATTCTGCACATACAGAACTATGCGCAGGAAAACAGGACCTCGGTGTATAGGGGTGTACCAACCTACCACCTTAGTACCCAAAATCCCAAAACCGACTAGCTATAATGTCTCATTCGTTCTCCTCCAAAATCACAACGCTACAAATGATTAGACAACACAGAACACAACACTCCCGACTCTCTCAGGAATCGCAGTAGCAAGACATACCCTTTCGCTCGCTCACTCGTACTTGTCCACAATAAGAATGGTCAGAGTCACTGTTATAGTTCAAAATGTTTATTTTAACTATCGTGCTCTATAATGCACTATACGAGCCACTACCAGCAGTGAAATGCATAAACCTAGAACAATTAGCATTGTTACAATTCCAAAGAATATAAAGGGGGATGTCATCATATACAGACAGTGGAAAAAGGACTATAAGGCCTAAGCACCCTCCCCTTGGTAAAGTGATGTTTATTATATAAAAGAAGATCTCTGGGTTTTGTCAGCAGAACCAATACCTTAGTGCCTAGATGGAAGTTTTACATCATAGGAACAGCATAGCTCTTCTCCCTGGAAAGGACCCTCTCCAAGTGTGTGTCAGAACAACATGCATCCCTGTAATATCAAAGCACGAGTTTCCAGTAGCGCAGCTGCATTAGCATGTTTTGTCTAGATGCTAGGGACTGACCAGAACAGAATAACAAGGGGCATTGTTTATCGACCTTGCACATCGTGTTCAGACTAAACTCCAAGAACAGGCAGAGAACGCAGAAAGCAGACAATTCTCATGTGAAAGGCACAAACAGAGTCTTGCAAAACAAAGTCATGTAGTAACATGCGCAAAAGCAGCATCATGGCAGCCGTGCTCATGCTAACTGAGCAAGGTCGACAATGACCCCAACGGCCACATAACTACAGACTTCAATTTACCGCAGGCCCCAGCTCAAACAGAAGACTGGGATGCCTTAACAGAATTTAAAAAAGAACAAGTGAGAACAGTACTCTATTGCGCAATGATGACATAATACTTGTGTGCTAATGCAGCACCAAAAGGGTTATGGGTTGCCAATACTCCCTATATCTTCTTGAAGGATATGATTTTAATTAAAAAAGATTGGGCATCCATCTTCTGGCGCTGCACCACAGATTGGTTAGTTCTAATTATAAAAACAGCTACTAGACTGTCTGAAGCATTCACCATCAAGATACAGATAAGCAAAACATAATTAAAATCAACGGTGCAGATTTCGGTCTTTAAGAAAAAATTGGATGACATCAACAAAGAGATCAAACACAAGGAAATGATGGACGGAGCACTGAAACCTTTCAGACACTCACCCCCAGTCACAGATCTGAGTTGAATCCATTATCATTCTTTAGCTCACTTTGCCACCCCAGTTCCGACCCAGCCATATGCAAATCAGCTGTACATATTCACAGAAAAAACAAAGGTTACAGGGACGTTATAGTTAGGCTCAGGTTTCACTCATGCAAAACCAGAGAAATCAGTCAGCTGAGCTAGCTATACCTTACTCCCCGCAATGCCCTGCTTATGACCTCACATATTACATCACTCATGACATGGTCTGTGACATCACTGATGACATCTCAAATGACACTAGTGATGACAACGTTTATGAGTTTTAAATTTATATACCAAGGTGTATTGATGAATAAGTGGGTGTATGAGTGCCTGTATGGATGATTCAGTGGGTGCGTGACTGACTGTATAAGTGAGTGATTAGGTGTCTCAGTGAATGTATGGGTGAGTGACTAGTTGTGTAGATGTCTCTATCAGTCTGTCAGTTGGTGTCTAAGTGGCTGTATGGGTTGGTGAGTGGGTAAGTGAGTGGCTGAATGGGTGATTGAATGGTTGCCTGAGTACCTGTATAGGGGTAGGAGTGTCTGTGTGGGTGGGTGAGGGTGTGTGTGACTGCCTGCATGGATGAGTGAGTGGGTGAGTCAGTGGCTGTATGAGTTAGTGAGTGCATCTGTGAGGGGCTGTATGGGTGACTGAGTGTGTATATGGCTGTGTCGGTGAGTGAATGGATGTGTCTGTGGTAACTGCATATGTGAAAGGCAGTATAGGTGAGTATTGGAGTATATGGGTGACTGTATGTGTGAGTGAGTGATTATAAGAGGTGGTCTTGTTGGCCTCTAGGGACCCTCATCAGCCAACCAGTAGTGTGCCAGGAGGCATGTTTGCAGAGTAGTGGAGAAAGAGGGCATGGCCTCCAGAGAGTTGCTAGCTTTTTTTCTTTTTTTTATATTTTATGAAGGAGGGGCTTTTTTTATTTCTTTAATATGAAAAAAACGAGATGGAGGCAGTGCGGATGCGCAGTCGCGTGGCCCTCCTTCTCAGACCGATTTCGGCCCTGAGGACCCCATACCCCGGGGCCAGGCCTTTTCTTTTTTTTTTATATTTTATGTGAAGGGAGGGGGAGCCGGCATTGCTTTTTACACACAGAGAGCTTCTGACATGCAGCTTCCTGTGTGTAAAATGCTCTCGCTTGCTCAAAGCAGAGCACTGTGTGTTATGGCATGGTGAGAGCAGTGCTCCCTCCATGCCATAGCAAACTGCAATGTCCTGGGGGTGGGTACCCTGGGACATTGCTGGAGCAGACCCTGGGGGTGGCGGTCCCCAGCGCCATGTAGGGCTCCAGGAGGGGGGATGTGTGGCCCCCCTCCTTTGTTTAAATTTTCCCTGTGGAGGTGGCGGTCCCTGGGGCAGGGGGGTCCATGAGGCCCCCCAAATAATTTTGATTAGCCCAGGGGAAGTGGCGGTCCCTGGGGCTGTGGGTGGGCCCACATTCATAATTTAAAAATGCTCTGGGGAGGTGGCAGTCCTCGGGGCTTTGAATAGCCCAAGGAGGGGGGCCCTGTGTGCCCCCTCCTGAATTTGACATATGCCCCCGGGATCTGGCCCACACAGGAGATATTTTAAAGCACTTGCCTTTTTTTAAATGTTACCGTGGCTTTGGGGCTCCACCCGCGAGTCTGTGGCAAAAATCTTTAAAAAAATGCTTTTTACCCCAGCAGAGTCACTGAGGGACCCCTACCAATATCTGGGGGTCAGTGTATTCCTACACTGCCCCCTTTCTCTTTTTAAAACTTTTTTTCTGGAACTCAGCTCCAAGCTGAGTTTCAAGATGGCTGCCATCACTTCCTGGTTGAAGTGTTGACAGCCAAGCAAATTGCAATAGGATCCGCAGGTCCAATGCAAGGACTCGCGTCCCCAGATATATATATTATTTTAAGTTATATATCCGAAAAACAACGGAACCAATTTACTCCAAACACAAAAAACACGCTTTCTGTACCAACATCTAGCTTTCTGCCAAATGTGGTGTAATTCTGTTCAGCGGTTCGGGCTGTACTCCCTTCCAAAAATTAAAAATCCCCATAGAAATAACATGGGGAATACGTGTTTTTGGGACCCCCAGCCCCTTTTTTTTCTCAGCCCCCGCTTGATCACCCCAAAACTTTCACTAAGCAGCTGGACCAAAAAGGGGACATTTTCTGAATATTTCGTTTATATTCATCAAGCGGCGCCAAAGTTATTGGCAAAACAAGAAACGCCTTTCCTATTGCCAGTATGTGAAAAAAATACATATATATATTAAGGTGCATTAAGATGTGTCATGTCATTCACTGCTGTTATGTTATCCTGTACTTTAATATGCTGTGTTATCCGGTGGTATGCTGTGGCATCATAGAGTGTGTTATGTCTTGCTGTTCCGTGGTATGTTATGATAGGCCGGAAAGAGTTGTGTCATGCTGCGTTGTGATGTGTAACTTTAGTGTTTACAATCTTGTGCCATGTTTTTTGATTTACTTGTTGGATCATGTTGTGCTATGCTGTTTTAGTGTGACAAATTATGACGTTATAATGTTATGTCATCTGTGCTACAGTTTGTTATTTTCTGTAAAGTTGCAGTATCTTATTGTGGGGTATGTTTTTTCATGCTGTGATTTGCTCTGCTATATTAAGATGTTTTATGTTGTGTCATTGTGTCACCCAAGTAAATACATCGGAAAACAAAACGAATTCTTCATTAAAATCCACATATTGTGTCACATCTCTAGTCTTCCAAAAGGACAACACAATGTCTCATCACCAAAACCTAATGGGAACTAACATGGGGTAATGTAACATCCTCGAAATGCCATGGACTTGGTGGACATCCCCTCTGAACAATGACAAAGTATGAACCACATAAAAGCCAATTGCAAAAATGGGATGACTTAAAGTTCACTCTCTCTATAGACTTCTTATTGTACTTTTTAAATAGTGTATGGCCTGAGGTTTCTAAACATTAAAAATACCTGTAGCCAAACCTAAAACAGCACAGCAGAAGCAATGTCTTGGGAACAGGAAAGACATTCCTACAGCTACAGGTGTGCAAAGTCCCGTACCCACCAACCATGCAATGAAGTTTCATGAGGGTGCAAATTTATCCAGTTTTCTTTTGCATTTTCTCATGTATTTACACTTACAAAACATAACCAAGTCAAGCATGACTTTTTGCAGATTTTTCCTTTATACATTTTACATTGCAAAGGAGAAGAACACTATGTCCCCAATATCACATTTAGAATTCCCAATATTGTGGGGATCGGTATATCTGAAATACAAAATTAGTGCAGGATTCCAACTCTTTCCTTATGGGATAGGGAATTGTAAGAAATTGGGTTCTTGGTTGAGGGGATGGAAGCTCCACTCAGGGACCAACCACAATCCTTGTCAGGCTAAACTACAACAGTCACAAAATTAACCTGTGCTTAACCCAGTGGTAGCTTGGCATTAAGCAGTCAGGCTTAACTTAGGGGGAATGTGTAAAGTACATTTTGATGAGTAAAATGATTACCAGAACAGCACAAATAAAATCAGTAGAACCGGTGATATTCAATTTCAATATTTTAGGTTAAATACAGAGCCTAAAAGCACAATGCACCACTCATGGTCATCTGGTTGTGCTAGGCCGGGGGAAAATCACAAGTTCAAGCTCACCATGATGGAGCGCGGGCCAGATACAGGGACGAGGTTTGCCCCGTTGAAAGAGATACCATCTCAAAGTCTTGCGTCAAGAGCTATTTTCTCAATAGAGGAGGGAGCAGAGAGAATGCCATGGATGGTCGTCACTGTACCTCAAAGAGAAGGCCGAGCTGTGTGGTCTGTCATGGGTGTATAGCAGTGAGTAAGTCAGGTGGTTCAGACGGTCATTGCTGGAACTTCGCATTGGCGGGCACCGCAGACTGTCTATGCTGTAGCGGAAAGTGCAGATTTCATGTTGCCAGTCGCCACTAGCGGTCACTGTAACACAAAGAGTCGGTCCTCACCGGAGGGTGTTGGTGGTCACTGAAGGTGGCAGATCTCTGTGCTAAGGAGCTCATCCATGGGCATGATGAGGAAAAACTTTAGGAATTTACCTTTTCTTCTCTGGAGGAGCTCAGACTGATGCCAAGCAAGGGGCCAGGACCTGCGAGCAACTCTTGGGGATCAAGAACTCACTCCAGCAGGGGCCAGCATGACTCAGGTAGGTCCAGTTGCAGGTCCAGGCAGGTCCAGTTGTAGCAGGCAGCTAGTTAGTTGCAGGGAGGCATCGGAAGCTTGTTATGATCTTGTAGCTCAAACAAGAGGTTAGCCAACCGACCCTTGGCGTCACTCAGGTTTGCTCGGGATGAAGGTAAGCATGTCCAGATTTCAATCTCAAACAGTAAGGCAGTCTTCCAGCAGCAGGGCAGTCCTCTGGTAGCAGGGCAGTCCTTCATCTGTAAGATCCACAGGTCCAGGAGTGTTCTGAAGAGTGGCTCTGTAGGTCCAATATTTATACCTGGTGCCAGCCTTTGCATGTGCTGGAACTCTCTGTCCTACCCCCACATATTGTTATTGTTCTGGAAAGTTTTTCCGTAAACCTGTCAAGGACCCAAGACAAAAGGCTGGTGTCAGGTTCCTTTGTGTGTGATGGAGAAAAGGTGTTTGAAATGCAAGTGGGGCAGGTCTCATATCTCCCACAAGCTGTCTTGGCAGGACGGCTCATCCTGCCCATACCTAGTCATCTTTTGTCACTGTATAGGTGGAATACACAAACCCCAACAGCAGTGTCATTCATAGTCATTTGACCCAGGACACTGGCAGAAAGCACAAATTGTTAGGACAAATAAATGGCAACTTTTTAAAAGCGACATTTTCAAAATTGTGACTTAAAATCCAACTTCACCATTCAAGAGGATTCTTATTTACAATTCATTTAAGTGTTAACAGTGGATTTCCATCCCCTCCCAATCCAAAGTTATGACTTATTAAATATAATAAGGAACCCAGTGTTAGTAAATGAGAGAGATAGGCCTTATAATAGTGAAAAACTACTAGAGGGGTTGTTCACTACTAGGACACATAACTTAAGTACACAGGCCATACCTTTTAAATAAGATGCACCTTGCCCTATGAGCCTTTAGGGCCTATATTAGGATGATTTATAAATTTTGAAAGAGGAAGGTTTAGGCCTGGCAAAATGTTTATTTTATCAGATTTAAAGTGGTGATTTATAACTGCACTACAGGCTGCAGCGGCAGGCCTGTGGCATGTTTTAAAAGGCTACTTTACTGGGTGGGGCAATGAGTTCTTCAGGCCTACTAGCAGCATTTCATTTACAGGCTCTGGGTACATGTAGTACTATTCACTAGAGGCTTGCAAGTTTGTTAGCAGGGAAAAGGTGCACAGAGTCCTAATGTCAAAATGAATGGGTTCAGCAACAGAAGACAAACATCTGTCGGAGTTGAAGTTGAAGTTTATTTTATTTGCATGGTTAATTAAATCCTTTGCATCATTAAGGCACAATGATACACCCCCTTTCTCCATCACTCTGCAAACACGCCACCTGGCACACTGCTGCTTCGGGGAAGAAGTCCACTTTAGTCCTGATGCCCTCAGGAGGCAGTGGGACCTCATCGCCCCACCATCAGTGTGCCGAGAGATGCATTTGCAGAGTGGCGGAAAAGGTGGAGTGGCCTCTGATTACCTCTCAGCAACCCCACTGTGTGGGGCTTCCTGGAGGTAACAGGTGGGCTAGTTGTCCCCTAAGGACCCTCAGCAGCAAAGGGGACTTCATCCCCAAACCAAGAGCGTGCCAGGAGGCGCGCTTGCAGAGTAGTGGAGAAAGGGGGCAGGGCCTCCAGCGAGTTGCCAGCTTCCTTTCTTTTTATTTTAGGAAGGGGGCTGTGTAGCCCCTCTTCCCTTGACCCTTTTGAGCCCCAGGGACACCATCCCCGGGGCCTGACCCATTTTTTTGCATTTCAATAAATTAAATCGTGAGGGGGACACTCCCTGTGGGACCCCCTGAACAGGCCTAGGGGGTCAGAGTGTTTCTACCCTGCCCCTTTTCTTTTATTAAATCTTTTCTCTTGTGACTCGGTTGCCAACACTTCCTGGTTGTTGGCAGCCAATCAAATCTCATGCACGAGATCGGGATGGTTCGCGGAACCACCGCAGCCACCATTGTATATATGAGAAATCTTTACATTTCTCAGGAACTACTGAATGGATTTGCACCATTTAACAAAAAGAGTGGTTTCTGGCCCAAGAGCTAACTTTTTGTCAAATTTGGTGTAATTCCGTTCAGCAGTTCGGGCTGTAGCCGCTTCAAAAGTTTCCTATGGAAATTAGAATGGAGGAAAAGCACTTTGGGACCCCCTTTTTCTCAGCCCCTGCTTGACGGATCACTCTGAAATTTTCAAGACTGCAGCTGACGTGACTGACCCATTAGTTTTGAAAATTTCGCAAAGATTCTTCATACGGCACTAAAGTTATTGGCAAATCAAAAAACGCTCTTCGTATGGAAACTAGGTCCTAACTATAACTACCTACTGGCAGTCGCCAGTAGGTAGCTATAGTTTAGATTCCATAGGAAAAGGGTTTTATGTTTTGCCAAAAACTTTTGCGCCGCTTGTCAAATCTCCACAATATTTTCACAAAGCTTCCCCTTTTTGGTTCAGCTCATTTTTTGAACAGGACTACAGCCCAAAGTGCTGAACGGTTTTACACCAAATTTGGCAGAAAGCATGCTTTTTGTGATTTGGTGTAAATCCGTCAGTACTTTTTCTGATATCTAACTTAAAAAAATATAGATATCTGGGGACGCGAGTTCTTGCACTGGACGCGCAGATCCTACTCAAATTTGATTGGCTGCCAACACTTCAACCAGTAAGTGTTGGCAGCCATCTTGAGAAATTTAAAAATAAAGAAAAGGAAGCAGGGTAGGAATACCCTGACCCCCCAGATATGGTAGGGAGGCACCTCAGGGACTCCGCCAGAGGTAAAAAGCATTTATTTTTACATTTCGACTTAGGGATAAATCTGTGGCAACATTTTAAAAAAGCAAGCATGTGCTCCTGTGTTTGCTTTACAATAACCCCCAAGTGGGCCAGGTCCCAGGGGCATATGCTAAATATAGGAGGGGGAGAATAGGGCCTCCTTCCTAGGGCTTATCAAAGCCCAAGGGACTGTCACCTCCCCGGGGCACTTAAATTATGAATGCGGGTGGGACCACTGGGCCTGCCCGCAGCCCTGGGGGCCACCACCTCCCTGGGGCTAATTCCAATTGTGTGTGGGGACTCACAGACCCCCCTGCCACCCGGGGACTGCCACCTCCCTGGGGCTAATTTCAATATTATGGGGTGCCACACAGACCCCTCTGTCCAGGGGACGCCACCTCCCCGGGGCACACTGTTTTTTTAAAGTAAAGCAGGGGAGGCAGTACAGCCTCCCTTGCTGCCTGGGGACCGCCACCTTACCAGGGCACCCCAGTAGTTAAGGGGGTCTGTTGCGGACCCCCGGAGAATACCACGCCCCAGGGGCAGATTTGAACAAAGTAGGGGGGCCACGTGGCCCCTTCCAGGAGCCCTACATGGCCCTGAGCCACCACATCCCAGGGCCGGCTCCAGCAGTGTCCCGGGGTGCCCACCCTTGAGACATTGCAGTTTGTCATGGCTTGGTGCTCCTGCAAAGCAATAGCAAACAAGTGCTCTACTTTCAGCAAGCTAAAGCATAAAATGCTCTCGCTTGCTGAAAGCAGAGCAAGTTTCTGTTTCCCTGCCAGCTGTGAAGTGAGCAGGGCAACAGATATTGCTTTGGGCTCCAGGGAGCTGCATATTCAGCAGCTCCCTGGGTCTCAAAGGAATGCCGGCTCCTGCAGGAGGTGGGGAGACGGCAGGGACTGTGGGGGCCTTTAGGCTCCCCCCGCCATCCCCAACAAAGTGGACAAGCCATGGGGGATAGGATCCCCGGACGATATCAGCCTGGGGATAGGTGCTGCATGGGCCCCCCTCCCCTTTTAAAAAAAATATATATATATATCAAGGAGATGGGGGTCTCTGAGGAAGGGGGCCGCAAGTCCACCCTCCCTTTCTATTATAAAAAAATAATAATAAAAAAGGGGCAGGCCCCAGGAATGGGGTCCGTGGAGCCAAAATCGGTCCAGGAGTGGGGGGCCCATGGCCCCCTCTCATTTTTTGTAATTAAGATATTTTAAAAAGGGTCAGGCCCCAGGGGATAGGTGAGAAAGAATGTTATGAGCTACTCTCCTCCAACCCAATTGGGATACTCACAGAACATTTAAATAGACATTTGAAACAGTGGCACGGGCTGGGTTTACTGGATGAGTTCACTTACTTACGGGTTGACCGTCCCAGGTACCCGTGCATCTACACGCTACCAAAGATACATAAGGACCTCCCTTTTCCTCCAGGGAGACCCAACATATCAGGAAATGATGGGCCTACCGAGAGGATTTCGGAATATGTGAACACATTTCTGAAACCGATGGTTAGTAACTTACCATCGTACATCCGTGACACTAAGCACATACTGGGAATTCTTACAGATTTAAATTGGGAAGATAATATGACCTTAGTCACCTTGGATGTCACGGCTCTGTACACCAGTATACAGAGAGAAATTGGGTTACGTGCCATTAGAAAGATTCTCAACACCAGATATGCTAGTGCATGGAACCACACAGAGATGCTGGTTAACATGATTGAGCTTATTTTGGATAACAACGTTTTTTTGTTCAAAGATAAGTGGTACAGACAAAAACAAGGGGTGGCCATGGGCTGCAGATTTTCTCCCTCGTATGCCAACCTTTTTATGGGTTGGTTCGAGGAGAGGATGATTTGGGGTCCCATGGGCACCAGATGGAATGACTCTATCCTGTATTGGGGCAGGTACATCGATGATTGCTTGTTGATCTGGACAGGCACCACTGACAGACTCTTGGGATTTTTCGAATACCTTAACAGCAACAAATGTAACATCAAATTTACTTTTGAATTCAGCACAATCAAGATTACTTTCCTAGATGTAGAGCTTTATGTCAGGGAGAACAAGATACACAGCAGACTTTTTCGCAAAAAGACTGCTTGCAATGCTATACTACATGCATCTAGTGCGCACCTTGCGCACCAGATTAAGGCCATCCTGTTTGGAGAATTGATCCGGGCAAGACGTAATTGCAGTTACGACCCTGAATTTGAGGAGTGTAAGAAAGGTTGATGGCCCGCTTCCGAATAAGGGGTTATGACAAACACACGCTTTCCAGAGCTGAACAGAGAATACACAAGATCAAAAGACAGGATACACTGAGGGAGCGGATCAAGATTGCCAAAAAAGATGAGAAGATACACATGGTGACCAATTATAATACTTGGTCCATGGTGTTAATGCGCAGTTTAAATAGACATTGGCATATTTTGAGAGCAGATAAATCCTTATGCGGATCAATCTCGGACAGGCCCGACATTAACTATCGAAGGGGTGTATCCCTTAGGAATCTATTGAGCCCAAGCTACCCTGGGATGAGAGCGAATGAGAGTTGGCTGGCTCCTCGCACGATTGGATTTATGGGTGTGGACACTGCAGTGCATACAGGTGGGCGAGCAGTAAGAAGACACTTTTCAAGGGCCCAGGTGACAAAACATATAAGATTAGGTCCAATATTAACTGCTACATGAAGTATGTTGTATACGTGATCGAGTGCAAATGTGGCAAAAAGTATGTGGGCAGCACCATAAGGACTCTGCGTGAGAGAATAGGGGAACACATGAGAGCGGTTAAACAAGGGGATATCAGGTATCCCATTGCTGCGCACATAGCACAATGCCCCACACAGACCAGGAATAGGGTATTTACATTTTATGGCATTGACCAAATCCTGACGCACCGTAGAGGGGGCAACAGGGAATTGACTTTACGCAGGCGAGAGGCCTTTTGGATTCTCAGGTTACGCAGCACAGAGACAGGGCTCAATGTTGACCAGGAGCTTCATTACTTTCTGGGGAGATAAATGGTGTTCGTCATAATGTGTATGTTATAACATGCCTGATCCGAAGAGGGTAGGTGCAGGTTACGTCACCTGCATATACGTTTGCAACACTTTGCTTTGGTTATCATCACATATATTGTTTTGGTTGCTTCTGCATTGTACTAACATAAGAAATGTATGAGTTGGGTATGTCATTTGACATATGCGACTCCCTGTTAAATACACCGTTAATTCCAGCCATTCGGTTCATATGTTTTAAACACTGTTATCCTTGTACTTTGTCCAGGAGATGGAGAAGCACAATGTATTTGAACATAGCTCCAATGAGGCATACCTAGAATATAGAAGGTTCCATTCACGATGAGCGCTTTTCATTAGTAAGCTTTCACAACAGCTACTGATTCAACACGCATTGGTTTGGACAGTTAGCAATGCGTATTTTCATGAACACTCTAGTCAATAGCGCCGTCAGATGATGTGTCAGTATATTAGACATGATTTGTGGGTCTGTTAGATTGTGATGACCAGATCTGGTTATGAAACAATATATTTTACCTAGCTTTAATGCACACACTCATGTGTTGGAAGTGTGACTTTTCAATATCACTAAAGAATTAATCGTCGATTTGTGGACGCTTCGGTTTTCCTTTTAGCTGTGCGACTCACAGATTGTCGCAGGACGTGATTGGATTATGCATGACTGTGGTTAGCCTGAGATGACTTATTATGTATATGGAATTGACATCTTCACACTACAAGATGGCTGCCATGCTCAGGCAGAGCTAGTCCTATTTCTATTAACATGGCTCCAGGTCTATAAGAGCGGGAAACTCCCATTGCCGGCTCTCGTACTCGAGGACCGGACAGACTGATCTAGTTGCGGCTGCACTACGGCACGTAGCGGTAAGTTTCTGGGCTTGCGACCTGATTTTAAACAGTGTGGGAATTTGTTTTAAATTAATTGTGGGTCTCGCTCGAGCGCCATATAGTTACTAATAATTTTGGAAAGTGTATCAAAGGGAGCACTTATCGTCAGGGAAGCCGGTCACATCAGAGCTTTTCCCTTCTCATTACAGGGGTGCTTTTACTGAAAATTACGGATTTACCCACTTCGAAGCAAGGATACTAGACTCACCCGCAGTCTTAAGTGTGTGGGATGGAATTATCACCACATGGAAAGTAGGTGGTGATTTGATACATAAGGCTATTTTGGGAATATATTTGATCAAGAGGATCAATTTTGACAGGCTCTTAACTGTACTTTTTTGTTTACGTCTGCATAGGTTGCCACCAATGACATTGAAGGTACCCCCTTTAGAAGAAATATCACAATGGTGATGCATGTATTTGGCCAGATGGGTGGGATAGTAGTCACCCCCCTTTTGGTCTTTGAAAGCTTTGCTTAAGTACTGACAGCAATGAGAGAAGGGTTTGACATACACAGCCCAGGTGTTTCTTTATAGTTTCGGTCTTGTGTATTTGTGGCTTGATCTAGATGCCCTTATACAGTTTCGGGCTTTGGGAGCTATTTAATCAATAGGTTTTTCTCCATCACCTTGATTTAGTGTTTTTTTAATATGAAATATGCTTGCACGATAGTTTGTTTTATCTTCACTTAGTGATGCTCACAAAGTCACCATCATTGTCTATAGGTCCACCATGTGCATGCTTTTGCACTTGTGTCACGTTTATATCTGAATTGAGCTTGTGCACACCAGTTGTATGTATGGTGTCACAATGGCCATTGTTTATTTTTTGTTTACTCAGCCTTGAGAAAGTCGCGGGACGATTTCCCAGTTTGTGCGCCGAAACGCGTGTTGGCTGATCAGAAAGAAAAGAATAAAAGAAAGAGAAGATTTCTGAAACTGTGTTTATAATTTGTGTATACTTACATTGATATTCAATATCACTCTACAGACGTGTGCTGAGGATTGTGTAAATTTCTATGTTGACTTTGGCCACAACTTTGGGGGAGGTTGGTGGTTCTCCTCACCTTACAGCACCGTAACTCAATACTATCCTGAACTGATATATTTGCGATTGTTCCTAAGGCGCTGTATAACCTATAACTATACCACTGTCTATTAAACCCAGGGGATAGGGTCCCTAGGGCCCAAAATAGTCCAGGGAAGGGGGGGCCATGCGGCCCCCTTCATAAAATAAATTCAGCCGTTATAGGTAGCTGAGCTAACTATAAATCGCGCCACCGCAATGCACTGCTTATGACCTCACATATTACATCACTCATGATGTGGTCAGTGACATCACTGATGATATCTCAAATGACATCAGTGATGACATCATCCAGTGACTGTGAGTGTTTTTTTAATTTTATGAGTGTTAAATATATATACTAAGGTGTATTGGTGAATCAGTGGGTGTATGAGTGACTGTATGGATGACTCAATGGGTGCGTGACTGACTGTATAAGTGAGTGGTTAGGTGTCTCAGTGAAAGTATGGGTGAGTGACTGGTTGTATGAATGTGTGTATCTGTCAGTTTATGTCTAAGTGTGTGTATGAGTGTGTTAGTGGGTGCGTGAATGGCTATATGGGTGATTGATTGGATGTCTGACTACGTCTATGGTTGTCTGGGTGTCTGTGCTTGTGGGATAGGAGTTGTGTGACTGCCTGTATGGATCAGTGAGTGGGTGATTCAGTGGCTGTATGGGGTACTATTGCATGTGTGAGAAGTTGTATGGTGGAGTGAGTGTCTGTGTGGCTGTGTCGGTTATTGAGTGCATGTGTATGTGAAAGGCAGTATATGTGAGTGATGGGGTTTATGAGTGACTGTATGTGTGAGTGAGTGAATGTGAGAGTGGCTATATGGATGAGTGCGTGCTTCTGTCAGTGACTGTATAGCTGAGTGAGCATGTGTTACTATTTGTATGAGTAAGTAAGTGGGTGGGTGTGTAACTGTTTGGGTGAGTAAGTGGCTGTATAATTGACTGTATGGGTGAGTGTCTAGGTGTGTGAGTAGTTGTATGGGTGACTCACTCAGTGTGTGAGAGCCTGTATGGCTATATGAGTGGATATGTCAATGGCTGTATTAGGGAGTGAGTGGGTCTATGAGTGGCAATAATATGGGTGAGCGAGTGGATATGTGAATAGATCAATGAATCAGTGAATGGGTGTGTAAGTACTGGTTTGGCTCTGTGAATGGGTTTGTGAATGGTTGCATGGGAGTGGCAGTGGGTATATAAAAGATTCCATAGGGGTGTGAGTGTGTGTGTGTCAGAGATGCTGTGGATAATGTCATGAGTGATGTCTCAGTGATGTCACTGACCATGTCATGAGTGATGTAATATGTGAGGCCATATACAGTGCATTGCGGGGGCACAAGTTATAGTTAGCTCACGGCTGAATTTCTCTGGTTTTGTACGAGTGAAATGTCAGCCTAACTATAACATCCCTGTAACCTTTGTTTTTTTCCGTGAATTTCTAAGGTTTTATAAATAGTAAGCCCCACACAGCTGGTTTGCTGAGAGGTGGTCAGAGGCCACGCCCCCTTTCTCCACCACTCTGCAAACGTGCCACCTGGCGCACTGCTGCTCGGGGGATGAAGTCCACTTTAGTCCTGAGGCCCTCAGGACACAAGGGGACCTCATCACCCCACCAGAAGTGCACCAAGAGGCGTGTTTGCAGAGTGGTGTAAAAACGGGCGTGGCCTCCAACCACCTATCCGCAATCCTACTGTGTGGGCCTTACTAGAGGTAACAGGTAGGCTAGTTGGCCCCTAAGGACCCCCAGCAGCGAAGGGGACTTCATCCCCCAACCAAGAGTGCGCCAGGCCGATTTCAGCCCCAGGGGCCCCATCCCCCCGGGCCCGGCCATTTTTTTATTAAAATAAAAAAATAGAGGGGGGCCGAGCAGCCCCCCTCCCGAGCCATTTTGGCCCCAGGGACTCCATCCCCCGGGGCTTGGCCAACTCGTTGGGGACAGCAGGGGGAGTCTCAAGGCCCCCACGGTCCCTGCCTACTGACCGCCTCCTGTGGGAGCCGGCATTGCTTTTAGGCAGAGGGAGCTGCAAACATGCATTTCCCTCTGCCCAAATGCATTTTTCATGCTCTCGCTTCCATGAAGCGAAGCAGAGTTTGCTATGGCATGGCTGGAGCAGTGTTCCCCCCATGGCTTAGCAAATTGCTATGTCCCAGGGGTGGGCAACCCGGGACATTCCTGGAGCAGGCCCTGGGGTGTGGCGGTCCCCAGGGCCATTTACGGCTCCAGGAGGCGGCCGCGCAGCCCCCCTCCCATCTTTCAAATAGCCCCTGTGAGAGCACAACAGGCACGGAGCAGCCTGTCACTTAATAAGCAACAGAAATTCCGAAGCCCAGTTCTGGAACAGCAGTGCATTTATTTCAAGTACAAAAAGCAGCATGTTAGGTGACTAACGGGTACATGCATCAATGTAGGCTTTTGCGATTCCTTAATTGCGATTATTAAGGAATCGCAATTAAGGAATTGCAAAAGCCTATGCATGTAGGAATCGCTATAAAATGAGCGATTCCCAAACATTCCTTAATTGCGACTTGCAAATTGCGAGTCGCAATTAGGGAATGCCTTCCCATTCATTCCTATGGGCCTACAGGCCCATAGGAATGAATGGGAAGATTGCATGCGCAACTTGCGAGTACCAATAGGTACTCGCAAATTGCGCATGCTATCCCAAGGGTGCAAGGGTGTCAAAAGGACACCCTGTTGCACCCCTGAAATTGAACTGTGCACACATGTTGCGCACACACATGCCCCAAGGGCATGTGTGTGTGTAACTCTACAACTTTGAAAAGGCACTTTAGTGCATTTTTCAAAGTTTTTGCAAATTACCATCAAGTTCAAATTGATGGTAATTTGCGCCCCCTATTAGCAAAATAGCTATTTGCGATTTCATCATGCATTGCATTTAAGGAATCGCAATTTGCGATTCCTTAAATGCAATCGCAATTTAAGAAATCGCAATAAATTGCGATTTCTTAAATTGCGAGAGCCTTATAGTTTCATGCATCGCAGAGGCCCTTTTTGCGGGTGCAAACGGCCGATTTTTGCGACTCGCACTGTTTGCGCTCGCAAAAAAGGTTGATGCATGTGCCTGTAAGTTCTTACAGGCAAGCAGCCTCACCTGTGATCAAGGTTCATTGGAGCTTCAATCCGTAAGGAAGAAGAGCATGCTGCTTTTTGTACTTGAAATAAATGCACTGCTGTTCCAGAACAGGGCTTCGGAATTTCTGTTGTTTACTAATTGACAGGCTGCTCCGTGCCTTTTGTGCCCGAAGCCATCCTGCAGGGCTGGAGACTCCACTTCTCGGAGGAGTTTGTGGATTTAAAGGTGGGAGCATGACCCGCTCACCTCTACGCCAACAAGAGGATTTTCCCAGACACCGGAGCGTGCAGGTGAGAACGGTATACAAGTGGTGGGAAATCCCTCTCCTCTCGACTTTCTGGACACTGTGCAATACACAAGACATTTTCTGGCAGCATCATTAAGGGTAGGCTTGAAAAATACTATGGGGCCGATTCACAGAACTAATCTGAGATAAAATCCTAAAAGCTACTACTTTTGGTATTCACAGAAGGCATTTAGTAGTAGTAAAGTTAGGACTCCTAACTTTACTACTACTAAACTGAGACAAAATCCTAACTTTATGACTTTCGGTATTCACAAAGGCATTTAGTAGTAGTAAAGTTAGGAGTCCTAACTTTACTACTACTAAATGCCTTCTGTGAATACCAAAAGTAGTAAGTTTAGGGATTTCATCTCAGTTTAGTAGTAGTAAAGTTAGAAGTCCTAACTTTACTACTACTAAATGCCTTCTGTGAAAACCAAAAGTAGTAAGTTTAGGATTTTATCTCAGATTAGTTATGTGAATCGGCCCCTGAGACTTGCTGTGCCAGACTGTTTTGAAAAATGCACGTGTTTTTTTCCTATACAAATGCACTGAAAGGTATGACATGGCAATACATAACTGCAATACTTGGACACAATTATGTTTAATTCAGAAAATATATTGCAGTTGTAAAGCAACATTTCACATTAACAGTGCATTTTGGGACATGTATTCTTTTGCACTATGGGAGTCACGTGACAGCCTGGCTACATACAAATTGGCACATAGTCACCTTATAGGCAAGCAGCCTCACATGTGATCAAGGCTCATTTGGAGCTGAAACGCGTAATGAAGAAGAGCATGCTGCTTTTTGTACTTGAAATAAATGCACTGCTGTTCCAGAACTGGGCTTCAGAATTTCTCTTGCTTATTAATTGACAGGCTGCTCCGTGCCTGTGGTGACCGAAGCCGACCTGCAGAGTTGGAGGCTCCCCTTCTCGGAGGAGTTTGTAGATAAATAAATATATATATATATATATATATATATATATATATATATATATATATATATATATATATATATATATATATATATATATATATCACCACCCTTGGTCCTTGTTCCTTAAGGCAACCTGGTTACTCCTGCTACCTGACCAACTACAGTTGGTTCCTGCAGATAAAACAGTGAATACAGTAAAGACATGAGCAAGGTGATTATATATATATATATATATATCAAAACTCCAAAAGCAACCTTTCACCTCCTTGATTTAAAGACACAGGGCGCGAATTCCTCTTGTTTCTTCCGCTTTTATTATTATAAATCCAGAGTCATAACGTGATTCGGTCAGCAAGTGGCCTTGATCACATATATATATATGTGTGTGTGTGTGTGTGTGTGTGTGTGTGTGTGTGAGTTTGGATAGGTGGATAGGGTCCTTTTTGTTAATTGATCTGATTTTGTTAAGTTTTTTTTTTGTCAAAATGTTTTTATCGGTTTCAAAGTTGAAACAGTACAAGACAAACATTGGTGGGAGACACCAGTATAGGTCACAGATCAAGAGTTACAGAAAGCTAGAGTACAATATTCAGTTTGTGTACTAGGACTCAATCTGTGAGAATTGCTCATTGCAAGACCCCTGCCGGCCCCGACCGGGTAGATCAGGTATCACTATGCAAGTGACTTACATTGTTGGTCATGGTATTCTTTAGGAAGCTCCTCCCCCACCCCCTCCCCCAACCCACCCACAAAAAAATTAACAAGAAACAAGAAGAGAAAAAAAGGAATAAACAAACTATGGTATCATGGTCGGAAAAGAAAAACATTTTTCAGGCTTGGTCGCAATTGAGGACAAGTTGACGGGGACCGGGGACGCCCTGAACCTCCAGGGACTCCACCCCCAAGCCAGGGGCCGCTCAGGGGAAAACTAGATATGGAAGAGGTGAAGGGCCCTCAATCTAGGTCCACATGCGAACAAGGATAGACCCTCCGACAGGTACTCCACCAAGGGGGCCCAAACATAGTCAAGCCCCTTTCTCGAATCCTCTACTATGTCCGCCATTCTCTCCATCGCCAGTGCCCGCCATAACCTGGCGTGCCATTGTGTGAGGGAGGGGGCCTCCACCTTCTTCCAAGCTGCCGCTAATGCCATCTTGGCCGCCCCTAGGCACAGCCACATCACGGAGCGATCCCCTTGTGTTTGACGTTTCAGGCTGGGATCCCGAACCCCCAAGAGGGTGTGTTCCAAGGTTGCAGGAATGGATTGCCCAGGATCAGCTTGATTTGGAATAGTATTTCCTTCCAGAAAGGCTTGATGCGCAGGCAGTCCCACCAGATGTGCCTGAAGTCCCCCAAGAGACCGCAACCCCTCCAACATCTATCTGAAGCAGTAGGGAAGATTGTGTGCAATTTCTGTGGGTGCAGGTACCAGTCATACATAATTTTATAGTGAGCTTCCGTTAAGAACATAGACCGGTTATATATGGGGATGTCCCTATATAGGAGTTCCATTGTTTACCCTCCAGTGGAGTGGCCAAGACTGAATCCCAGAACCTTTGGTGTCTAGGCATTGAATGAGACCCCAGAGCCCATATGAGTGAGTAGAGAAAGGAAAGGGTCCCCTTCGTGGAGGCCCCTGATTGTGCAAACTTCTCAATGGGGAGTAACTCCCTGGTTGCGGCAAGCAGAACTTGCGGTTGTTGAAGCCAGTGCTTGAGTTGTATGTATTGGTATTTGTCGGAGGGCTGGAGTTTAAATATTTTAGTGCAGTCCTCAAATGTCAGTAGCTTCCCCTGTTTATACAGGTCAGAGATCATAAGGCAACCTCCTTCCGGCCAGCTGTCGAATGGCCCTTCCTGAAGGGACGATGCGAATACAGGGTTGAAGTGAACGGGGGTATAGGGGGATGGGAAGGTGGTAAGGGGCGTGGCTCTGGCAAGGTCATCCCAAACCCTCAGAGTGGTAGCCGTGGGGGTGCTAATGTAGGCATTTCGTGGTCGATGGTGTTTCTGTTTCCACAAGAGGTCCCAAATTGTCCTGCCCACTATTTGTCGGTCCATGTGAAGCCAGAGTTTTTCGGATTCACGGAGGGACCAGTCAGAGATCACTCTGAGTTGAGCCGCTCTGTAGTACCCCATGAAATCTGGCAAGGCCAGTCCCCCCTCCTCCCGCGCCCTAGTTAACACTCGGTAGGATAACTGCGCCCTCTGAACCTGCCAGATGAACTTAGAGATAATTTTTTTCAGGTCGAGGAAGAGAGCCCTGTCTACCGGGATCGGAAGACCCTGGAAAAGATAAAGCAGCCTATGGAGACCATTCATTTTGACGGCGTTGACTCGCCCTATCGAAGAGATGTAGGCTGTTCTCATCTAGCCAGGTCTGCTTTAAGCTGGCATAGTATTGGAGGATAATTGGCTCCATAGAGGTGTGTTAGCTTGGGAGTGAGTCTGATGCCTAGGTATGTAATGTCTTTGTGTGTGGTTTGGAAAGGGGACATTATGTCTATGCTCCGCATAGTCTCCTTAGGTAGAGTTAGATTAAGGAGGTGGGACTTTGAAAGATTTACCTTAAACCCAGAGGCTTGCTCATACAGGGTGAGTTCTGATTGGATAGCCGGGAGAGAGGACAACGGTCTTGTGATTGGTAGCAGCACGTCATCCGCAAAGAGAGAGATCTTGTGGTCGTCCGTTCCGAACGTGATCCCCTCTATGTTAGGGTTGGCCCGGATGCGTTCCGTCAGGGGCTCGATGCTGAGAGCAAAAAGCAGGGGAGATAGAGGGCAGCCCTGCCTCGTTCCCCGGGAGAGATCAAAAGGTTCGGAAGCCACCCCATTCACCAAAACGTCGGATCTTGGGGTGAAGTAATTGGGCACGCACCATATCTATAAAGGTGTCGCTGAACCCAAATCGCCTCAATTTTCGAGTCAGAAAGTCACAGTCGACCCGATCAAAGGCCTTCTCTGCATCTAGCGAGAGAAGGGCCACAGGGATTCCTTTCCTCTGAACCTTCTCAATAATGTGTACTACCCTCCGGAGATTATCATGGGTTTGCCTCCCCTTGATGAAGCCCGCTTGATCCGGCTGAATGAGCAGCGGCATGACGTGCTCCAAGCGAGTGGCTAATATTTTAGAGTACAATTTGGCATCCAGGTTCAAGAGTGCGATAGGCCTGTAAGAGGCACAGTTTGTGGGGTCTATTCCCGGTTTGGGGATAACGGAGATCAGTGCTTCTCCCATAGAGGGGTGATGCAGCCATTTTGTTATATAGCGTCACCAAACGGGGGACCAGTTCTGGCGCAAAGGTACGATAGAAGTGGGCATTCAGCCCGACCGGGCCAGGTGCCTTTTGAAGCTTAAGTGTGTCTATCGCTTTTTGAACCTCCTCAGCAGAAATAGGTCTGCCCAGGTCCTCGTTCGTGGAAGCCGGTACCTGTGGCAGAGTAAGAGCCTCTAGATATTGCTCCTGGGCTGCAGGGACTAACGAGTCTGCTGTGTTAAGTTGTTTTTAAGTAATAAGCGAAAAAAACGTAGTGATATATTGTGCTACAGAATACTTCAGTACCTTCGCAGCATAACGTGGTACATATGATGACGTAACCCATTATTATTGGTTAATCAAAGCCAAATGAAAAGGCAGCCCTATTATTTAGATAACACTTTGGGGCCGAATACGTACTCATTAGCAAGCCCTCCGGACAACTCGATTCCATACGAATCGCTCTCCAGGAAACCGACCGAACGAGTACGATGCATCCGTATGCTGACGGACTCAGTTTGCTCAGACTCCCATTGAATTCAATGGGATCCTGTGTACCGCACTCAAACACAGGCTCGCATTGCAAAATGGGGTGGGTGGGGAAAAGCATGCACCCTGTGGCGGGCACCCCCTGGTGCCCGCATCACTGTGCATGCATGGAAAGGGGGGACTAATTGGTACCCACATGGGACCAATTCAGTGGGCCCAGGGTGAAGGGGGGGCCTGCCATGGCCCCCCGAAGTCAGACTCCTACAGTCGTTTTGTCTTGGCAAAACCGAGCCAGTACGGCTGTCACACTCGTGCATCATACTCACTCGTTCTGAATCTGGCCCCCTTGAGCTGCACGATTCGTCTCCGAACGACTCGGACTGACTGTTTCGGGTTTGGAACCGATTCGGTCAATGGGGACGGCTTATTCGTACTTGGTCGTTTGGATAGGGAGACAATTCGGTCGGAAACGGAGGCTCCGAATCGGATTTGCTTTCAGCGAATCCGGTCCGGAGCCCTTCTGAACGAGATCGTAATCGGCCCCTTTGTCTTTGTTCTGTAGTTTTATGTGAAGTATAGCTTACTACCGTTTTTGCAATGTAAAGGAACAAATGAGACTCTATAGAATTTTGGGAAAAGTAGTTTTATTGATTTATATATCTTTTAAAAAGTTTATGAACAACAGCAGCACTCTCTTGAAAATATCTAGAAAGTACTGTGGTACTTCTTGAAATAAAATAAAAAAATCTGACTTAACATAGGTGGCTCGTAAAAGAGTCTTTTTTACCAAATGTTTTTATATATGTTTGTCTAGCCAAGTTTATATTTAGTTAGATGATTGGCCATTAGGAAATTATATATTACAAACAACTTACATTTGAAACGAGGGCAATTATTGGCTTAAATACAATTTGGGCTACTAGTGTAGCACAATAATACCAAAACTGAAAGTGAGGTAACAACATTAACTAGAGTGCATCAATGACATGTCAAAAGTATTAGAAAGCCATTTTAAACACATATTTCTGGTCACATGACAATGAAAAATAATGCAAAAATAGATAACAAAATGAAGATTTTAAATATTATGTGATTGGTTAATCACACAAAGTAGGCTTTAAACACAGCCCACTATTACTAAAAACAACCAAGATGCATAGAGACTCTGCTAACTGATGGGAAGCAATAGCGCTCTAGTTATTCTTTAAATACATTTTCCAAAACAGTTTAGCCAACAGAAACATTTTTAAAAAACAATATCTGGAGAAGCAAAAAAAGAAAATCGTACAACAGAAAGAGGAGAACAAAAATTACACTGAGAGAAAAAGGATGCAAAAACACAAACAACAGTACCAATAGGACTACATTTGCATTTTCAAAAAACAATAATGGATTGACTTTGTGTTATGTTTAATAAATACTGTAAAATTTCACTGTAATATCCTAATATTAACTTATCATGTGCTGTGAAGCCCCCATAAGACAGATGTTTAGCATACCTTACATTTACCATTTATCTCTATACCAATTACAATTTAATATTTTTAATACCTGAAAAATATGGTTAATACTGGTACAAGCTATTTATCTTTTGAGATGTTTCATAAGTTCTGAAAATAACTTTTTTTTTCTTCTTTTTGTTTTTTAAGATTGTTTTCCTGGAAGTTTTTATTATTTTTTCATAGGTCAACATGACCAGCCAACAAAGGAAAAAATAAAATAAGGCTGTTGAGGAAGGCACTGGTGAGTCATGACAAGCTCATGATAGATGGTCCTGTTTCACTCTCCCACAACAATGACAGTATGGCAGAGGAGACAGTATGTCACAGTACTGCCAAGCTGCTCTATAACGGCTCAATTCTGCCTCAACAATTATATTGTCACCGCAGTACCGGGAACAGGTTACAGTAGAAGGTGCTACTGGAGGGACAGATGCAGCGGATTGTGGTGAAGGTGGTGATGATGCAGAAGAAGTTGAAGGTTTTGCAGTAGCCAAAGAAGTAACCACTGCCAATCTTCCTGCTTTGGCTTCTTCTATCTCCTTCTAATGCCTTTTTCAGAGCACGCCACCCTGGTGGAATGAATTGCCTGCAGGTGTTTTCTTATTTCTGTGGTAGCAAATGAGTAATGTTTGATGTTCCCACAGGAAATAATTTTGTTGCATAGGTTGCAGGTTACCAGTTTGGAGTTCACCTTTTTACCTCCAGGTGGCATTGAGAAAGATCCCACACAATGGAATTCTTCAGTGTCTTCCTCAGCTCTACCTCTTGTTTCTCCTCTTGCATCCTCACCACCACCTCTTGTTCCTCCTCTTGCAGCAAGACAGGATCTTCTTCTTGAGCCACTGCATTTTCCAAAAACTTCAAGGGGGCTTCTGAACAGAAGATTTTCCCTCTTGCAAAGCGCACAACCTTCACCTTTGAATATATCAATTGGAAAGGGGATACATTGTATACGTGTCCTGTTTTCTACAATTGACAGTGTTCTAAGCCACTAAAATGGTGTTTTGCGATAGTACCACAGTAGTATCTCGATCCTATTGTGGTACCCATATAGGTCATGTTAGAAATTGATCCTCTAGTTGGCAGAGGTATACATATTGTCCAAGTAGGGACCACAATTCTAGTCAGGGTAAGTCACAACACACCCTAAATTATCCTGTGCTCACCCTCTGGTAGCTTGGCACAGAGCAATCAGGCCTAACTTAAGAGGCAATGTGTAAAGTATTTGTGCAACACTTAAACCAGTAAAACAGTGAAAACACCATAAAAAGACTCCACACCAGGTTACAATAGAGATTATGATTTTATAAATAAAGCAAGACCAAAATGACAAAAATTCATCTAGTAAAAGTCGACATATGAATTTTTAAAGATTAAATGCAAAGTATAGCCCTTAGAAGCAAATAGCGCTCAAAGAGTTAATGTAAATGTAAATGTCCAGTATTTGTAAAGCGCACAGCTACCTCCGGAGAGGTGTCCCGGCGCTGGGGGCCGTCGGAAAGATTAAGCGAGCTATTGCCCAGAGTCACATGGTGCTGGGCTGACCTGCCGCCGGTGCCGGAGATCGAACCGTGAGCCCAAGGATCCGGAGTCAGTCGGCCTGGCCGCTGCGTCACACCTCTTCCCTTAATCGGTCATGCTGGACCGGGCCAGAGTCAAGAGCGCAGGCGATGGAGCATTGGTCAGCTACAGGACCCACTCAGGGCCTGCTGAGCAAGAGCGCCTTAATCAGTCGCGGTCCGTGTAGGAGTGCCGGCCGGGCGGTGACGTGGGGCGGGGGAGGGGCAGGGTGGGGGTAGCAAAGTACGGATTACGGACCAATACAGGTAAGTAAACATTTAAATCAATGAAACGAATTTCGTTGCGCGCACTGTATCGCATTTGGCGATGCAGCGCTCACAACGAAATTTGTTTTATTGATTTAAATGTTTACTTACCTTTATTGGTCCGTAATCCGTACTTAGCTAGCCCCAACCCTGCCCCTCCCCCGCCCCACGTCAACGCCCGGCCAGCACTCCTACACGGACCGTGACTGGCCTTAATCCTTGGCCCAGCACAACATGCGTTGATGATTCCCACTCAGTTGTGGTATTGCGCCAGAGTTCTCCAAGCAACTGCGGTGATGCGTTGGGTCTGTGAGTGAAGCGTCAGTTCTGAAGTGCAGCAGTTCTGAATGTAATGCGCTGGATTTTTCCATGCTGTAGAGGTGATGCTTCGATCTAATCCATGCAGTGGCGGCATTACGTCGGTTCCAGGGAGATGGCTCCGAGTGCGATGTGGCAGTTCCGAGTGCGATGCAACCATCCGGTTCGCGTAGTACTGGCGATGCATCAATTCTGCTTCGCAGCATTGGATGAGTCAGTACCACTGGAGCAAACCCCTAGGTCCACTTCCAAGGGTCCAGGACTGAGGTGGCACCACTTGGCAGGTCAGACGCACAAGAAGATGAGACTAAAGGTTGAAACAGGAGTGTTTTAAGTCTTTTGTGTCCCTGAGACTTGGGGGTCAGGAGGCAAGTCAGCAGTCCCTTGGAGTCAACCTGGGTTCAAGTGATGCAGGTCCAGTCCTTCTCACCTAGGCAGGGGAACAGCAGGCAGCAGGGCAGCTCAGCAAGGCAAGAGCACAACAAAGCAGAGTCCAGCAAAGCAGCTGTCCAGCAGAGTGGCAGTCCTTTCAGCAGCACAGCTGTTCTTCTTTCTGGGAGAGTAGTCACAGGTCCAGAAGTGTAATGAGTTGGTGGTTTCAGGGATCCAATAATTATACCCAGTTGTGCCTTTGAAATGGGAGAGACCTCAAAGAAAAGCTTTGAAGTGCACAAGGTCCTTGACCTTCCTGCCCTGGCTCCAGATTCACTATAGGGAAATGCAGCTCTTTGTGTGGGGACAGGCACAGCCCTTTCAAGTGCAAGTGTAAGCTTCTCCCTCCCATCCAGTCCAGGAAGATCCATCAGCCAGGTGATAGGCCATCAGGAAGTAAATGGCTTATCGGGCACACCTAAGCTCCCTATGTGTGTGGCTGACAGATCACTGACAGAATATCGAGGAGCAAAATATCGACCTGCCAAAATATCGATGAAAAAATATAGAATGACAGAATATCGAATTCCTATCTACAAACAGGTAAGTACAAAAATATCGAATCCAAAATATTGTTGCAAATAATATAGGGGGTCATTACGATGGCGGTCGGATGGCCACCGCCCGGGCGGCGGTGGGACCGCCGTGCCGGCGGTGGACATCCTCCCGCAACCGCGAGCCAGAAAACTGCCGGTCAAATTAGGATGATGGTGGAGACCGCGGCAGTGGGAAATTCCGACCGCCGTTTTACCGTCGGTTGCCTTCCGCACTCCCGCCTGGTGGGCGGATCAGGACCGGGATAATGTCGGCGGTGCAGAGCAGGCTCCGCCGGCAGGATTATGATGCCAGCGGTAGCCAGCCTTTCCTCAGCGGTCAGACCGCCATTGGAAGGCAAGCGGTGATTGTCTACCGGGGGCCCGTTGCGGCCCCCCAATGTTTTGGGGGGGTGTGGTGCACTGGGGGGGTACCCGTGGGCCCCCCTACATTTCCCTTTACCAGGTGGCAGGCACTGTGCAGTGCCTGCCACGCAGTGAAGGGACATGCAGGACATGCTCCTTTTGGCATCGCGGCGGTGCTGCGGGCAACAGCTACCGCCGCACTGTTGATGCCTGCGATCCGACCGCCGCGGTCGGATTTCTACCGCGGGCATCGTAATCCGACCGGCGGTTTTCCCGCGGTCCATGTGGGCGGTCTTTTCCCGCTACCATGGCGGTCGGGGAGGTTTTCCGACTGCCATCGTAATGGGCCCCATAGTTTGTTATATCGAATTTTTTAAATGTCTTAAAATTAAAAGTAATGTAAAATAATGAATATAATTAAGTAAAACATACTCAAAAATACTTAAATAACTTTAAAATTAATAAATAATTAATATTAAAAAAAAAAACATGCATTTTTATTTTTTAATACATATATATGTTAACTTAATAATATTAAAAAATATTCAATATTTTTAGTGTTGGATAGCGGGAGGGTAAAATTTACTATTCCCACTCCAGTGAGTGCAACAGTAGGGAAAGCGTTGGATAGCGGGAGGGTAAAAATTACTATTCCCACTCCAGTGAGTGCAACAGTAAGGAAAGCGTTGGATAGCGGGAGGGTAAAAATTACTATTCCCACTCCAGACAGTGCAACAGTAGGGAAAGTGTTGGATAGCGGGAGGGTAAAAATTACTATTCCCACTCCAGAGAGTGCAACAGTAGGGAAAGTGTTGGATAGCGTAGGGGTAAAAATTACTATTCCCACTCCAGTGAGTGCAACAGTAGGGAAAGTAATGATTTAATAATTAAATATATATAAATTAATTATCAATACCAATAAAAAATTAATAAACTGTAATTACCAACTACAAATTATTTAATAATTAATTAATTATAAATACCAATAAATATTAATTATTAAAAATTAATTACCTATCAATAATTAATTAACAACAAATTAATTTTCAATACCAAAAATTAATAAGTAATAAAAAAATTACCAATTAATAATTAATTAACAGTAAATTAATTATCAATACACAAACATAATTTCAATAATTACTTAATTACAATTAAATTACTTCCCACCCTATTCCCCTATAAACATACAACCCGCTCCGAATAATAAATTAATACAATTAATATAATTATCAATTAATCAATTAATAAAAATTAATTACCAATTAATAAAAATTAATTAATAATTAATTAACAATAAATTAGTTATCAATACCAATAAATAAAAATAAATAATTACATATTTACAATTAAATTACTTCCCACCCTATTCCCCTATAAACCCACAACCCGCTACGGAATTAAATTACGCACATTTTAAATAAGATAACATTCTTTACTTTAAAAAAATCCAAACATACATTACAAAAATAATACATACTTTTAACACATATACTAACACTATAAAAAAATTCGATATTTTTAACAACTATATTATGACTGTCGATATTACTAACTTCGATATTATGAAAATCGATATTTCTTACCTGATTTTCGATATTCTGCACCACTATATTTTGTGACTCGATATTATGTCCACTCAATATTTGAAACTCAATATTTTGCCATTTCGATATTAAAAATTCGATATTGTGACTGTTCACCGTGGCTGACTAGAGGGACTGCACAAAGCTCAGTTGTCACCCACCCCAGACTTGTATTGGAGACAGGCAGAATTGTTTAAGTTAAAAAATGCCCACTTCTAAAAGTGGCATTTTTAGACTTGAAACTCAAAACCTAACTTCACCATAAGTTGTGATGTTAAATTGTGAGTCGAGGGACACCAAACTCGAATCATCTATCTTGTCCCAATTAGAAATCACACTTATGTAATGTAATAAGGTAATCCTAATGTTAACCTGTGGGAGAGATAGGGATTGCAGTAGTGAAAAACAACACTGGGAGTCTTTCACCACCAAGACTTGTAAAGTTAAAAAGTACATGTCCTGCCTTTTAATTACACTGCACCCTGCCCTATGGGCTTTATAGGGCCTACCTTATACGTGACATATGTAGGAAAAGGCAAGATGTAGGCCTGGGAATAGGAATTACTTGCCAGGTCAACATGGCAGTGTGAAACTGCACACACAGGTTCTGCAGTGGTGAGCCTGAGACTTGGCTAAGGGACTGCTTATGATGGTGGCACAATCAGTGCTGCAGACCCACTAGTAACATTTAATTTACAAGCCCAGGGCACATGTAGTGCACTTTACTAGGGAATTATAAGTAAATTAAATATTGGGTATCAGCCAATGTTACCATGATTTAGGGAGAGAGCACAGGCACTTTAGCACTGGTTAACATTTGTTAAGTGCTTTTAGTCTCTAGCTATGGAAAAACAACATCAGATAAATGGAGGAGGGAGGCAACATTTTGGGGGAATACCACCCGAAGGCTGTCAGGTCTAACAGTTCACAAACACAACCTATAGTTACAATACCAGCATGTATACCATTAAAAATTAGTAGCCATGAGCCCATGTTTAAAAAAAAAACCTCAGTGTAAGTAAAAGCAAAACAATCACACAGATGATGCTGACGTTCATAATGAACTTTCAACTGCCTCAAAAGTACCCTGGTACCACAAAAAAAATTACTAATAGTTAATTATTAGCATAAGAAACAACTTTATAGGATTAGAAATAAAAAATAAAAAATACAAAACATACAAATTCAGTGAAAAAAACAAAGATTTAGGATTAGCTATAGCTGGGAAATGTATTATTTTTATACGTAACCAACTTGAACTACACAAACCATAGACATTCAAAAGTAATAGTTATAACTTTAAGTTATAATTTGCACTCCACTCAAAAATGTGTACAATGCGCACAACAACACACTGTGCATAGCATTGTGAATTCACTAGCCACACTAAATAAACCATAACTTGCACCTTCCCCACACACTGTTTATACCCTTTCATATTACATCACTTATACAATGGTAAATCATAGCATTTATAACAACACTCATGGCATCTCAAATGGCATAATTCATGATAACGCTGTGCATGCTAGCAAACTGAGTTATAGTCGTAGAATGGAGTGCCGTAGAGTAGAGTCTCATCACATAGCATGTCCTAGAGTGGCATAGAGAAGAGTAGAGTGTTGTACAGAGGAGTGTCATAGATTAGAGTAGAGCACCATAGAGTGTCGTAGAGTAGGGTGGCATAGAGTGTTGTAGAGTTGAGTAGCACAGAGAGGTGTAGAGTGAAGTGGCATAAAGTGGAGTTATGGAGTAAAGTGGAGTAGATTGGATTAGTGTGTTATTGAGTAGAGTGGAGTAAAGTGGGATGGAGTGGCATAGAGGGCATAGTGTAGAGTGCTGTAGAGTGGAGTACATGGGCCAAGGAGTGGCATAAAGAGGAGTAAAGTATTGTAGAGTGGCATAGAGTGGAGTAGGGCGTTGTTAAGTGGAGTGGCATAGAGTAGAGCAGAGTGTCATAGAGTGGAGAGGTATATACTGTCATAGAGTGGAGTGGCATATAGTAGAGTGGTGTAGAGTGTTGTGGTGTAGTGTCATGGCACAGAGTGTTGTGGCATAGAGGGGAGTGGCACTGAGTGGAGTGGCGTGTCATAGAGCAGAGTGGAGTGGCATGTCATGGAGTGGCGTGTTGTAGTGTCTTAGGTTTGAGAGGCATAGAGTGGAGTGGCATGTCGTAGAGTTGGGTAGTGTGTTGTAGAGTGAAATAGCATGATGTAGAGTTGAGTGACGTGTTGTACAGTGGAGCGGTGTGTCATAGAGTGCAGTGGCCTGGATTGTTATAGAATGGAGTAGAGTGTCATAGAGTGGAGTAGCGTGTCGTAGAGTGGAGTTTGGTGTCATAGAATGGAGTGGATGGTGTGTTGTAGAGCATCATAGAGTGGAGAAGAGTGGTGTACAGTGGAGGGGCATAGAGTGGAGCAGAGCGTTGTAGAGTGGAGCAGTGTGGAGTGTAATAGAAATGAGTGGTGCGTCATAAAGTCGAGTGGTGTGTCATACAGTGGAGTCAAGCAGTGTGTCGTAGAGTGTTGTAGAGTGGAGTAGAAGGGCGTAGAGTGAAGGGGCATAAAGTGGGATAGAGTGTTCTAGAGTGGAGGGTGTGGGGTGTCGTAGAAGGGAGTGGAGTGAAGCACAGTGAATTGGTCTGTTGTAGAGTGGAGTGGCATGTCATAGAGTGGAGTGGAGTGGAGTGGAGTGAAGTGTCGTAAAGTGTCTTTTGTCATATTTGAATTGTGTTTTTTGATTTCAATAGGTACTGTGATACTTTCTAAGTAATTTTGAGAAAGTACTGCAGTATATCATAAACATTTTTAAAAATATAAAAATCAATCAAAATAGTTTTCCCTCACTCTACACAGTTTTCTAAACTAACTCACGTGCTCCTATACATAACAAGAAAAGTAGTAAGCTATATATCACATGAAAACACAGCACAAGGGCAAAGTGTGATCTAAACAATATGGCTGCCAGTTCATTTTTCAAGGGCTTTCATTAACAAATCATATTGTGTTTCATCATCGCCAGTTGCCACGGCATACCACAAAGGTATTGCGGTATACCGCAGCCCATTATATTAATACATTTTGGACCCTTATTAATTAAAAACTACTGAATCAATTTAGATCAAATAACAAAAACGACCCTTCCTACACCATATTCTATATTTGTGCCAAGTTTTATTAAATCAGCCATTTTGCTGCTATATCTGCTTAAAAAGGCAATGAAAAAGTAATGGTGAAAAATGTGTTTGCATAGGTACAGGGTATAGAGTGATAATGTACACTATGCCACTGTAGGGTACTTCACAAACACAAGTCCTATCCTCACCTCTGATCACCAATGTTGGAAATTGGGTTTCTGGTTGGCAGAGATATGCACCCTGTCCAAGCAGGAACCACAATCCTAGTCATGATAAGTCAGATACACCCCTTAAATTAACCTGTGCTCACCTTCTGGTAGTTTGGCACAGAGCAGGCAGGCTTAACTTAAGACACAACGTGTAAAGTATTTGTGCAACACAACACACAGTCACAAAATGAAAACATCACAAAAATAGAGAGTATTTTTATGAATAGAACAAGACCATAACAACAAAATTCTAATGAGTAGACATCGAGTTATGAACTTTTAAAGAATGAACTAGTTTGCAGTGCTTAGAAATAAATAGCGCTAACAGGTTTTTGTGGTCGCGCTTGACCGGGTCAAACCCAAAAGTTCAGGCCGACCGTGATGGAGTGTGGGTTGGATACAGGGACCAGCTATGTCCCGCTGAAACAGGACCTTGGATGTGTCGATGCCATGGAGGATGTGGGGAGCAGCCGAGGTGATGCGTCGTCGTTTATCCTTTTGAGGAAGGGGAGGCATCGGTTCCGAGCGCACCGCATCGAAGGTGGGACGAGGGTGAGAAGCACTGAAGCGATGCATCAAAGTCAAACCTCTGGATTGCAAGTGATGTGTCAGCAGAGAGCTGTGCAACGCCGAAGGTGTGGTGAAGCCTCGTGGCGATACGAGCATCATGGTCCATGCAGTAGCAGCGATGCATCAGCACAAAAGGAGTTGCACCAGTTCCAATAAGCACTACATCGTTGATGCGGGGATTATCGCAGATGCAGCACTTTAAACTCATGTCTAAGATCCCAGGACTGAATTCACAACATTTGGCAGAGTAGAACTCACAGCAGAGTGCAGGTGCTGGTTGCAGGTTTCAGTGTGAAGTCTTTGATATCCCTGAGACTTCAAAAACAGGAGGTAAGCCACCAAGCTCGTGGAGATCATTCTAGGTTCAATGCAGAGTCCAGCTGTTCCTCAGCAGGGTCAGATAGCAGCAAGCAGCAGGGCAGCACTGCAGAAAATCAGTTCTTCCAGAGTAGCATTCCAGCAGAAGGACAGTCCTTGTAGCAGCACAGCAGTTCTTCTGACAGAGGTTCTTTACAGGTCCAGAAGTATCTGAGTTGGTGGGGTTGGAGACCCAGTAGTTATACCCTGTTGTGCTTTGGAAGTGGGTGTGACTTCAAAGACGGGTCTTGGAAGTGCACAGAGGTCCTTCTCCCTAACCCTGGCTCCAGACTCACTACATGGGGGGGGAATCAGCCCTTTGTGTGGGGACAGGGCACTGTCCACTCAGATGTGTCAGTTCCTCCCTCCCATCCTGCCCAGGATGAGCCATCAGGCTGCAGATGGGAACTCAGACACACCTAACCTTCCTTTGTGTGTGGCTGTCTAGAGGGAATGAACAAAGTCAAGCTGTCACCCACCTCAGACATGTATTGGAGCAAGGCTGCAGGCACACAGAGCTTTAAGATCAGATAAGTGCCAACATTCTAAAAGTGGCACTTCTAAAATAGTAATGTTAAGTCCAACTTTACCAGTAAAAAGAAGTTATCATTACCATTCCAATGATATGAAACATGACAGGGCTACTCCTTCTGAATCATGAAGTACAGCTTAAAAGTGTAATAAGGAATTCCCAATGTTGCCCTATGAGAGGAGTAGGCCTCACAGTAGTGAAAAACAAATGTAGGTGTTTTTCACTACCAGGACATGCAGGATTTAAAAGTACATGGCCTATATTTTACTTACACAGCATCCTGCCCTAAGGGCTACCTAGGGCCTATCTTAGGGGTGGCATAGGTGCATTAAAAGAAGGGTTTAAGGTTTGGCAAGGGGTTTCAAATGGCCAGTCAACATGGAAGTAAAACTGCTCACACAGGCTTTGCAGTGGCAGGCTTAAGACATGTTTAAAGTGCTACTTGTGTGGGTGGCACAATCAGTGTAGCAGGCTCACTAGCAGCATTTAATTTACAGGCCCTGGGCACAGGTATTGCACTCTACTAGGGACATACAGATAAATTAAATATGCCCATAGTAGATAAACCATAGTTGCCATGTTTTAGGAGAGATGCACATGCACTTTAGCACTAGTCAGCAATGGTAAAGTGCTGAGAGTCCAAAGGCCAACAAAAGAATTAATAACAAGAGAAGATAAGCAGGCAAAACGTTTGAGGGAAGACTACCCTCAGGCTGACAGGTCTAACAGACCCCCTTTTTCCTTTGCACCCCCTTGACTAATCACTATGAAACTTTGCATCCGCAGCCAATGCAAAAAATGGAAATTGTTTCGTGGAGATTCGTCAAACAGTGGTAAAGCTATTACCAGTCAAAATAGTCAGGATTGAGTTTTCATAGGAAATTTATTTTTGTGCTGCTAATACCTTTAGTGCCATTTGACGAATCTACACAAAACTTTCCAAAAAAGTGCTATTTTGTGACTCATTTGAGTAGGGAAAGCTTCGGGGAAATTCATCAAGTGGTGGGGGGGGAGAAAAACGGGATAGCCAAAATGTGTTTTCCCTACTCATTTTTCAATAGGAAATTTAGACAAATCTACAGCCCAAACCGCTGAATGGAGTTACACCAAATTTGGCAGAAAGCTATATTTTGGTATATCAATTAATGCTCAAAAACGTTGTATATTTCACTCTACAGAGGATCCGCAGCCTCGACATATCTCCTGGAGAGATCTGATTGGCTGTCACCGCATCAACAACAATGTGGAGGCAGCCATCTTGGGACTCGGAACTCAGTCAAAGCCCTACAAAAGGTGAAAAAAGGCATACAGGGCAGGTAGGGACACCCTGACCCCCTGGGCATTGTGGGCAGGTCCCAGAGGGACCCCACCTGGTGTCAAAAATGCGTTTTTGGGGGAAATTTTGCTGCAAATTCACAGAGGATCTTTGAATCTGCTGTAACATTTTGATTTAAAAGTGCTCTTGCACTACTGTTAAAAAAAACCGAGGGGTGGGCCAGAGTCCGGGGGTGCAATATTTTTATTTTGGAGGTCCCGGAAACTCCTTCTTATGGGACAAATCAATAATATGAGGAGGCCCATGGCCCCTCTATCGAACTTTATTGGGCCCCATCACCCAAATCTATAATCAAAGGGGAGGAGGACTGTGCGGACCCCCTTCCTGAGCACAAATGGGCCCCAGGGATAAAGAGTTTATTGTAGGGGAGAGGGCTGCACACCCTGAACATCCCCCTCTTCAAGCCTTATTATATCCCAGGGACCTCATCCACCTTGGCCAAAATCCATAATCAAAGGGGAGGGGGCCGTGTGGCCCCCCTCCCCTTTATAATGACATGCAGCCCTGGAGAGGGGGTCCCCGGGCGTAATAATGTTTGGGGAGGACTGCCGTGCAGCCCTCCTTCTCATTTTGATGTCATGTGGACCATATTACTTTTCTACCTTATTTTGTACAGACTGTGTCCGGCTTATTGGTGTTAGTGTTTACAAAATGCATGTTCTTCTAATGCATCATAGGTGTGTAGAGGTATTGAATATGTTATCAATTTTTGAATCGAAGAGTAACTCTGTGTGCAGATAACAGCGAATGACTTGTGATCAGTATGTTCCACCCAAGATTTTTGGTTCTGCAGAAAAAGATTTTAACAGGGCAAAGATTCTATGTAGTAGAAACTAAGGGGCATATTCACAAGGACTTATCGCCGATTTATCGGCACTTTAGCGCCGCAAAAGTGGCGATAGATCTTTCGCCCCATTCACAAGCTGGCGCATACTGCCGACATCGCCAGTTTCCCTGTGATAGCTACAGCAAAAAACATCGCCACGGATGAGTGCGACAACTAATGCTAATGATATGCAGAGTAGGCGTTCCCGTGCAAAAACACCACTTCGCGCGATTCTCAACGACCAGTCAGATCTGCGATGCGAACCAAGAACAGGCGATAAGGCACGTTAGCTGCAGGGATTTAACACCTGCCTTTTGATGGTGTTAAGCAGGACGACTTCCTGAAGTATGAAAGGGAGCCCAGCCCAGAGCCACATCTGAAGACTCACAGATGCCATGGAGCCAATGAACATGCAGCTCGGAGACCCAAGAGGGCCACAACACCCACCGCCACCACTCCCACCGCCACCACTCCCAGCCCCCCCCAGCCCCCCCACTCCTGACCCCCCCTCCCCCGGACTACCACCGAGGCAGTGTAGGACAAGGCGGCGGACCCTCCGAAAACGGCATGGCCCCTCAGCCACACAAGTGAAGAATGTGGGGAGAGGTGGGAACCAAGTATGTGTGAAGGAGGCAACTCACCCATGAAGAAGAATGTACACAATGCCAAGTGTGGCGGTGATGGCCTGGACAGCCCTCAGAATGCAGAGCACAGACATGTCCATGTGGACATATACTGCTGGCGTTTGTAGTGTTGTGGACAGTGGATGCAAACATGTTACCTCAGGCAGTGGGGAAGACCTTGGACATGTAGCTGTGCCGTCCCCCCCCTGTAAGCGTAAGCGGAGTGACTGGGCCGGCGTACGCCACTCCAGCATAGGAGTGCGGATAAAAAGGCCGGGGCTCTGGGCGTGGTTCTCAACCGTGATGGGCAACGCGTCTGCCAGGGCGGCGCACCTCACTGTGCCACGAGTCCGCCGCCGTGATCTCCAGACTCCACGACACGGGCCCCCAGCGCAGCCAGTGGCACAGCAACACGGAGTCATGTGTGTACCGGATAATGCCTAAGTCCTACACTGCGGTCAGCAGGTCCCACAATTCAAATTGTGCCATATTTCTGTCAATGGAGGAAACCACTAGTCAACAGACATTGCCCCCAGTGCGGCCCGCCCGGACGACGCATCATCGTTGGCTGTTCACCTGCTGAGTGCTCCAGGTGCCACTGACCCTGTGCAACACAAGTCGACGCCTCGTGGCAATATTGAGGCAGAATTCAGTAGGCAAAAACATTGCTCCCAGTGTGGCCCGTCCGGGCGACGCACCATCGTTGGCTGTTCACCTGCTGAGCGCTCCAGGTACCACTGACCCTGTGTATTACAAGTCGATGCCTCGTGGCAATATTGAGGCAGAATTCAGTAGGCAAAAACATTGCTCCCAGTGTGGCCCGCCCTGGCGACGCACCATCGTTGGCTGTTCACCTGCTGAGCGCTCCAGGTGCCACTGACCCTGTGCAACACAAGTTGACGCCACGTGGCCGTGGGCCCTTGCTGACCGCTGCCTCTGGCCTACACTGTGGTCAGCAGGGCTCACATGTCACATCCTGACCTGCAAAGACACCCCATCATCTTTGGCTGCGCACACGCTGAGCGCATCAGGTGACACCAACTCTATGCACCCCAACTCATGGCCCCTTCATGATTGAGTCGTGTGCTGTGGACTGCGGATGCAACAATGTCACCTCAGGCCTTTGAGAAAACCTGGGACGATGACGATGAAGACGAGGCAGGTGTACCACACCCCACTGCAGCTGCAGCAGGAATATCCCGAAGGTACACAATCATGATCAATCCTTCACATGAGCACGCTCAGCTATGGTGCCCCTACCTCAGTGAACTGCAAGTCATGGACCCTTTACTATTGAATCTACTGTGTGTGATCCGATGTTCACTGTTCTAGTTGTTGGCAGCACCAACCACTCCCTGAGGGCTGGCTCACAAGCACCCCACACCCATCCAGCACAGGCGTCACTGGACATTTGACCCTGGTAATAAAAAGGGGTCGGCGCACATGCCAGTAGCCAGGTCCACTATCTAACCAAGTGTGTCCGAGTGGTCATTATGTATGCATGATGGGCCCAGGCCCGACCACATTACATTGTGCTGTGGACAGCCGATGCAACCATGTCACCTCAGGCAGTGGGGAAGACCTTGGACATGTAGCTTCGTCCCCCCCCTGTATGCACAAGCAGAGAGTGCTGGTCTGGCGTACGCCAGTCCAGTGTAGGGGTTCAAAGATTTTGCCCGGGGGACTGGGCGTTGTTCAGTTCTGGCCTGGACAAGGAAGTACGTAATGCGTGTGTCTCTGTTTTAGTGTGGGCGCCACCCGGCCAACAATCGTCAATGTTGCAATGTAGCATGCACCCGGAGGGCGGGTTCGCACGTACGGAGTCATGAAGGAGCGCAAGACCGCTCGGGGTCTTGGCTCATACATGACCAGTGTTGTGTGTATCTGTATAGCCGCAGCATGAGCCAAATGCCTAGCCTCAATCGCAGCACGAGTACAGCCAGCCATGAACTGTACACCTGTGTCCGCCCTGTCCTTACCATAGGCCTACACTCACATGGGCACCCACCCTCAACGGCCAACATCACAGTGTCGTTGTCAGGCTTGTGGACATGCGCAGACAGGCATGACAATGGTGTGCCGTAGGAGTGCAAGTGATGCAACCGCGCAGCGCACACAAGTAAAAAGGCTCGGGGGGAGGGAGGAGCAGCTGTGAGGCAACATAACACACAATGAGGCCGCTCATTTGCCACATGCTAGGCATGTCATACATGATTCCCAAACTCACAGACATCCCACCCCACCCCCAACAAGCCTCTACACATTTCCTGAATGCAAGCAGATGACAAACTAACATTAGGGATGAAAGCTTCATTGTCTGAACTATCAGGCGGAAGCACATCTGCACCTCCGACCTCGGAATTGCATGTGCCCGGCACCCCCTGACAGACACCATAGCAGCTGATGACGACTCCCACACTACGCACAGCCCAACGACAGACCAATGTATACACACCCCACACACAGAAGTCCTTGCTCGAAGTTATCTTGCATGGAATGGCCTTCACACTTACTCCCTCACCATCCCAGGCCTACAACCGTTGCACACAAACACTGCTCATTGATCCGAGCTGTGGCATTTCATCCACAGAACTGGCGCAGGTCAGAACAGTGCTGCTTCAACCAGAGCCACTAACGCAATGGCAGAACATCCCGGACACATGCACAACCCCTGTCACGTGGAACTGTACCGTGCACGTATGCTGCATTTACTGGGGGCACTGCCATTGGTTGTGCTGTGGATCAGTTACCGGCTAAGCTTCCGCCTTGCCAACGTCACCTGCGTTCAGCCTGTGTTGCATTGTCGCTCGTGCATATTCGAGTGGTCCATGGATGTCTGCCTATCCAACAGGACGGTAGCCGAGCTGGATTTCGACATGTGTGTGCACCCCCTGTTGGCCCACGACCATGAGTGTCACCGTGATACCCGTCTATGGGATGCGTGGATGCTTGGCATACATGCTGGCAGCTGGACCTGGGAGATTGCAGAACTCCTCGTGTGCAGTGACCACATTGAGCCGCTCCCCTATTGGGCTGTAGTGCTAATTGGTGAAAGGGGGTGGACGCAGCACATCTGTCCGGACCTGCTAATGGTTAGCCTCGCCTTCCTGTTCGATGAAGTCGACAATGACCTCATGTTGGAAATGATTGCCTACGAAGCTGCACTCGCTTTCATGGACGTGTAACTACGTACCTGCAGACACAACAGTTTGGAACACATTGCACATGTCCTGTTCCTTGTTGTAACTTGGGGTTCTGGTCACATCTCCCACGACGACAGTGGACATGGCTGCATTCGCCTGGACTCCGAATACATGAGCGGACAACAACGCGGGTAAACACACACCTGTGAATGGTGCGGCACTCCCCCGGAGTGGACAGTGGCGCTTGGCAACGTTCCACATTCTGACATACTGCTGCATTGGTCTGCATGTTGTGGCACTTATCTTGGCCGTACTGACACGCATGTGCTAATATAGTCTACGCACCTTCACTTGTATTCATCTGTGATGAGTGTTGATTTGTATGACAATGTGTGTCTCACTGCCTATCTGGGTCACGGCCATACATGCATTGCTGCACCATCAGGGATGTGGTGTTGTACTAGTACACTATCATCTCACAGTTTCCTGCTGTGTCACATGCGAATGGCCATTTTCCACACACAAGCGGCAGCAGTTGTGTCCTCTGTTCTGTTGTGCTGGTGTTGCTGTTTGTTCGACATTGTTGTAAATGTTGCAGTGCTCTGGATCTTATGTGTGTGTGCTGCATTGTAGGTGAGTTGCCCCTTCAGCTCTGATTTGGCTGGCCCTTATCCCTTTCAGGCGGCGTGGCTTTCACTTCTGTGCTTATGCAGTGCTGTGATGTTGCAGACTTGGGTAAATTGGGCTCTTGGTTGGAGTTGTGACTCTTGGCCATGGTTTGTCCGCAGATGTGCTCTACTTAATTGTGCATGTGTGCCATTGTGCACATCTCCCCCCGTACCCCTAGTCCCTGGTGGTTACTCACCCTGTTGCTGTTGTGTCGGGTCATGTTGAGCAGTGTCTGGTCCCCCAACTCCTGCCACCGTCTCCCCACTGATGACTGTGGACACCATTTCCTCCATCTCATCCAGCTCCTCCTGTGGCAATGGACTCCCACCTCCAGTCTGCATTGCTGCCTTCTGGTTGTCTGTGAGTTTCTGCTTGGTCTTGCGCTTCACATCATTCCAGCGCCTCTTGACCTCGTCCATTGTCCTCCTCAGCACTCCGACTGCATTCACCTTGTCCACGATGGACTGCCATATTGCATTTTTTGTTGCCAATGACACAGTGGAGGTGACAAACAGTTGTTGATGGTGTTCTATCACCTCCGTGATCAGGATCCTGTTTTCCTGTGGACTGAACCGCGTCTTCCTCTTCTTCTTGTCCTTGCCCTTCCCTGACCCCGAGGTCCCAGGCTGGTCCTCCAGGGGGCTTGTGGGGTTCTGGTCGTCCTCTGTACCTGCTCCGGCTGCCTCCATTGTGCTTCGCTGTAGTTTGGTTTTTGTTTGTGTTTTTTTTTCTGCTTTTGTGGTGGGTTTTCATGCCTGACGTGTGTGAATTGCAGGCCTGGCACTGCTTTTCGCTGTTTGTCTTATCGCGGTTGGGCCCATCGCAACTTTTTTCGCGTTTGGGTTTGGATTTTTATCGCCGTACCGGTACTGTTATCGCGGACATTTGCCACGTTATCGTGGTACTATCGCATGTTATCGCCGTGTTGAGAATGCCACGTTAACACTGAGTTATTTTCCCGCGATAGACGGCGATATGGAAAATTGCGTTAACCTATTTTGGCGATGTTTATCGCACGTTCTTGTGAATATCCCCCTAAGTATTGCAAGCAGTTTTGAGGTATTAGACAGAATTGTCTCAGCATGACAATTTCTACGTAGAAGACTGTGTGCAGCAGGTACTCACTTATGTACATGTACTTCTTTTGCTTCAGAAGAAGAGCTATCTGTAAAGTTTTCACCACAGTATGAAGGATGCAGGTAGTATGATACCTTGAATATTTTAAGTGAACAGTGTCTTTTTTGACAAGTGTTGCATAGAGTGTACCCTGTTTTTGGTAGATATTTTTTAATAATTTGTTGTATATTTCGCATGAGAGTTTCACTGTCTGCAAACAGTGTGGTACAGAGTAAATTCTGTCCATAGAGTAAACACTCTTTACAGTAACCACCTTTCTATTCATGTCAACTTAATTTCTCAATGTAGGTTTGGTGACTGTGAGGGGCTTGATACAGATAAAAGTTGTCTGTAGTAGTGCATTAATTTTGGAACAGACTTTGAGTATCTTGAGTAACTTGGCTTTCTGTGAACAGTTGTATACATATAGAACAATGTGTGCAATAAGGGTTTCCCATATATCTGTGGTTGGTTGTTAATGTGAGGTGTATGGTATATGATCAATGTTGAACATAACACATGCTTGCTACACCAGAGGGAGTTGTATCCCTGATGGCATTAGTGATGCTTCATATCATTCTGATCTACATTGTTCTTTTTGAGGCCTCCAAAGCCACACAAGTGTATGGAGTAATGTTTACAAAAGAGGATCGCATGATATCAACAGTGATGTAATCAATTATGTCATTTAAGATGTAATCAGTGATGTCATAATGATGTCATAGAACATGTCATGAGTGATGTAATATGTGAGATCATAAGCAGTGCATGTGGGGATTTAAGTTATAGTTAGCTCCACTAACTGTAACAGGAGAATTTCTGTGTATTTTTTTAATTCAAAATTTTACTGTTGTCACTGTCAAATGCATCTAACTATAACGTTACTTTAACCTTTGTTTTTTCAGTAAAAAAAAAAAAAAATATATATATATATATATATATATAATATATATATAATTAAACTTTACTATATAATAAAACTTTATTCTCCGAGATCCTGGAGTGCGGTTAATTCTTTTGCGTGACAGCGTGAGGACTTTTGGACAGCATGATCGTGTAAAACAATAAAGGAATTTTTTGCGACCTTAAAGTGGAGTTCGTGCCCTTCTGTTTCCGACTGCGGTGAGGAGAAGGCGAAGGAAGGGCGAACCTTGGTGTTGTGGATATATATATATATATATATATATATATATATATATTTAAAACACCAATACTCCCCTCCTCCAATATAATAATCACATAAATGAAGAGACGGGCTGTGGCTCAATTCTTTCTGCGTGTTTATTTATTCATAGCAGCAAAAAACGCCTGATGCGTTTCGGAGCTCACAGCTCATGGGTCTCTGGTGTCTGCTTCAAACAATTCACAACTCTTAGATTACATAGTAGATCTGTTACAGTTATTCCCCATGAAGATCCAGACTGTAGAAAAACATGCACAAACATTATGCAGGCATTAATCAACCTGAACTTGGAAGTCGATATCTTGGATGAAATGTGTCATCTTGGCCGAAAGAATACATTAACCAGTGAAACAGATAGTATAAGTGATCAATCAATTAAACATGTAAAACAAGATACTAAACTTCCGTCTTATCAGCAGTCATTAAAATATAGGCGAGTCAATCAAGACATTACCAGTTAATGAAGGTAAAACAGAGGACTTTGGGGCATATGTACAAGCCACTATTGCCACCACAACGTCACCTATAGTGACGTTGTGGTGGCGATATGGGCTGCGCCTTATGTACAAGGCAGCATTAAGCTACTTAACGTGGCTTAATGCTGCCTTGTACATAAGGCCCCCTTTCACGCTATGGTAAGCGTGAAAGGGGTGGGCAGTGGGTGTTGTGGTGGGCGTTCCACCGCGACACCCATTCATTTTGATGCTGCCCATATGTACAAGGGTGGCATACATAGGAGGCAGTGCCAAAATTAAGGCCATGTAAAAACTGGTCTTAAGATGGCGAAACGTGGAGAAATGCATTATTTCTCCTCGTTGTTGCTTTGCCTTGTGCAGCACACATGGAAAAAGCAAAATGCCATTGTTTGTTTATGTGTAGGAGGGTATCCCTTCCTGTACATAAACACACTGTTAGACCTGGCACTGTTGGCGTGGGTCTCCCTTCCATTTTTTGCTGTTGCCTCATGTGTTTTTGCTGGTTATAGATGCTTTGGGCACTGTGCCACTGCTATTCAGTGCCACAGTGCAAGTGCTCCCTATGGTAAATTGGTATATGGATTAGTGATTCCATGATTGGTTGGTTTGGTTTACTTGTCAGACCCTAGTACAGTGCACTGAGTGTGCCCAGGGCTTGTAAACCAAATGCTGCTGGTGGGCTTGCAGCACTGGTTGTGCCACCCACAGAAGCAGCCTGTAAAAGTGTGTCTCAGGTCTGCCATTGCAGAGCCTGTGTGCAGTCTGGTACTGCCATGTTGACTGGGCAAGTGCACCCACTTGCCAGTCCCTAAACCTTCCCTTTTCTGCATATTAGTCACCCCTATGGTAGGCCCAAGGGCAGGGTGCATTGTAGGTAAAGGTAGGACATGCCCTGGTGTGTGTGGCATGTCCTGATAGTGAATTACAGCCATTTTCGTTTTCACTATTGCAAGGCTACCTGTTCCCCTCAGGCCAGAATGGGCAGTTTGATTATTACACCTTATAATCCTAACTGACCCAGGGAAAATGGTAAAAAAACGAATTTAGTATGCCTGAACTCAGAATGATAAAATACATCTTTTAGTGAAGTTGGTTTTAACATTCTGGGGCCGATTCCGATTCAGGCCGGAAATCTCTCCGACCGAGCCGGACCCGGAGAGATTTCCGACCAAATCGGACCCATGCAGCCCGACCGAACGAGTACGATGCGTCCGTATGCTATCGTACTCGAGTCGGTCGGACTCCCATTGAAGTCAATGGGAGATGGTCGTACAACGCGTACGCGGGCTCCCATTGCCTCAATGGGTGCGAGGCGAACAAGGGTGCCCCCTACAGCGTGTACGTGGCGAAGCGACTCGCACCGTACACGCACAGGTAGGGGGGACCCATGGGTCCCCCCTGTGTGCGACTCGCGCGGCTACGCGTACAGGGGGGTCCGACACGGACCCCCCAAGTACGGCTCCGACTGCTCTTTCGAGCCGGGCGGCGCGTGTCGGTCGGACTGCTCGCGGCGCCATCGTACTTACCCGGCCGGGGAACGTCTCCATTGCGCAGTGCGAGTTGTGTCCGAGCGAGTCGGTCGGTGCGGTTCGACCCGGGAACGTGTCGGTCGGAGCGGTTGGGACGCCCGAACGAGTCGGTCGGCGATTTCGCATCGTACTCGCTCGTCCGGACGCACGTACGAATCGGTCGGGAAATAGGGCTCCGAATCGGATCCGGTTAAGCCGAATCCGATTCGGAGCCCTACCGGCCGAGATCGGAATCGGCCCCTCTGTGTTTGAAAATACCACTTTTAGAAAGTAGGTATTTTCTTGCCTAACTATCCAAGCCTGCCTCTGCTAGGTTGTGTATTCCTTGTCTGGGTTTGTGAGTGACAGGGGCTGGGGGATTCCAGGAGACAGGGTGAGTCAGCACAGGGCTGAATAGAGAGATCTGCATGGAGATGGGTGGGAGGAGTTGCACCTGGGACCTGAATAGGGCTGTGCCTTCCCTCCACAATGCTGGCTCCACCTCCTGTGGTGTGTCTGATGTCCCTGGCCTACACTGTGAAAGGAAAGAAGGAGTCCTGTAAACAAAGTGCTCCAGGACTGACCAGAACTGGTTTGGACAAGGCAAAGGCCTCTCTGCCTTCAGAGAACAAAGAGAATATGTGTATAAAAGAGGGGACCCAAACCCCAGAACTTTAGATCAGATCACTTTGGGAAACAAGAAGAACCTTTGCTGAGGAGAGGAACCAGAGAAACTGAGGAGGAGACTATCCCTAAGCTGAGTGCTGTTTGGGATTGGCCTGCAGTGGTTGCCTGACTGCCAAAGAAAGGAGAAAGGAACTTTGTGTGTACTTTCATCAACTTGTAAAAGATCTCCAAGGGCTTGAGAGAAGAGCTTGCCTCCTGCTGAAGTCTCAGCGACAACAGACTTCACCAACCAGCTCCCCAAGAGTCTTTCTGTAAAGTGCCTGCTGCTGTGCTGGACTTTCTGAGGGACTGCATGTCGCAAGGAGCTGGAAGCACGACTCATGAAGAAGAAGTGTCGCCGCCGCAGCCGAAGCGCCTCGCATCGCCGAAGAAAAGGATCGACGCCGCATCAGACGCCGCCGCATCAACGGAGAAGAGTGTCGCTGCCACTGTTGCATCGTTGCCGAAGCGCATCGCATCGCCGGAGAAGAGGATCGACGTCGCATCAGACGCCGCCCCATCACCTGGAAGCGTGTCGCATGGCCTGTCGCGGCTCAGAAGAATCGTTGAGTCGCCGCACGGCTGTGGCATCGTTGCCGAAGCGCCTCGCATCGCCGGAGAAGAAGACCGACGGCGCATCAGATGCCGCCGCATCACCGGGAAGCATGTCGCAGGGCCTGTCACGGCTCAGAAGAATCGTTGAGTCGCCGCACGGCCGTCGGGCGTGCACGCATCATGTTGCATCAAGAAGAAGACGCCATCTTTGTTTCTTTGCACCGGATCTTCATCGCATCACGGCGTTGCTGGTCGCATTGCCACGGAAGTGCAGTAAGAAACCGACGCATCACCTTCCCACGCCGAGAAGAACCGACTCATCCCCTACGCATCAGTAGGGACCCGACGCATCACCGTTCTTGCGTGTAAGGAACCGACGCATCACCTTCCCTGCAACACTTTCGTTGTATAGCGTTACGCATCCAAAGGTACATTGAACTCAAAGTGTCGCATTTACATCTAAAGAGAACTGAGCTAATTCTACCATTTTTGAAGTACAGTATTGTGGATTTTTGTCGTTTGTGGTCTTGTGTTAAATCTATATAAAAGATACTTATTTTTAATATACAACTGGTGTGGTGTCCATCTGTAGTGTTGTCACTTGATTACTGTATGTGTTCACAAATGCTTTACACACCGCCTCTGAGATAAGCCTTTCTGCTCGTGCCAAGCTACCAAGGGGGTGAGCAGGGGTTATTTTAGGAGTGTACCCCGTTACCCTGACTAGACGCAAGGGTCCCTATTTGGTCAAAGGTACCTACCTCTGCCAACTAGAGACCCCCAAATCTAACATTGGTGGTCAGCGGTGAGGATTCTGGACTTGCATTTGTGACTCATGTACAGTGATTGGTGAACACTACTAGTGAGTGCAGACCAAAACGCGACCACATACTTTTGGTAGATTGTTTTTTCAGGGATTTTCTATTTTTGCAAAGAACTGCCAAGTTTAACCACCATGGATAAAGCAGCATCCATAGCATCTGTTGATTATGATTGGGAAGAGGAGAAACTGGAATGCTACAATGTGAAACAGCTCAAGCACTTCTGCAGGAAATTTAAAGTTGCTATGACCGGTCTCTCCAAGAAGGATGAGTTCCAAAAGGCGCTGAGGGCCTGGGAGGAAGCAGGGAATACCCCTGAGAATGAGGAAGGGGCTGAGAATGCAGATGAGCAGCTGGAGGGGCCATTGGGTCCAGAGGGGAGGAGAGCAACTTCCCCAGTAGGTAGCAGTGTTTCTGCCAAAGGCCTGTCCCCAGAGGAGTTGGCGAACAGGAAGGAAAACAGGATGCATGAATTGGAGCTTGCCAAGCTCAAGTTGGGTGGGCAACTGGAGTTAGAAAATAGGAGATTGGCCCTGGAAGAAAAGAGAATGCAGTTGGAGCATGAGAAAAGTTTGAGGGAGTTGGAGTTGAAAGCTAGAAGCTTAGAGATTACTCCCTCTGGTGGCAGCACACCGTCCATGCCTGTTGAAGCAAGGGTGTATATTCCTAAAGATGTGGTGAGAGAGTTTTATAAGAATGATGATATTGGGCAGTGGTTCAAAGCCTATGAGGTAGCCATGTCTTCCCACCGGGTCCCTGAGAAGGATTGGGGAGCGGGGTTGTGGGGCGGTTCCTTAGTGAGGGCGGGACGCACTGTTAGACTTGCCTTCTGAAGTCCATAATTCGTATAGCCACATGAAAGATGCATTGATGTCCAGGTATGGGTTGACTCCTGAATTGTATAGACAGAGGTTTAGAAATTGCAAGAAGGTGGAGTCAGGTACCTGGGTAGAATATGTCACTTTTTTCTGCAGAGCATTGGATGGTTGGGTGAAGGGTAGCAAAGTGAATGATTTTGAGGGGCTCTTTGATTTAATGGCATGGGAGCACTTGTCAAGTAATTGTTTTCCAGAGCTACGCCAGCACCTGATTGATAGCAGGCTGACTAACCCTAGGAAGCTTGCTGAGGAGGCGGACCGCTGGGTGAGCACCCGGGTCCACAAGGGTCACGTGGGAGACTCCGCCAAGAGTGGGCAGGGTCTCCAGCAGAAGACTGGGGGGGACAAGGGTAAACAGAGGGAGTTCCAGAAAGGGCCCCAAAGTAATCCCCAAGGGACCCAAGGGAAGTGTTCCCATTCTCCCCCTGAGAAGAAGCACGGGCCCTTGACAGGTAGGCCTGTTCCCAGGCGACCTCTGAGGTGCTACAAGTGTGGTGAAGTGGGTCATAAGTCTAATGATCCCAAGTGCCCACAGTTTGGTAAGACAGCACCCACTGGTGCTCCACCCCGGCAGATGGTGAGTGTAGCCCTGGGGGAGGAGAGGGGTGTCCAAGGTGGGTGGGGTCCCGCAGAAATGTCCCTTGTCTCTTTAGGAGACTGTGAGGTGGTCCCCAGGACCCAACTGCCTGATAACACTAAGAAGTACAGGCAGTGGGTGACCATCAATGGCCATAGAGTGGAGGCTCTTCGAGACACAGGAGCCAGTGTGACAGCTGTCAAGTGTCACCTGGTGTCTGAAGAGCAGGTTGTCCCCAATGCATTTTACCCAGTTGTTGCCGCTGACAGCACAGAGAGCCACTGCAAGGTGGCTCAGGTTCCCTTTGAGTTGGGGGGGGTCTCTGGTACTCTTCAAGTAGCTGTGAGGCCAGCCATGCCTGTTGACTGTTTGTTGGGGAACGATTTGGAGAGCTCACCTTGGGCTAAGGTGGAGCGAAGTGCTCATTTGGAGACGTTGGGTCTACCTGACTGGGCGTGTGTGACCACACGGTCCATGGCAGCCATTAAGGGTGTTCAAGAGGACCTGGAGCCTGAGAGGGGGGCCCAGGTGCCTGCCTTAAAGAGAAGAGGCAGCGGGCGCGGGAAACCGGCCCCCGAAGTTCCCACGGTCCAGGAGGAGGTAGACCCTGAGGGGGATGCCCTGGAGCCTACAGGGGAACAGGTAGCTGAACTGGGGGACCTGCCTGAGCTGACCCATTGGCAGCAGGAAGGAGGACCCTCCAGGGAGGAGTTCTGAGCGGAGCAGAAGAAGTGCCCTTCTCTTGTGGGTTTGCGGCAGCAGACTGCAGACCAGGCAGCAGGTGATCAGTCTGGATCACATCGGATCTACTGGGAGAATGATCTTCTGTATACTGAGCCTAAGGTTGCTGAGCCTGGGTCAGCCCGTGTGCTGGTGGTACCCCAGCGCTTCAGAGCCTTCCTACTGGGGCTGGCTCATGATGTGCCGTTAGCAGGACATGTGGGGCAGGACAAGACCTTTGAGAGGCTTGTCACCCACTTTTATTGGCCCCAAATGCGCAGGAGTTCAGATACTCACTGCAGGACCTGTCAGACTTGCCAGGCAAGTGGAAAGAGTGGGAGGAAGCAAAAGGTTCCTCTCCAGCCATTACCTGTGGTCAGCACCCCCTTTGAACGGGTGGGTATTGACATTGTGGGGCCACTGGACCCCAAGACAGCCATGGGCAACAGGTTCATCCTGGACTTGGTGGACCATGCCACCAGGGACCCGGAAGCCATACCTCTGAGGACAGTGACGGCCCCCGTGGTGGTACGGGCACTGATGGGAATTTTCTCCCGAGTGGGATTCCCTAGAGAGGTAGTGTCTGACCGAGGTACAAACTTCATTTCCAAGTGTATGAAGTCCCTGTGGCAGGAGTGTGGGGTAACTTACAAGTTCACCACTCCTTACCACCCCCAAGGAAATGGGTTGGTTGAGAGATTCAACCGGACCCTAAAAGGCATGATTATGGGTCTTGAGGAACCTATGAGGCGTAAGTGGGATGTCCTCTTACCATGCCTGCTCTTTGCACACCATGAGGTGCCACAGAAATCTCTAGGGTTCAGTCCCTTTGAGCTTCTCTATGGTCACCCAGTGAGAGGACCTCTGAGTCTGGTCAAGGAAGGCTGGGCGCAATCTCCCAAGAAACCTCCCCAGGATGTATATAGCTACATGCTGGCCTTCAGAAACCAGACTAGGCGTTTCAGGCAACTCGCTGAGGCGAATCTGGAAGCCAGCCAGGAGGAGATAAAGCGGTGGTACGACCAGAATGCCATTCTGGTAGAGCTTCAGCCTGGTCAGAAAGTGTGGGTCATGGCCCCCGTGGAGCCTTGTGCGCTCCAGGATAAGTGGACCGGACCATTTGAGGTGGTGGAGCGCAAGAGTCCTGTTACCTATTTGGTGGACTTGCGGTCTCCCAGGAACCCCTTGCGGGTCCTGCATGTCAACCGCCTGAAGCCCCACTTGGAGAGGTCCGAAGTGGGCATGCTCTTAGCGACAGATGCTGGAATGGAGGAGGAGACTGAGCCTCTTCCTGACCTCCTGTCGGCGACAGAGCGAGATGGGTCAGTGGATGGTGTGAACCTCTCTTCCACCCTGACCCCTGAGCAACAGAATTACTGTCACCAGTTGCTGGGACAGTTTTCTGATCTGTTCTCCCTGATTCCCAGTGTCACTGATTGGTGCGTCCATGATGTGGACACTGGAGACAGTCCTCCTGTTAAGCACAAAACTTACAGGGTAACTGACAGGGTGAGAGCTTGCATCAAGGAGGAGGTCTCCAAGATGCTTGCGTTAGGGGTGATTGAGCCCTCCAACAGTCCTTGGGCCAGCCCAGTGGTCTTGGTCCCAAAGGCTGCCGCACCGGGTGCCACGCCAGAACTACGGTTCTGTGTGGACTACCGAGGGCTCAATTCAGTCACGAGGACTGACGCGCACCCCATCCCCAGAGCTGATGAGCTCATCGATCGGTTAGGGGCTGCCCGGTACCTCAGCACGTTTGATCTAATGTCTGGGTACTGGCAGATCGCCTTGACTGTTGGGGCAAGAGAGAGGTCAGCATTCTCCACACCAGATGGGCACTACCAGTTCCGGGTTATGCCCTTTGGGATGAAGAATGCCCCTGCCACCTTTCAGAGGTTGGTCAACCAGGTGTTGGCTGGACTGGAAGAGTTCAGTGCCGCCTACCTGGATGACATTGCAGTGTTCAGCGCCAGTTGGGAAGAACATCTGCGCCACCTATGGGAAGTGTTGATAGCGCTGCGGAGGGCAGGCCTCAAGATCAAGGCGAGTAAGTGCCAGATCGGGCAGGGTTCTGTGGTGTACTTGGGACACCAGGTTGGGAGCGGCCAGGTGGCGCCCCTACAGCCCAAGATTGAGACCATCCTGGCTTGGGAGCCCCCAAGACCCAGACAGAGGTGAGAGCCTTTTAGGACTCACTGGGTATTACAGGAGGTTTGTCAAGGGGTATGCCAGCATCGTTGCACCCTTGACAGAGCTGACTTCCAGGAAGCAGCCCAAGAAAATGAATTGGACTGACACCTGTCAGAAAGCTTTTGAGGCCCTGAAAACTGCCATGTGCACGGCGCCCGTGCTCCTGGCACCCAACTTCTCAAGAAGGTTTATCGTTCAAACAGATGCTTCAGAGCATGGTGTGGGGGCTGTTTTGTCACAGATAAATGAGGAGGGCCTTGACCAACCCATAGCCTTCATCAGTAGGAGGTTACTTCCACGGGAACAGAGGTGGAGTGCGATTGAGCGTGAGGCATTTGCTGTGGTCTGGGCGCTGAAGAAGCTGAGACCATACCTGTTTGGGACTCACTTCCGGGTTCAGACAGACCACAGGCCCCTCAGATGGCTGATGCAGATGAGGGGTGAGAATCCAAAGCTGTTGAGGTGGTCCATTTCCCTACAGGGGATGGACTTCACGGTGGAACACCGCCCTGGTACAGAACACGCCAATGCTGATGGTCTGTCCAGATTTTTCTGCCTTAGTGAAGAGAACTCCCAGGAGGTAGGGTAGTTCTGCCCACATTTCAGCTGGAGGGGACTCGTGTTAGACCTGGCACTGTTGGCGTGGGTCTGCCTTCCATTTTTTGCTGTTGCCTCATGTGTTTTGCTGGTTATAGATGCTTTTGGCACTGTGCCACTGCTATTCAGTGCCACAGTGCAAGTGCTCCCTATGGTAAATTGGTATATGGATTAGGGATTCCATGATTGGTTGGTTTGGTTTACTTGTCAGACCCTAGTACAGTGCACTGAGTGTGCCCAGGGCTTGTAAACCAAATGCTGCTGGTGGGCTTGCAGCACTGGTTGTGCCACCCACAGAAGCAGCCTGTAAAAGTGTGTCTCAGGTCTGCCATTGCAGAGCCTGTGTGCAGTCTGGTACTGCCATGTTGACTGGGCAAGTGCACCCACTTGCCAGTCCCTAAACCTTCCGTTTTCTACATATTAGTCACCCCTATGGTAGGCCCAAGGGCAGGGTGCATTGTAGGTAAAAGGTAGTACATGCCCTGGTGTGTGTGGCATGTCCTGATAGTGGATTACAGCCATTTTCGTTTTTCACTATTGCAAGGCCACCTGTTCCCCATAGGCCAGAATGGGCAGTTTGATTATTACACCTTATAATCCTAACTGACCCAGGGAACATGGTAGAAAAACGAATTTAGTATGCCTGAACTCAGAATGATAAAATACATCTTTTAGTGAAGTTGGTTTTAACATTCTCTGTTTGAAAATACCACTTTTAGAAAGTAGGTATTTTCTTGCCTAACTATCCAAGCCTGCCTCTGCTAGGTTGTGTATTCCTTGTCTGGGTTTGTGAGTGACAGGGGCTGGGGGATTCCAGGAGACAGGATGAGTCAGCACAGGGCTGAATAGAGAGATCTGCATGGAGATGGGTGGGAGGAGTTGCACCTGGGACCTGAATAGGGCTGTGCCTTCCCTCCACAATGCTGGCTCCACCTCCTGTGGTGTGTCTGATGTCCCTGGCCTACACTGTGAAAGGAAAGAAGGAGTCCTGTAAACAAAGTGCTCCAGGACTGACCAGAACTGGTTTGGACTAGGCAAAGGCCTCTCTGCCTTCAGAGAACAAAGAGAATATGTGTATAAAAGAGGGGACCCAAACCCCAGAACTTTAGATCAGATCACTTTGGGAAACAAGAAGAACCTTTGCTGAGGAGAGGAACCAGAGAAAAAGAGGAGGAGACTATCCCTAATCTGAGTGCTGTTTGGGGGATTGGCCTGCAGTGGTTGCCTGACTGCCAAAGAAAGGAGAAAGGAACTTTGTGTGTACTTTCATCAACTTGTAAAAGATCTCCAAGGGCTTGAGAGAAGAGCTTGCCTCCTGCTGAAGTCTCAGGGACAACAGACTTCACCAACCAGCTCCCCAAGAGTCTTTCTGTAAAGTGCCTGCTGCTGTGCTGGACTTTCTGAGGGACTGCGTGTCGCAAGGAGCTGGAAGCGCGACTCACGAAGAAGAAGTGTCGCCGCCGCAGCCGAAGCACCTCGCATCGCTGAAGAAAAGGATCAACGTCGCATCAGATGCCGCCGCATCAACGGAGAAGAGTGTCGCCACCGCTGTCGCATCGTTGCTGAAGCGCCTCGCATCGCCGGAGAAGAGGACAGACGTTGCATCAGACGCCGCCGCATCACCGGGAAGCGTGTTGCAGGGCCTGTTGCGGCTCAGAAGAATCGTTGAGTCGCCGCACGGCCGTCGGGCGTGCACGCATCGTTTCGCATCAAGAAGAAGACGCCATCTTTGTTTCTTTGCACCGGATCTTCATCGCATCACGGCATTGCTGGTCGCATCGCCACGGAAGCGCAGTAAGAAACCGACGCATTACCTCCCCACGCCGAGAAGAACCGACGCATCCCCTACGCATCAGTAGGGACCCGACGCATCACCGTTCTTGCGTGTAAGGAACCGACGCATCACCTTCCCTGCAACACTTTCGTTGTATAGCGTTACGCATCCAAAGGTACATTGAACTCAAAGTGTCGCATTTACATCTAAAGAGAACTGAGCTAATTCTACCATTTTTGAAGTACAGTATTGTGGATTTTTGTCGTTTGTGGTCTTGTGTTAAATCTATATAAAACATACTTATTTTTAATATACAACTGGTGTGGTGTCCATCTGTAGTGTTGTCATTTGATTACTGTATGTGTTCACAAATGCTTTACACACTGCCTCAGAGATAAGCATGTCTGCTCGTGCCAAGCTACCAAGGGGTGCGCAGGGGTTATTTTAGGGTGTACCCCTTACCCTGACTAGACGCAAGGATCCCTATTTGGTCAAAGGTACCTACCTCTGCCAACTAGAGACCCCCAAATCTAACACACACTTTTTAAATAAATGCCATTTTGTCACTTTCATGTGTGCAGCATGAAGCAGCACGCATGAAAGTGACAGAATGGCATTTCTAGGATTGTTTATGTGCAGGAAGGGACACCTTCCTACACATAAAAAATCCTCCCCTGCACACAGACACCCTTGCACTCTGGTGCAAGGGTGACTTCGTTGGCGCTAAGTTGCTAAACTTAGCACCATCGCAGGGGGAAACGCAAGGCTGCACCACATTCTTGTAAATGTGCTGCAGCCTTGCATTTCAGAAGTGGAGGATAGAGGCGTTAAGCCAGAAAGGCTAACACCTCTCTCCTCCACTTCCTTGTACATATCCCCCTTTGTTCCATATATAAGTAAGCGTCCACTGAAGAAATGAAAATGACTTAAGAAGAATGCAAGTATAAACAAGGAAACAACAAAACAACATTTGCAACTAACATTGGATAATCATCCCATCTTCAGTAAGCCAGTTTCTAATACTGTATCACATTCTCCTGTTGGACTCAATTCAACATCACCCCTTAAAAACACGAATTTCACTACTACAATGAGTATGCCGGTGCTCACCTCATTCATCCCAATTGCTAAATCCATGTTAACAATAAACCATCACCCTACTTATAGTGGAATCAGGAGCACCAGCATTTTAGGGACCAGATGAAAAGGAGGACGCCTCTTTGGCACCTCAACAGTCAAATGATTCAATGGTTATAAAGTATGTAATGAATGGAGTCACCTTTATAGCAAAAACTCTGGCAATTCCTAACTCTGATATTGATAACAATCAATACAAACCTGGGTCACTGTGACGCTGAACAGGTGGTCCACAAGCCTTTTCCCAAAACTATTTCTGCTCAAAATTACATAAATTCATTGACTCACAAGGATATGGATACTGGAGATGTAGGATGCACTTCGGCCTACGTAGATGTGGTGCAAGGGCACTCTACAAGTACAAGCGGTTGTATTGCAGTTAATAGCACAAACATACGTGGTTTGCATTATTCCAATTTGGAGACATGCAAATTAGATATCATTCCACCATACAAATCAGAAGGCTATTTTGATATACTCAACAGTAATTAAGCTACTCAACTCTTTTGAAGAATTAAGAGAAGCAAATTCTTCAAGCCTATTAAATGTGTGCTTTCTTCAAAATCAACAGATTAAAGGTGGTATTGAAACTACTAGGACGACTTGGACAGCGGACTCCATTGTCCAAAAAATATGGGCTCAACAAGGTGACCTTGCAGATTGGGGGAATTACAGTTGCACAAGTTGAAATGTCTAAATTCCCATTTTTGCTTAGGTGTAGAGCCCAATATCCAGCAAAATTCAATTGCTTTATTACAAACTGCTCTAAATTACAAAGGTCCAGACTCTCTTATACCATTTGTTAATTTAAGGATCACAGCTAATGTACAATCACTATGTGAAAGATGATTATTTCTCCCAGGTGAATCCCATGTACAAAATCCATTGTTAACTCTAGTTTCCAATCAGCATACCTAATGTCATTAGGAAGCTTGATGACTCTCCTGGGGAATTATATATAATTTGATGGAACACAGCAGGCCTAGATAGACATTTAAATCTACCTGGAGAAAAATGTAATACATTCTTCCAGGATCATTACGTAGTGTATGTACAAGTAACCTGGATGTCCTCTAACCTCTCTATACCTAATTTTTTGACTCACAAAATGTTGGAAAGAATGGTTGATATGGGGAGACCTAATAGAGGTCTACTGACAATGATCAGCAATAAACTCAATTTGGAGAGTGTTAGACTCAATTTAAGTTCCAACTATATATTGGCAGCCCTGATAAATCATTATAACGATTGGAAACGTTTGATCCTGAATGTTTACTATCCCCTGGATTTGACAAAGGACACACATAAATATGCTGCAATAATTGCGGAGCTTGATTCTCTTTTAGGGAAATACAGCCATCTATTGATCATTATAACTGAGTACTTCAACCGAAACCTCTTACTACTAGCTTTGCAGAATTCAAGTACTGAGGACCCAGATTCAATTTATAATATCCCTTATCCTTCCTCAAATCCGTTGGAGAAGTATAAGCGATGGACTCTGAAAAATAGAGAAACCCATAACCCTTTATTTGACTCAGGTTATAGATTGCTTGATTGCAGGATGCCAAATGATCAACCAGCCAAACCCTTCCGGGTGGAAGCAATATATGTGTGCATCATGCTGAGACGGGCAGGGAAACAGAACACAAGTCTACTTCCAGCTGGTGGGAGCCTTTTTAAAGCTCCCGCCGGCAAGGAGCAGACTTGTATGTTTGCTCCTGTTTTGCAGGAGATTTAAAATGTCTCCCACCAGACAGGAGCAATCATATTATTCTCTGCCCACGGTAGTGTGGGCAGAGAAACTTCTGTGTCCCAGGGGGTGGGCTTACACCCAAAGTTCAGTAAACTTAATAAACTTAAAGTAATGCAAGATAATTCATGCACTTTGACGTAGAGATGCTAACCACAGTTTCTGATGTTTTAGGAATTTGCCTGTTTAAATGGCTGTTCTCTACAAAACTATTGTCTTGTATCATTATTGTCCTGGGTACTGTCAAATAAAACAAACACCAGGTACTTAATTTATCAAAGGGTAGAAGTCTAGCTTGGTCCTCTAACAGGTATGACCTGAAGCCATTGTGTATTTGAGCGGTGAGACTTAAACTCATTTAAGCATCATTAGGATGCTGATTTAGCTTAAAGACTGGTCCCATTTAACACTTTCAATAGTTTTCATTTTCCATTGATTTTAAATCTGTCTTTTAACATTTATATTTATTTTTGACATTTGCCTTAACTTACTTTTCTGTCAATTGTAAAAACAATATATATTCAATTCATTGTTAAGGAAGATATTTCATTTTTCCATAATCTTTGAAATCTATATCTTCTTTCCTTCACTTTTGTATTTTTTTATTTCTCAGTTTTGTTTACTTAACCTTGCTGTGGACATTGACATTGATGTTCTTTATTTCCATCACAGAAACTATGGGCCAGATTTATTAAGTTCTCGCCATGCCCTTGCATCACGCAAGGTGGAGCAAGGCAACATAAGCCCTTAAGTCAGATTTACTGTGCAACTCAGAGCCATCTTGCATGGCTCTGCATGGCATAAGAAATCTGGAGTAACGCAAGGCAGCACATTTCGCTGCCTTGTGTTACTCTGCGATGGGAAAGTGTTCCATGGATGGAGCATAGTTTTTGCACGCATCCACTTATGGGTTTTGGTGCATTTTCAGATTTACTAATAGTAGTAAACCTGGGAATGGGTCAAAACATGCAGCACATGTACAAAGAAGAAAATGCCTATGGGGATTGTTTTTGTGCAGGAAGGTGTCACTTCCTGCCCCAAAAAAGAATGCTGCCTGTAATACAGGCACACATGCACTATGGAGCACTGTTGGCGCTAGGCTGCACTCAGTGCACCCACATAGGGAGAGATCAGGAATGTATCATATCCTAGTAGATAAGGTGCATTCCTGCTCTCTCCTTGTAACGCACTGCAGTGCAGCAAGTTATCTTTCTGCATTGTGTGACTTTTTAGTAAATGTTGCCCTAAGTTGCTAGAACCAATACAGCCAAAATATCAACAGAACTATTGCAAAGTCTACGTTGTGGGACTTCAAATGTTATGAACACAGCAGCTTTTGAGTAGCTGAAAGAGATAACTGTGTCCACGTACCACTCAAGCCGACTGCCATGAAACAGTTGTCATGGGTGCACTAAAAAGTTGGCTTCAAAGGAAACACCAACCTGCCAAAAAATGAGGAACAGGTGTATGGAATTAATAGCCATGATTACAAAAAGTCATAGCAAAGGCCACTGCATGTGTAGGCATACGTATCAGAGATTTATTACATTAATCTGATTCTTAGCAGTGACAGGCCTACGTGAGGGGTATTTACGATTGACAAAATATTCCTGGCGTTTGTTTGTCTCTGTTAAACCTTTCAGTTAAGACACTCTTGCACTGCAGAAAATTGGCAAGCAACTAGGGTATTTGTAAAATTTCAATCATAAATTCAGCTTTCCTCTTTGAAAAAAATGAGGGTCTTCTTTTCACTGTTCCTTACTTGCTCCTGCACTTTCATCAGGCCAAAACAGGTTTAAGTGCAGATGTCCAAATAAATACATGTCCGAAAGGCATTGGAAATATTTTTTTATTTTTTTTAAGTTTAAAGTTTATTCAGAAAGAAACAATACATTTCAAGGAATAACATCATGTACAATAAAGTACGTTACATTAAAATAATAATTTATCAAGAAACATTCAATAAGAAAGTGGAGAAGGAAAAAAAATGGGGGGGGGAAGGCAGGGAAGGAGAGAAGCAAGGGAAAGGAAAAATATATATATTATTATAATCTTAGCACTCTTATAAACTTACAAGAGAAATAACACATGGAATTAATTCCTGTATGCATAAATGACAATTTAAAAAAGTAAGAACAGCAAATTGTAATAAGGAAAAACATTGAAGGGAATATTGATGAGAACTTATTTAAATGGACAAAAGACAACAAGTGTATCAAGGAGGTTTCCGAACTTCATCAGAAGTTTTAACTGATGGATCACTATGTGAGGCAATATAAGTTAAATATGTGGATATAGGGAGCCATAAAAGATCTCTTTTAATAGATAGAGAAATAGGGGTAATGTAATTGGTATCAAGTCTATGATGAAAACAAACGGCATTCCACCATGCTCTAAATGTGACTTTGTCGGCTTGTTTCCAATTAGAAGTTATTAAATGAAGAGCTATTGCCAATAACAAATCCACTAGTTTAAAATTAGATGGAGATTGGGGCCAGGAAGGTGATAAGGAACCTAAAAAACGTTAGAATGGGAAAAAGGGACCTTTGTTTTAAACATTTTGTTAATTTGAGACCAAACTAATTGCCAAAAGTGATGCACGGGAGCACAATCAAACAACATGTGTTTTAAATCAGCATTTGTGCAGGGGCAAGACCAGCAAGTAGAAGTAGAATTTGTAGAGAGGAGGCTAATTTTGCAGGAGTAAATAAAAGGCGTTGGTAAACAAAATAAAGGGTTTGAGACGTGTTAGCAGCTCTGGAAGTTTTATGGATTTTTAGCCACAATTTATCCCATAAAGGAGTCATCCAACATTCCATGAGATCTTTTTCCCAAGCCAATTCAGCCTTTGTTTTATTCCTATCAGAAGAAAGAGATAAGCATTTATATAAAGACGAAGCTGAAGAGGGAATAGATAGTAAGGAAAATAGCATGGAACATCTGGAGGGAGGAGAAGGCGTGGACGGTAAGGATCTAAGGTACTGGGAAAGGGAAAGACATAAAAGATCATATTGAGTTCTATATGAAGATGGTAGGGAAAATTGTTTTTGAAGATCCGAAAAGGATAAAGGGATATTATTAAGTAATAGTTGTGAGATCCAAAGCAGACCCTTATTTCTCCAAGATTTCCAGTAAATGGTGCGATTATTAATACGTAATAAATTATTATGCCAAATGGGCTGTTGATCTAACAAAGAAAACGAAGGGAATGAGGAGGGTAACAGAGGAGCAAGAATTTTACGAGTGTGAGAAATGACTGGAGTTCGAAAGGAAGAAATATTGTTGGTAAAAGCAAGAGATTCTATAAATTTGAAAGGAAACATAAAATATTTTTCTATAGACAACCAGATGGGAGGATGTATATACTGATCGGGAGAGAGCCAACGGGAGGATTGTTTTAAAGAGAAGGCATAATGATAGTTTTGAAATCAGGAAAGTTAAGACCACCAGAAGTTTTGCTTGCCTTCAAAGTGGACAGGGCTATTCGGGGAGATTTGTTCTTCCAAAGAAACTTTGTTAAAAGAGAATCAATTTTTTAAAGTAAAATGCAGGAATATGTACAGGAATCATGGAAAGGATATATAAAATCAAAGGAGAAAGCATCATCTTAATGGAGTCTAATCGTCCCCACCAAGAGAGAAAAAGTGGGTGCCAACGATCAATAGAGTCAGACAAAGTTTTAATAATGTGTTCAAAATTTAATTTTAGCGTTTCCGGAATGTTTGAAGAAAACCACAGGCCTAGATATTTTATCTTAGAAGTTTGCCAAGAAAAACCGGTAGAAATGAAATCTTGTTTAAGGCAAAGTACATTAAGGGGAAGAACTTCACATTTGTCTGAATTGAGACGATAACCGGATAATTGAGAAAATATATCAACCTGTTTCATAAAAGATGGAATGGACGTAGAGGGATTAGAACAATATAAAGAATGTCGTCTGCATAAACAGACATTTTGACATGGGCAGTATCAAGTTGGAAACCAGTAATCTGAGCATCCTGCCTGATTTTAGTTAAAAAAGGTTCTAGTGCTATTATAAATAAAAGAGGAGAGAGGGGGCAGCCTTGACGTACTCCCTAAACAGAGGAAAATAATCCGAAATTTTTCCATTAACAAAAATAGAAGCTTTAGGACCTGAGTACAATAACGAAATAAAGGATATTAATTTAGGAGGAAATCCTATCCATTTTAGCGCCTGAAACATGAAATCCCATCCAATCCTATCAAATGCTTTCTCTGCATCCAACGCGATAGCTGCAATAGGGTAATCAAGAGAGGAAGCTTTACTAAGGATATTAAAAGGACTCTGGAATTATCAGATGATAAACGACCTTTTACAAATCCCGATTGTTCGGGGCCAATGAGATTAGGTAAAATGGGATCGATACGAAGAGCAAGAATTTTTGCAAATATCTTATAGTCAAGATTAACTAAGGAAATTGGACGGTAGTTTTTGCAAAAAGACGGGTCTTTGTTGTCTTTGGGTATTAAACAGATCATGGCTTCCTGAAATGTTCCAGAAGACGCGCCTGTTGTAATAAAAGAATTAAAGAGTAATAAAAGACGTGGGAGAAGTAGATTAGCAAAATGCGCATAAAATTCAATAGTAAATCCGTCCGGACCTGGAGCTTTCCCCCTTTTAAGATTGAGACTACATGAGTAATTTCAGAGAGGATGATATCAGTTTCTAAAGATGAGAAGTCAGTATTATGGGGACTAGGGTGATCAATAGACTGAAAATAAGTAGAAAGATTAGTTGAAGTCGGTTGTTGTTCGGGAGTATATAGATTTTTATAAAAGGAAACAAACTCGTTTAAAATATCGTTATCTTTAAATAAGGAAATACCGGCATTATTCCGTATAGATTCTATTTTAGTCCGTTCACGTCGTATTTTCAAATAATTTGCTAATAATTTCCCCATTTTATTTTGACCTCCATAATAACAAGCACTGCTCTTTAAAAGATATGAAGAGGCAGCTTCCGTAGATGTTTTATTAAAGTTAAATTTTGCGTCAATAAGTTTTTTTAATGAGGATTCAGAGTTTGAGTGATAATAAATATACTCAAGTTGTTTAATCTCAGCAAGCATTTGGGCATTTTTAGCTTCAAAAGATTTCTTCTTCTGAGAAACAAATTGTATAATAAAGCCTCTGGACGCAGCTTTAAAGGCGTCCCAGATCATAACGGGGGAAGAGTTCGGAGTAGAGTTGAGGGAAAAGAATTCAGAAGCAAAGGAGGTGAATTGGCTTGTAAAATTAGGATCAGATAATAAAGTATTATTGAAACGCCATCTACGTGCAAGAGGAGTAAAGGGTAACAAATCAAAATCAACATAAACTGGAGCGTGATCTGATATTAGAATGGAGCCAATTTCGGAATGGGAAACCTGTTGAGATAGGGATTTACTAAAAAAGAGGTAGTCTATTCGGGATTGTGAGTGATGTGAGGGGGAATAAAAGCTATATTCTCGAGTATCAGGGTTACAAAGCCTCCAGATATCGACTAAGGATTTACGTTGTATGGTGGAAGTAAATTGGGAATGCATCTTAGTGTTAGAAAATCGAACAGAAGAGTGTCTATCCAGTATGGGATCAAAAACTTGATTACAATCACCACCAAAAATAATATAATCATCGTCAAACAAAAGGAGTTTCTCAGATACATGTGTCCAAAAAACATTATCAACATGAACTGGTGCATAAATATTAAAAAGGACTAAAGGTATTTGGTTTAAGAGAAGCTTGACTATTACCCAACGACCTTCCGAATCACATTCTTGATGAGTAAGTGATACCTGGTATTTTTTATGACATAGAATAGAGACTCCATTTTTCTTACCTAGAGCTTGGGAAGAAAAACATTACCCACCCAACATCTTTTCAATTTAGACGCTTCAGTATCAGATAAATGCGATTCTTGAATTAATGCTATGTCAGTATTTAATTTAGCTAAATGGGTTAATACCCGTTGTCTTTTTATAGGATTGTTTATTCCCTTAACATTCCATGTAACAACTCTAAATGTAACCAATCAAATTTAACTTGAACAGTTATTATGCAAACAATACAGAAACTAGATTCATTACTGAGCGAATGATAGAAAGTAGAACTACAAAGAGTGAAATAAAAAATCCGGATTATAAAAAGAAAAGAGTAAGGAATGAAAAAATTATCACCAAATATAAGGAAAAGAAAAGGAAAAGAAAGAAAAGAAAGAAAAGAAAAGAAAAAGGAAGGGAAGAGAGAAGGATATGTAAAGAGAGAACACTGAACAGGTATCCAAAACAAGTCAGACAATTGATGGTGCAAAAAATTGTCAAAAAGACATACCACAAAGAGACAAAGAGAATGGGGATGGAGGAGCCACATAAGGGAGGTAGCACACCAGACGGGAGATTCCAAGAGGGCGCAGCAAAGGGAAAACAACCTCCAAGGATAAGCTGAAGAAGTTATAAATCAAAGGATCACAGAACCGCACCTGATAAAAAGAAAAAGAAAACATTAGGAGGGTGTCTCACAACGTAACATGATACAGCAGGAAAAGGGATGTATACAAATAACGGCAAACATTAATGGGACATCCAAGACAATTATACTCGGGGGGTGTCCATGGAGTCGTCTCTGCAGGTGTTCAGGAAGTGTTGAAGAAGCGTAGGGTCTTCATAATTTGTCGTTTTATTATTATAAGTCACTTTAAAGAGGCAAGGATGAAACAATCCATAGCGGGCATTCAGGGTACGGAGAGCAGGTCTCATGTCTAAAAACTGTTTGCGACGATCTGCAGTAGCTTTGGCGTAATCTTGAGCAATAAAGAGATTGGAACCATTCCAAGCAAGTTTCCCCTTCTGCTTGGCAGCCTGGATGACTTTAATCAGATCTGTGTATTCTAAAAAGTACAAGATGACACCTCTAGGTTTCGCTAAAGAGGATGAAGAGTTGGATGAGCGAGAAAGTTGACCTAAGCGATGGGCTCGCTGAATATTCAATGGAGGTGAGTTTGGAAGACCAAGAAGCGTTGGCAAGAAGGATTGGAAGAAGGATATAGGATTAGGACCTTCGAGACCTTCCGCAAGACCGTAAATACGTAAGTTATTGCGTCTATTACGGTTTTCCACATTTTCAACCTGTTGCTTAAGATATTGTACTTCTCTGTGCATACCTGGAACTTGATCTGAGACTACCTGCATTGAAGCCACTCTTCTGTCAAGATCCAAAACTTTTTGCTCGGTATGAAACCACTTATCCTCAAGGCTTTGAAGACGAGCATTCGTTTCGGCCATGTATGGTTTGAGTGAACGTATTTCTTCAAGTAAAAGCTCCATGGAAATGGAAGAGGAAGAGTTAGTTGGAGAAGGAGGATTTGTCTTCACTCGTTTTCCTGATGTGGAAGGTATTTTGGAGCTAGGTTTAGAGCTTGGACGAGAAGTATTAGGAGAGGAGTTTTTTATTTCAACAGAGTCTTTAGTTATTTCATCCATACTATCCTGTAAAACATTAAATGGGTTATTGTCCTCTAACGATGTGCAGCTAGTATTAATTTGCTGTACATTACTGCGGTTAGAGCGAGCCATTATCACAGAAAATAAGTATGCAGAAAAGAACTGGCAGGTAGGCTCAAAAACCTAAAATGGCGTCCAATTGTATACTGGAAGATGCTGAGAAGAGGTGAAAAACCGACTAATACATGCCAAGAACCAACATACTATCCATATGAATTCAGTGACAGAGAGAGCCAAGAAGAAATTGCTGTTGGAATCCAGTGAGCATATTAGAAGAGAACTGGCAGGTAGATTCGAATAATAAAAAAGAAAAAAAAAGAAAATTCTAAAATGGCGCCCAGGAGTGTACTGCTGAGGAGATATGAAAATCCAACCAATGTGTGCCAAAAGCAAACAGACTGTCCATAATACTTCATTGACAAGGAAAAACGAAAAGAGAATGCTGTTTAAATTCCATTGTCACCAAGTCCCATTGAGCATGTTTCAGGACATATTATGTTGCAGCGGGATGCACGGGGAGCGACAGATAAGTAAAATGGCGGCCGCGATTTGTAGCGAGCCGCGTTCGGTATTTGAACCAAAAAAATATCGTTTGCGCTCACCCCGTGCTTCCGCACTGATCCCGATTGAGGCAGGAGATGTTCCGCTGCATGAAAATGCGGCTCTGAAGATTTCACATCTACGGTGAAATCCTGGAGGAGTCCCGTCACTTTACGCCCTCACGGAGCTTCCCAGAGCGGCGTCCATTCCCTCCGGCTCCTAAGCCACGCCCCGGAAATATTTTTGAATATTCACAGTTATAGCTTCGTTGGCTGAATACCTCATTATGATTGCCCACTGCCATGATCCTCCCTTCAGATGCCGATCACAAATTACTTCTATATCATGATTTTCTACACTTCTGACATTTATGCACACAGAAGTATTTTTTTTTCTTGTTCTTTGTTCAAAGCGTAAGTCATACATCAATATACTTGTTAGACCTGTCATCCTTAGGGTGGTCTTTCCCCCAACTTTTCACATTTTGCCTTCCATTTTTGCTGATTCTTTTTGTTGGCTTTAGGACTGCTAACCAGTGCTAAAGTGCACATGCTTCTCCCATAAACATGATGACAATGGTGTAACTGATTGGCATATTTGTTGTATTGGTAAGTCCCTTGTAAAGGGGTATACCATATACCCAGGGCCTGTACTTCACATGTTACTAGTGGGCTACAGCACTGATTGTGCCACCCAGAGATGTAGCCTTTCAACCCTGTCTCAGGCATGCCACTGCAAATTGCCATTGGGACAAGATAGAGAAATGGAGTTTAGGCTCTCATAACTCAGAATTTGATAACACACCATTTAGTAAAGGTGGTTTTTAAATTGTGTGTTTGAAAATAACCACTTTTAGAAAGAGGATATTTTGTTGCTTTACCATTCTGTGTGCCTCTGCCTGTTTGTGTATTCACATTCTGGTTCTCGAGTGACAGGAGCAGGGGATGTTCATTCACTCTAGACAATCACAAGCGGGGTTGAGGTGTTTCCTGCCTTGCCTAGGTGACTCATCGCTAGACTGAATAGACCTAGTCTGCAATTAGAGTGATGAGAGGAGATTTCACTAGCACCTGAATAGGCTGTGTCTCCTTTGCACAATGCTGTCTCCATCCCATGTGGTCAAGCTTGACCAGGGAGGACAGAACTGGCTTGTACTGAGCTCAGAGACTCTGAAGCAAAGAGAACAATGAGAAAATGGGGTATGAGTACGAGACCTTAAACCCCAGGACTTTAGATCACTTCTGGCCGGAAACAAGAGGACCCTGCCAAGAAGAATGGCTGAAGAGCTGTGTAAGGATGCTACTTTTTCTGTGTGAGGGGTCGGGTGGCCTGCAGTTGCTGCTTCTGTCTGTGACAGAAGAAAAGGACTGACTCTTTTTGCCCTGCTGTGGTATCCTGCTTGGGAAGAATCTGTGCTTGCCTACTGCTTTTGGAAGACTGAGGAACATCAAATTCTTCCTTTTGCTTTACTTCTTTGGGAGCTTTGTTGTGCTTCACTTATTTGGAAGCTTCCTGGTGCTTCACTCCATGGAAACTTCCTTGTGCTTAGTTTCTTGGAAGCTTCCATGAGCGTTGCTCGACAACAATCTTCCTCTCAAAGTTCTGGGCTGATCTCCTCCACCCGTTGTGCGCAGAGCCTGAGGTTGAAGAACATCCCTGATGGCAGGCGTGGCCACTCGTCAGCGGAGCCAGCGCAAAGGAGTCTCTGGCATTGCCAGGCAACCATCGCGGCTGCCCAGAGTTCCCGGCATTGTACGGCCCTACCATCGGAAGATGCAGAAGTCCAGCAGTGAACAAGAAGAAGACACGGCATCAGCAGCAGCTGCACAGTGAGCAAACCAGCACCTCTGAGAAGAGTTCCCAGTGTGGGGTGGAACAGGATGCTCCCCGTGCAACAGGAGCCTTGCCTTTGCTGCACCAGATGCACAGGACCAACGTGCCCAAACACCACTAAAAGGAGCGGTGCCTCGCACCTCCCACCTCTGGAAACCAGGGGGGCAAAACATGAGTCAGTTGTTGTTCTGCCCCCTCTCTGTGGAATACCATTGGGGTCATTTTGTTCCTTTATTGGCCGCACTCGCTGTGGGCAATGGGCAGGTGGCCCGATAAATCAGAGAATCAGCAGAGCACAGGAATGCTGTGCTCAGGGGTCAGTGGAACCAAAGGGCCAATAACAACGTGGTAATCCTGGTGTTTTCCCTCACTGCACGTCCTGCTTGATGATGATGATGAATGCTATTTTTCTCCTTCTAAAGACCATTTAACAAGGGTCCTTTTTGCAGGACCTGTCTGGTATGTGCAGTGGAAGTGAGATTATGACATAACCAAACTAAAAGTGTTTACTACAGTGTTCTAACTGTGATGATTATGGCACTTGCCTAGTTGGCAAACTGATTGTGATTTATATTATTGTGGTCTATGTGTTTACATACAATATGAGTGATATTTTTATATAACCTGGTGTAGACTCTCTTCTGTGCTGTTTTTATTGTGTCACTGGTGTGTGTGTGTGCTGCGCAAATGCTTTGCACGTTGCCTCTGGGATAAGCCTGACTGCTCTGTTAATCTACCAAGGGGGTGATCAGGGGTTATCTTAGGTGTACAACTCCCTTACCCTGATTAGAGTGGTGGGTTCTGCCTGGCTTAGGTGTATACCCTAGCCAACCAGAAACCCCATTTCTAACACCAAGCCATAAACTCACCTTTTATTACATAAAAGTCACCCCTAAGGTAGGCCCTAAGTAACCCTAAGGGCAAGGTGCCATGTAAATAAAAGGGAAGACATGTTCCTGCATGTTTTGCATGTCCTATAGTGACAAATAGCTATTTAATTTTTCACTATTGTGAGGTCTACCCCTCTCATAGGCCAGTATTGGGAATTCCTTAATATACTTTTAACCTGTAATTCCTGATCAGAGAGGAGCCGCTTTTTCATGTTTGCTGTGTTTGGAATGGTAATGATAAATCCTCCATACTGGTGATATTGGATTTAACATGACTTTTTTAGAAATGCCACTTTAGAAAGTAGACATTTCTCTGTAGTTAAAGCTCTTTGTGCCTGACAGCCTGTCTGCAATATACGTCTGAGCAACAGCTACACTTTGTGCATTCCATCGTGACAGCCAAAAACATAGGAAGGGCTGGGTGTGACTGAGCACTCATCTGCTTTCATCTTGATTTGACAGCCTTCCTGGGCTGGAAGGGGGAAAGGTGGCTCACACTTACATCTGAATAGGCTGTGCCCTGTCCTCACACAAAGCACTGATTTACCCCCCAGGTTTAGCCTGGCAGACAGGACAGGGTTGAAAGGGATCCTTGTGTATGTCAATGAGTTGCTTTGAAGTCCCTCCTACATCAAAGGCACTTTTGGGTATACGCACTGGGTCTCTGAACCACTGAATTCAGACACTTCTGGATCTTGAAGTGAACCTCTGTCAGAAGGACTATTGAGCTGCTTAAAGAAATCTACTGGGCTGCTTTTCTGGAAGGACTGCTTTTCTGGAAGGACTGCTTTCTGCTTGCTTCCCTGCTGTCTGCTGCTCCCTGACTCTGCTGAAAGGAGAGCTGGACTCTGCCTTCCCTCCAAGTGATCTCCAAGGGCCTGCTGGCTTACCTCCTGTTTTCTGAAGTCTCAGGGACACAAAAGACTTCCTACAATTTTGCAGGTGCTGCTGGACTCTGCCTTTTGTGAGTCCTACCTTTGCCTTAGGTGACCCCTCCAAGCTCTGGGCCCCAGAAGTGTGTTCTGCAGCTGTTTTCATCACCTACAGCTCCTGGGACCCTGAACTCAAGCTTTTGGGCTCTTCGCTACCGCAAATGGATCCCTTTTGCACTGGGTCTGCACCGCTCGCTTAAAGGGTCAGCGCTTACCATCTCCTCGTACAGCAAGCAGCGCTGCCTGCAAGGCCCCATCTGCCTGCAGTATCATCGCTGGTGACACTTTACTTGCTCCCGGCGACCGTCTCCAATGCGAATGGGACTCTTAGCTCGGCTTGAGGAGGTAAAACTTTAGCGGTGTATATGACCATCGCTCCATCGCGGTCAGCATGAATTTTGTTTTAGCGATATTGACTTCTAAGCACTGTTTTTGGTGTATTCTTTAGAAATTCATAACTCCGGTTCTACTTATCGGAATGGTCTTGTTTTATTCATTGAAATATAATCTATATTTTTTAACTTGTGTGGAGTCTTTTTGTGATGTATTCATCGTGTTACTTTGTGTGTGTGTGTGTTGCATAAATACTTTGCATATTGCCTACGTAGATAAGCCTGACTGCTCTGTGCCAAGCTACCAGAGGGTGAGCAGAGTTTGTCTTATTGTGCATTTAGTTTACCCTGACTAGATTAGTGGTTCCGGCCTGACCTGGTTGCATACCTCAGCCAACCTGGAATCCCATTTCTTGCAATACCCCACTTCTAGAATAATGTGTCAGTGGACCACAAGAATGTTGATCCTGCCTTTGTGAATAAAGATTATATTTTATGCATGGAGCTGACCAATGTTTCATATATTTGTCTAACTCAGACCAAGAAAAAAGGATTTGTATGTTGAATCCAATATGTTTTGGTACACAATACACTTGCTTTAAAAACCATCTAAAGTAAATCTTTCTAGTAGCAGTTGATGCTGTGGAGCAGCTACACATATGTAGCACACAACTCTGGACATTTGATAGGCTGATATAACACCTGAAACCTAATAAAGTAATTTAGACCTTGGCAGGTGTGCTGTCAACCTGACAGGCAGCAGAAGCCCTAGCCAAGCCTCACCTGGAGGAAAACCCCCTGCCGTATTTTGATATATAGCCACCTGCCTAGTGGAAAGTTCAAGGCTTACAGAAAATCCACTACAATGACAGGTAAATGTAGGCAGAACACTTTTTCAAACAGCCACCATTTGGTTGACCTTGCTCTCAAAAAACCCTAAAAACAGAATGCTTAAGAAACGCAAAAAAACAATGGCCCTGATTTGTCTCCCTGTGTGTCAGGCCATTGCAAGTTTTTCTTGCCTCAGTCTACCATGCTTAGCGTGGCAGCCCAGGCAGGGAGATCAAGTGATGGTTGCCCCACCCTACACAGTGACCATCAATATGAAATGGTGACCTAGTCACTGATGATCTTCCAAGTCAATGGTTTCAACTGTTGAAGCCAGCTGAGGCACCACCAGAGGAAATCATAGATTCCCTATCTCTAAATAGTGTAGATAAGCAGCAAATTTGTCAGGCTGACTAGTCACAATCCTTTGATGTTTGTGGGAATGAGTCAATATTACAGTGGCTTAGCAAGGGGCTGGTCCCACAGCTGGACACATGTAAATGCTATGCTCGCTTTCCAAGAGAAAGTATTGCTAACTGAATGGCATGGTCACGATCAGGACTTTCCATCAGAGTGCATTATATATATAAGCAAAACACAAAGCTGATTGACTCTGGAAGAAAGAGTGCCTGGCATAGGGGCTGCCTGAAGGTGTATGTACAAGGTATGATGGGCATGCACAATGGCCGCCAGTAGCAAGATCTTATGGTGTGACTGAGTACAGGGAAAGGTCAGGCAATGCACCTAGTTTCCTGGCACAGCCAAGACCATGCTTTGTGATCAAATTGGTGTGGAGTACTGAGACACTTAGCAAATTCAAAGATGCCATCATTAACAGCAATGGTGTAGTGGTAAAATAAATTAACAGTTCCTTAGTGAGGGGCGGGACGCACTGTTAGACTTGCCTTCTGAAGTCCATAATTCTTATAGCCACATGAAAGATGCATTGATGTCCAGGTATGGGTTGACTCCTAAATTGTATAGACAGAGGTTTAGAAATTGCAAGAAGGTGGAGTCAGGTACCTGGGTAGAATATGTCACTTTTTTCTGCAGAGCATTGGATGGTTGGGTGAAGGGTAGCAAAGTGAATGATTTTGAGGGGCTCTTTGATTTAATGGCATGGGAGCACTTGTCAAGTAATTGTTTTCCAGAGCTACGCCAGCACCTGATTGATAGCAGGCTGACTAACCCTAGGAAGCTTGCTGAGGAGGCGGACCGCTGGGTGAGCACCCGGGTCCACAAGGGTCACGTGGGAGACTCCGCCAAGAGTGGGCAGGGTCCCCAGCAGAAGAGTGGGGGGGACAAGGGTAAACAGAGGGAGTTCCAGAAAGGGCCCAAAAGTAATCCCCAAGGGACCCAAGGGAAGTGTTCCCATTCTCCCCCTGAGAAGAAGCACGGGGCCCTTGACAGGTAGGCCTGTTCCCAGGCGACCCCTGAGGTGCTACAAGTGTGGTGAAGTGGGTCATAAGTCTAATGATCCCAAGTGCCCACAGTTTGGTAAGACAGCACCCACTGGTGCTCCACCCCGGCAGATGGTGAGTGTAGCCCTGGGGGAGGAGAGGGGTGTCCAAGGTGGGTGGGGTCCCGCAGAAATGTCCCTTGTCTCTTTAGGAGACTGTGAGGTGGTCCCCAGGACCCAACTGCCTGATAACACTAAGAAGTACAGGCAGTGGGTGACCATCAATGGCCATAGAGTGGAGGCTCTTCGAGACACAGGAGCCAGTGTGACAGCTGTCAAGTGTCACCTGGTGTCTGAAGAGAAGGTTGTCCCCAATGCATTTTACCCAGTTGTTGCCGCTGACAACACAGAGAGCCACTGCAAGGTGGCTCAGGTTCCCTTTGAGTTGGGGGGGTCTCTGGTACTCTTTAAGTAGCTGTGAGGCCAGCCATGCCTGTTGACTGTTTGTTGGGGAACGATTTGGAGAGCTCACCTTGGGCTAAGGTGGAGCGAAGTGCTCATTTGGAGACGTTGGGTCTGCCTGACTGGGCGTGTGTGACCACACGGTCCATGGCAGCCAGTAAGGGTGTTCAAGAGGACCTGGAGCCTGAGAGGGGGGCCCAGGTGCCTGCCTTAAAGAGAAGAGGCAGCGGGCATGGGAAACCGGCCCCCGAAGTTCCCACGGTCCAGGAGGAGGTAGACCCTGAGGGGGATGCCCTGGAGCCTACAGGGGAACAGGTAGCTGAACTGGGGGACCTGCCTGAGCTGACCCATTGGCAGCAGGAAGGAGGACCCTCCAGGGAGGAGTTCTGAGCGGAGCAGAAGAAGTGCCCTTCTCTTGTGGGTTTGCGGCAGCAGGCTGCAGACCAGGCAGCAGGTGATCAGTCTGGATCACATTGGATCTACTGGGAGAATGATCTTCTGTATACTGAGCCTAAGGTTGCTGAGCCTGGGTCAGCCCATGTGCTGGTGGTACCCCAGCGCTTCAGAGCCTTCCTACTGGGGCTGGCTCATGATGTGCTATTAGCAGGACATGTGGGGCAGGACAACACCTTTGAGAGGCTTGTCACCCACTTTTATTGGCCCCAAATGCGCAGGAGTTCAGATACTCACTGCAGGACCTGTCAGACTTGCCAGGCAAGTGGAAAGAGTGGGAGGAAGCAAAAGGTTCCTCTCCAGCCATTACCTGTGGTCAGCACCCCCTTTGAACGGGTGGGTATTGACATTGTGGGGCCACTGGACCCCAAGACAGCCATGGGCAACAGGTTCATCCTGGTCTTGGTGGACCATGCCACCCGGTACCCGGAAGCCATACCTCTGAGGACAGTGACGGCCGCCGTGGTGGGACGGGCACTGATGGGAATTTTCTCCCGAGTGGGATTCCCTAGAGAGGTAGTGTCTGACCGAGGTACAAACTTAATTTCCAAGTGTATGAAGTCCCTGTGGCAGGAGTGTGGGGTAACTTACAAGTTCACCACTCCTTAACACCCCCAAGGAAATGGGTTGGTTGAGAGATTCAACCGGACCCTAAAAGGCATGATTATGGGTCTTGAGGAACCTATGAGGCGTAAGTAGGACGTCCTCTTACCATGCCTGCTCTTTGCATACCATGAGGTGCCACAGAAATCTCTAGGGTTCAGTCCCTTTGAGCTTCTCTATGGTCACCCAGTGAGAGGACCTCTGAGTCTGGTCAAGGAAGGCTGGGCGCAATCTCCCAAGAAACCTCCCCAGGATGTATATAGCTACATGCTGGCCTTCAGAAACCAGACTAGGCGTTTCAGGCAAATCGCTGAGGTGAATCTGGAAGCCAGCCAGGAGGAGATAAAGCGGTGGTACGACCAGAATGCCATTCTGGTAGAGCTTCAGCCTGGTCAGAAAGTGTGGGTCATGGCCCCCGTGGAGCCTTGTGCGCTCCAGGATAAGTGGACCGGACCATTTGAGGTGGTGGAGCGCAAGAGTCCTGTTACCTATTTGGTGGACTTGCGGTCTCCCAGGAACCCCTTGCGGGTCCTGCATGTCAACCGCCTGAAGCCCCACTTGGAGAGGTCCGAAGTGGGCATGCTCTTAGCGACAGATGCTGGAATGGAGGAGGAGACTGAGCCTCTTCCTGACCTCCTGTCGGCGACAGAGCGAGATGGGTCAGTGGATGGTGTGAACCTCTCTTCCACCCTGACCCCTGAGCAACAGAATGACTGTCACCAGTTGCTGGGACAGTTTTCTGATCTGTTCTCCCTGATTCCCAGTGTCACTGATTGGCGCGTCCATGATGTGGACACTGGAGACAGTCCTCCTGTTAAGCACAAAACTTACAGGGTAACTGACAGGGTGAGAGCTTGCATCAAGGAGGAGGTCTCCAAGATGCTTGCGTTAGGGGTGATTGAGTCCTCTAACAGTCCTTGGGCCAGCCCAGTGGTCTTGGTCCCAAAGGCTGCCGCACCGGGTGCCACGCCAGAACTACGGTTCTGTGTGGACTACCGAGGGCTCAATTCAGTCACGAGGACTGACGCGCACCCATCCCCAGAGCTGATGAGCTCATCGATCGGTTAGGGGCTGCCCGGTACCTCAGCACGTTTGATCTAACGTCTGGGTACTGGCAGATCGCCTTGACTGATGGGGCAAGAGAGAGGTCAGCATTCTCCACACCAGATGGGCACTACCAGTTCCGGGTTATGCCCTTTGGGATGAAGAATGCCCCTGCCACCTTTCAGAGGTTGGTCAACCAGGTGTTGGCTGGACTGGAAGAGTTCAGTGCCGCCTACCTGGATGACATTGCAGTGTTCAGCGCCAGTTGGGAAGAACATCTGCGCCACCTATGGGAAGTGTTGATAGCGCTGCGGAGGGCAGGCCTCAAGATCAAGGCGAGTAAGTGCCAGATCGGGCAGGGTTCTGTGGTGTACTTGGGACACCAGGCTGGGAGCGGCCAGGTGGTGCCCCTACAGCCCAAGATTGAGACCATCCTGGCTTGGGAGCCCCCCAAGACCCAGACAGAGGTGAGAGCCTTTTTAGGACTCACTGGGTATTACAGGAGGTTTGTCAAGGGGTATGGCAGCATCGTTGCACCCTTGACAGAGCTGACTTCCAGGAAGCAGCCCAAGAAAATGATTTGGACTGACACCTGTCAGAAAGCTTTTGAGGCCCTGAAAACTGCCATGTGCACGGCGCCCGTGCTCCTGGCACCCAACTTCTCAAGAAGGTTTATCGTTCAAACAGATTCTTCAGAGCAGGTTTGGGGGCTGTTTTGTCACAGATAAATGAGGAGGGCCTTGACCAACCCATAGCCTTCATCAGTAGGAGGTTACTTCCACGGGAACAGAGGTGGAGTGCGATTGAGCGTGAGGCATTTGCTGTGGTCTGGGCGCTGAAGAAGCTGAGACCATACCTGTTTGGGACTCACTTCCGGGTTCAGACAGACCACAGGCCCCTCAGATGGCTGATACAGATAAGGGGTGAGAATCCAAAGCTGTTGAGGTGGTCCATTTCCCTACAGGGGATGGACTTCACGGTGGAACACCGCCCTGGTACAGAACACGCCAATGCTGATGGTCTGTCCAGATTTTTCCTCCTTAGTGAAGAGAACTCCCAGGAGGTAGGGTAGTTCTGCCCACATTTCAGCTGGAGGGGACACGTGTTAGACCTGGCACTGTTGGCGTGGGTCTGCCTTCCATTTTTTGCTGTTGCCTCATGTGTTTTTGCTGGTTATAGATGCTTTGGGCACTGTGCCACTGCTATTCAGTGCCACAGTGCAAGTGCTCCCTATGGTAAATTGGTATATGGATTAGGGATTCCATGATTGGTTGGTTTGGTTTACTTGTCAGACCCTAGTACAGTGCACTGAGTGTGCCCAGGGCTTGTAAACCAAATGCTGCTGGTGGGCTTGCAGCACTGGTTGTGCCACCCACAGAAGCAGCCTGTAAAAGTGTGTCTCAGGTCTGCCATTGCAGAGCCTGTGTGCAGTCTGGTACTGCCATGTTGACTGGGCAAGTGCACCCACTTGCCAGTCCCTAAACCTTCCGTTTTCTACATATTAGTCACCCCTATGGTAGGCCCAAGGGCAGGGTGCATTGTAGGTAAAAGGTAGTACATGCCCTGTTGTGTGTGGCATGTCCTGATAGTGGATTACAGCCATTTTCGTTTTTCACTATTGCAAGGCTACCTGTTCCCATAGGCCAGAATGGGCAGTTTGATTATTACACCTTATAATCCTAACTGACCCAGGAAACATGGTAGAAAAACGAATTTAGTATGCCTGAACTCAGAATGATAAAATACATCTTTTAGTGAAGTTGGTTTTAACATTCTCTGTTTGAAAATACCACTTTTAGAAAGTAGGTATTTTCTTGCCTAACTATCCAAGCCTGCCTCTGCTAGGTTGTGTATTCCTTGTCTGGGTTTGTGAGTGACAGGGGCTGATGGATTCCAGGAGACAGGGTGAGTCAGCACAGGGCTGAATAGAGAGATCTGCATGGAGATGGGTGGGAGGAGTTGCACCTGGGACCTGATTAGGGCTGTGCCTTCCCTCCACAATGCTGGCTCCACCTCCTGTGGTGTGTCTGATGTCCCTGGCCTACACTGTGAAAGGAAAGAAGGAGTCCTGTAAACAAAGTGCTCCAGGACTGACCAGAACTGGTTTGGACTAGGCAAAGGCCTCTCTGCCTTCAGAGAAAAAAGAGAATATGTGTATAAAAGAGGGGACCCAAACCCCAGAACTTTAGATCAGATCACTTTGGGAAACAAGAAGAACCTTTGCTGAGGAGAGGAACCAGAGAAAATGAGGAGGAGACTATCCCTAATCTGAGTGCTGTTTGGGGAATTTGGCCTGCAGTGGTTGCCTGACTGCCAAAGAAAGGAGAAAGGAACTTTGTGTGTACTTTCATCAACTTGTAAAAGATCTCCAAGGGCTTGAGAGAAGAGCTTGCCTCCTGCTGAAGTCTCAGGGACAACAGACTTCACCAACCAGCTCCCCAAGAGTCTTTCTGTAAAGTGCCTGCTGCTGTGCTGGACTTTCTGAGGGACTGCGTGTCGCAAGGAGCTGGAAGCGCGACTCACGAAGAAGAAGCGTCGCCGCCGCATCCGAAGCGCCTCGCATCGCTGAAGAAAAGGATCAACGTCGCATCAGATGCCGCCGCATCAACGGAGAAGAGTGTCGCCGCCGCTGCCGCATCGTTGCTGAAGCGCCTCGCATCGCCGGAGAAGAGGACCGACGTCGCATCAGACGCCGCCGCATCACCGGGAAGCGTGGTGCAGGGCCTGTTGCGGCTCAGAAGAATCGTTGAGTCACCGCACGGCCGTCGGGCGTGCACGCATCGTTTCGCATCAAGAAGAAGACGCCATCTTTGTTTCTTTGCACCGGATCTTCATCGCATCACGGCATTGCTGGTCGCATCGCCACGGAAGCGCAGTAAGAAACCGACGCATCACCTCCCCACGCCGAGAAGAACCGACGCATCCCCTACGCATCAGTAGGGACCCGAAGCATCACCGTTCTTGCGTGTAAGGAACCGACGCATCACCTTCCCTGCAACACTTTCGTTGTATAGCGTTACGCATCCAAAGGTACATTGAACTCAAAGTGTCGCATTTACATCTAAAGAGAACTGAGCTAATTCTACCATTTTTGAAGTACAGTATTGTGGATTTTTGTCGTTTGTGGTCTTGTGTTAAATCTATATAAAAGATACTTATTTTTAATATACAACTGGTGTGGTGTCCATCTGTAGTGTTGTCATTTGATTACTGTATGTGTTCACAAATGCTTTACACACTGCCTCAGAGATAAGCATGTCTGCTCGTGCCAAGCTACCAAGGGGGTGCGCAGGGGTTATTTTAGGAGTGTACCCCCTTACCCTGACTAGACGCAAGGGTCCCTATTTGGTCAAAGGTACCTACCTCTGCCAACTAGAGACCCCCAAATCTAACACACACTTTTTTAAATAAATGCCATTTTGTCACTTTCATGTGTGCAGCATGAAGCAGCACGCATGAAAGTGACAGAATGGCATTTCTAGGATTGTTTATGTGCAGGAAGGGACACCTTCCTACACATAAAAAATCCTCCCCTGCACACAGACACCCTTGCACTCTGGTGCAAGGGTGACTGCGTTGGCGCTAAGTTGCTAAACTTAGCACCATCGCAGGGGGAAACGCAAGGCTGCACCACATTCTTGTAAATATGCTGCAGCCTTGCGTTTCAGAAGTGGAGGAGAGAGGCGTTAAGCCAGAAAGGCTAACACCTCTCTCCTCCACTTCCTTGTACATATCCCCCTTTGTTCCATTTATAAGTAAGCGTCCACTGAAGAAATGAAAATGACTTAAGAAGAATGCAAGTATAAACAAGGAAATAACAAAACAAAATTTGCAACTAACATTGGATAATCATCCCATCTTCAGTAAGCCAGTTTCTAATACTGTATCACATTCTCCTGTTGGACTCAATTCAACATCACCCCTTAAAAACACGAATTTCACTACTACAATGAGTATGCCGGTGCTCACCTCATTCATCCCAATTGCTAAATCCATGTTAACAATAAACCATCACCCTACTTATAGTGGAATCAGGAGCACCAGTATTTTAGGGACCAGATGAAAAGGAGGACGCCTCTTTGGCACCTCAACAGTCAAATGATTCAATGGTTATAAAGTATGTAATGAATGGAGTCACCTTTATAGCAAAAACTCTGGCAATTCCTAACTCTGATATTGATAACAATCAATACAAACCTGGGTCACTGTGACGCTGAACAGGTGGTCCACAAGCCTTTTCCCAAAACTATTTCTGCTCAAAATTACACAAATTCATTGACTCACAAGGATATGGATACTGGAGATGTAGGATGCATTTCGGCCTACGTAGATGTGGTGCAAGGGCACTCTACAAGTACAAGCGGTTGTATTGCAGTTAATAGCACAAACATACGTGGTTTGCATTAGTCCAATTTGGAGACATGCAAATTAGATATCATTCCTCCATACAAATCAGAAGGCTATTTTGATATACTCAACAGTAATTAAGCTACTCAACTCTTTTGAAGAATTAAGAGAAGCAAATTCTTCAAGCCTATTAAATGTGTGCTTTCTTCAAAATCAACAGATTAAAGGTGGTATTGAAACTACTAGGACGACTTGGACAGCGGACTCCATTGTCCAAAAAATATGGGCTCAACAAGGTGACCTTGCAGATTGGGGGAATTACAGTTGCACAAGTTGAAATGTCTAAATTCCCATTTTTGCTTAGGTGTAGAGCCCAATATCCAGCAAAATTCAATTGCTTTATTACAAACTGCTCTAAATTACAAAGGTCCAGACTCTCTTATACCATTTGTTAATTTAAGGATCACAGCTAATGTACAATCACTATGTGAAAGATGATTATTTCTCCCAGGTGAATCCCATGTACAAAATCCATTGTTAACTCTAGTTTCCAATCAGCATACCTAATGTCATTAGGAAGCTTGATGACTCTCCTGGGGAATTATATATAATTTGATGGAACACAGCAGGCCTAGATAGACATTTAAATCTACCTGGAGAAAAATGTAATACATTCTTCCAGGATCATTACGTAGTGTATGTACAAGTAACCTGGATGTCCTCTAACCTCTCTATACCTAATTTTTTGACTCACAAAATGTTGGAAAGAATGGTTGATATGGGGAGACCTAATAGAGGTCTACTGACAATGATCAGCAATAAACTCAATTTGGAGAGTGTTAGACTCAATTTAAGTTCCAACTATATATTGGCAGCCCTGATAAATCATTATAACGATTGGAAACGTTTGATCCTGAATGTTTACTATCCCCCGGATTTGACAAAGGACACACATAAATATGCTGCAATAATTGCGGAGCTTGATTCTCTTTTAGGGAAATACAGCCATCTATTGATCATTATAACTGAGTACTTCAACCAAAACCTCTTACTACTAGCTTTGCAGAATTCAAGTACTGAGAACCCAGATTCAATTTATAATATCCCTTATCCTTCCTCAAATCCGTTGGAGAAGTATAAGCGATGGACTCTGAAAAATAGAGAAACCCATAACCCTTTATTTGACTCAAGTTATAGATTGCTTGATTGCAGGATGCCAAATGATCAACCAGCCAAACCCTTCCGGGTGGAAGCAATATATGTGTGCATCATGCTGAGACGGGCAGGGAAACAGAACACAAGTCTACTTCCAGCTGGTGGGAGCCTTTTTAAAGCTCCCGCCGGCAAGGAGCAGACTTGTATGTTTGCTCCTGTTTTGCAGGAGATTTAAAATTTCTCCCACCAGACAGGAGCAATCATATTATTCTCTGCCCACGGTAGTGTGGGCAGAGAAACTTCTGTGTCCCAGGGGTGGGCTTACACCCAAAGTTCAGTAAACTTAATAAACTTAAAGTAATGCAAGATAATTCATGCACTTTGACGTAGAGATGCTAACCACAGTTTCTGATGTTTTAGGAATTTGCCTGTTTAAATGGCTGTTCTCTACAAAACTATTGTCTTGTATCATTATTGTCCTGGGTACTGTCAAATAAAACAAACACCAGGTACTTAATTTATCAAAGGGTAGAAGTCTAGCTTGGTCCTCTAAAAGGTATGACCTGAAGCCATTGTGTATTTGAGCGGTGAGACTTAAACTCATTTAAGCATCATTAGGATGCTGATTTAGCTTAAAGACTGGTCCCATTTAACACTTTCAATAGTTTTCATTTTCCATTGATTTTAAATCTGTCTTTTAACATTTATATTTATTTTTGACATTTGCCTTAACTTACTTTTCTGTCAATTGTAAAAACAATATATATTCAATTCATTGTTAAGGAAGATATTTCATTTTTCATTTTTCCATAATCTTTGAAATCTATATCTTCTTTCCTTCACTTTTGTATTTTTTTATTTCTCAGTTTTGTTTACTTAACCTTGCTGTGGACATTGACATTGATGTTCTTTATTTCCATCACAGAAACTATGGGCCAGATTTATTAAGTTCTCGCCATGCCCTTACATCACGCAAGGTGGCGCAAGGCAACATAAGCCCTTAAGTCAGATTTACTGTGCAACTCAGAGCCATCTTGCATGGCATAAAAAATCTGGAGTAACGCAAGGCAGCACATTTCGCTGCCTTGTGTTACTCTGCGATGGGAAAGTGTTCCATGGATGGAGCATAGTTTTTGCACGCATCCACTTATGGGTTTTGGTGCATTTTCAGATTTACTAATAGTAGTAAACCTGGGAATGGGTCAAAACATGCAGCACATGTACAAAGAAGAAAATGCCTATGGGGATTGTTTTTGTGCAGGAAGGTGTCACTTCCTGCCCCAAAAAAGAATGCTGCCTGTAATACAGGCACACATGCACCATGGAGCACTGTTGGCGCTAGGCTGCACTCAGTGCACCAGCATAGGGAGAGATCAGGCATGTATCATATCCTAGTAGATAAGGTGCATTCCTGCTCTCTCCTTGTAACGCACTGCAGTGCAGCAAGTTATCTTTCTGCATTGTGTGACTTTTTAGTAAATGTGGCCCTAAGTTGCTAGAACCAATACAGTCAAAATATCAACAGAACTATTGCAAAGTCTACGTTGTGAGACTTCAAATGTTATGAACACAGCAGCTTTTGAGTAGCTGAAAGAGATAACTGTGTCCACGTACCACTCAAGCCGACTGCCATGAAACAGTTGTCATGGGTGCACTAAAAGTTGGCTTCAAAGGAAACACCAACCTGCCAAAAAATGAGGAACAGGTGTATGGAATTAATAGCCATGATTACAAAAAGTCATAGCATAGGCCACTGCATGTGTAGGCATACATATCAGAGATTTATTACATTAATCTGATTCTTAGCAGTGACAGGCCTACGTGAGGGGTATTTACGATTGCCAAAATATTCCTGGCGTTTGTTTGTCTCTGTTAAACCTTTCAGTTAAGACACTCTTGCACTGCAGAAAATTGGCAAGCAACTAGGGTATTTGTAAAATTTCAATCATAAATTCAGCTTTCCTCTTTGAAAAAAATGAGGGTCTTCTTTTCACTGTTCCTTACTTGCTCCTGCACTTTCATCAGGCCAAAACAGGTTTAAGTGCAGATGGCCAAATAAATACATGTCCGAAAGGCATTGGAAATATTTTTGAATATTCACAGTTATAGCTTCGTTGGCTGAATACCTCATTATGATTGCCCACTGCCATGATCCTCCCTTCAGATGCCGATCACAAATTACTTCTATATCATGATTTTCTACACTTCTGACATCTATGCACACAGAAGTATTTTTTTTCTTGTTCTTTGTTCAAAGCGTAAGTCATACATCAATATACCTGTTAGACCTGTCATCCTTAGGGTGGTCTTTCCCCCAACTTTTCACATTTTGCCTTCCATTTTTGCTGATTCTTTTTGTTGGCTTTAGGACTGCTAACCAGTGCTAAAGTGCACATGCTTCTCCCATAAACATGATGACATTGGTGTAACTGATTGGCATATTTGTTGTATTGGTAAGTCCCTTGTAAAGAGGTATACCATCTACCCAGGGCCTGTACTTCACATGTTACTAGTGGGCTACAGCACTGATTGTGCCACCCAGAGATGTAGCCTTTCAACCCTGTCTCAGGCATGCCACTGCAAATTGCCATTGGGACAAGATAGAGAAATGGAGTTTAGGCTCTCATAACTCAGAATTTTATAACACACCTTTTAGTAAAGGTGGTTTTTAAATTGTGTGTTTGAAAATAACCACTTTTAGAAAGAAGATATTTTGTTGCTTTACCATTCTGTGTGCCTCTGCCTGTTTGTGTATTCACATTCTGGTTCTCGAGTGACAGGAGCAGGGGATGTTCATTCACTCTAGACAATCACAAGCGGGGTTGAGGTGTTTCCTGCCTTGCCTAGGTGACTCATCGCTAGACTGAATAGACCTAGTCTGCAATTAGAGTGATGAGAGGAGATTTCACTAGCACCTGAATAGGCTGTGTCTCCTTTGCACAATGCTGTCTTCATCCCCTGTGGTCAAGCTTGACCAGGGAGGACAGAACTGGCTTGTACTGAGCTCAGAGACTCTGAAGCAAAGAGAACAATGAGAAAATGGGGTATGAGTACGAGACCTTAAACCCCAGGACTTTAGATCACTTCTGGCCGGAAACAAGAGGACCCTGCCAAGAAGAATGGCTGAAGAGCTGTGTAAGGATGCTACTTTTTCTGTGTGAGGGGTCGGGTGGCCTGCAGTTGCTGCTTCTGTCTGTGACAGAAGAAAAGGACTGACTCTTTTTGCTCTGCTGTGGTATCCTGCTTGGGAAGAATCTCCAAGGGCTTGTGTGTGCTTGCCTACTGCTTTTGGAAGACTGAGGAACATCAAATTCTTCCTTTTGCTTTACTTCTTTGGGAGCTATGTTGTGCTTCACTTATTTGGGAGCTTCCTGGTGCTTCACTCCATGGAAACTTCCTTGTGCTTATTTTCTTGGAAGCTTCGATGAGCGTTGCTCGACAACAATCTTCCTCTCAAAGTTCTGGGCTGATCTCCCCCACCCGTTGTGCGCAGAGCCTGAGGTTGAAGAACATCCCTGATGGCAGGCGTGGCCACTCGTCAGCGGAGCCAGCGCAAAGGAGTCTCTGGCATTGCCAGGCAACCATCGCGGCTGCCCAGAGTTCCCGGCATTGTACGGCCCTACCATCGAAAGATGCAGAAGTCCAGCAGTGAACAAGAAGAAGACACGGCATCAGCAGCAGCTGCACAGTGAGCAAACCAGCACCTCTGAGAAGAGTTCCCAGTGTGGGGTGGAACAGGATGCTCCCCGTGCAACAGGAGCCTTGCCTTTGCTGCACCAGATGCACAGGACCAACGTGCCCAAACACCACTAAAAGGAGCGGTGCCTCGCACCTCTCACCTCTGGAAACCAGGGGGGCAACCCATGAGTCAGTTGTTGTTCTGCCCCCTCTCTGTGGAATACCATTGGGGTCATTTTGTTCCTTTATTGGCCGCACTCGCTGTGGGCAATGGGCAGGTGGCCCGATAAATCAGAGAATCAGCAGAGCACAGGAATGCTGTGCTCAGGGGTCAGTGGAACCAAAGGGCCAATAACAACGTGGTAATCCTGGTGTTTTCCCTCACTGCACGTCCTGCTTGATGATGATGATGAATGCTATTTTTCTCCTTCTAAAGACCATTTAACAAGTGTCCTTTTTGCAGGACCTGTCTGGTATGTGCAGTGGAAGTGAGATTATGACATAACCAAACTAAAAGTGTTTACTACAGTGTTCTAACTGTGATGATTATGGCAATTGCCTAGTTGGCAAACTGATTGTGATTTATATGATTGTGGTCTATGTGTTTACATGCAATATGAGTGATATTTTTATATAACCTGGTGTAGAGTCTCTTATGTGCTGTATTTATTGTGTCACTGGTGTGTGTGTGTGCTGCGCAAACGCTTTGCACGTTGCCTCTGGGATAAGCCTGACTGCTCTGTTAATCTACCAAGGGGGTGATCAGGGGTTATCTTAGGTGTACAACTCCCTTACCCTGATTAGAGTGGTGGGTTCTGCCTGGCTTAGGTGTATACCCTAGCCAACCAGAAACCCCATTTCTAACACCAAGCCATAAACTCACCTTTTATTACATATAAGTCACCCCTAAGGTAGGCCCTAAGTAACCCTAAGGGCAAGGTGCCATGTAAATAAAAGGGAAGACATGTTCCTGCATGTTTTGCATGTCCTAAAATGACAAATAGCTATTTAATTTTTCACTATTGTGAGGTCTACCCCTCTCATAGGCCAGTATTGGGAATTCCTTAATATACTTTTAACCTGTAATTCCTGATCAGAGAGGAGCCGCTTTTTCATGTTTGCTGTGTTTGGAATGGTAATGATAAATCCTCCATACTGGTGATATTGGATTTAACATGACTTTTTTAGAAATGCCACTTTAGAAAGTAGACATTTCTCTGTAGTTAAAGCTCTTTGTGCCTGACAGCCTGTCTGCAATATACGTCTGAGCAACAGCTACACTTTGTGCATTCCATCGTGACAGCCAAAAACATAGGAAGGGCTGGGTGTGACTGAGCACTCATCTGCTTTCATCTTGATTTGATAGCCTTCCTGGGCTGGAAGGGGGAAAGGTGGCTCACACTTACATCTGAATAGGCTGTGCCCTGTCCTCACACAAAGCACTGATTTACCCCCCAGGTTTAGCCTGGCAGACAGGACAGGGTTGAAAGGGATCCTTGTGTATGTCAATGAGTTGCTTTGAAGTCCCTCCTACATCAAAGGCACTTTTGGGTATACGCACTGGGCAGCCGCGGTCGGTGGTAGGAGTGCTGCCGGGCGGTGACGTGGGGAGGGGGAGGGGCAGGGTGGGGGTAGTAAACTATGGATTACGGAGGTTTACAGGTAAGTAAACATATAAATAAATAAAACGAATTTCGTTGCGCGCACTGCATCCCCAAATGCGATGCAGTGCACGCAACGAAATTCGTTTTATTTATATATATGTTTACTTACCTGTAAACTTCCGTAATCCATAGTTTACTACCCCCACCCTGCCCCTCCCCTCCCCACGTCACCGCCCGGCAGCACTCCTACCACCGACCGCGGCTGGCACTGGGTCTCTGAACCACTGAATTCAGACACTTCTGGATCTTGAAGTGAACCTCTGTCAGAAGGACTATTGAGCTGCTTAAAGAAATCTACTGGGCTGCTTTTCTGGAAGGACTGCTTTTCTGGAAGGACTGCTTTCTGCTTGCTTCCCTGCTGTCTGCTGCTCCCTGACTCTGCTGAAAGGAGAGCTGGACTCTGCCTTCCCTCCAAGTGATCTCCAAGGGCCTGCTGGCTTACCTCCTGTTTTCTAAAGTCTTAGGGACACAAAAGACTTCCTACAATTTTGCAGGTGCTGCTGGACTCTGCCTTTTGTGAGTCCTACCTTTGCCTTAGGTGACCCCTCCAAGCTCTGGGCCCCAGAAGTGTGTTCTGCAGCTGTTTTCATCACCTACAGCTCCTGGGACCCTGAACTCAAGCTTTTGGGCTCTTCGCTACCGCAAATGGATCCCTTTTGCACTGGGACTGCACCGCTCGCTTAATGGGTCAGCGCTTACCATCTCCTCGTACAGCAAGCAGCGCTGCCTGCAAGGCCCCATCTGCCTGCAGTATCATCGCTGGTGACACTTTACTTGCTCCCGGCGACCGTCTCCAATGCGAATGGGACTCTTAGCTCGGCTTGAGGAGGTAAAACTTTAGCGGTGTATATGACCATCGCTCCATCGCGGTCAGCATGAATTTTGTTTTAGCGATATTGACTTCTAAGCACTGTTTTTGGTGTATTCTTTAGAAATTCATAACTCCGGTTCTACTTATCGGAATGGTCTTGTTTTATTCATTGAAATATAATCTATATTTTTTAACTTGTGTGGAGTCTTTTTGTGGTGTATTCATCGTGTTACTTTGTGTGTGTGTGTGTTGCATAAATACTTTGCATATTGCCTACGTAGATAAGCCTGACTGCTCTGTGCCAAGCTACCAGAGGGTGAGCAGAGTTTGTCTTATTGTGCATCTAGCTTACCCTGACTAGATTGGTGGTTCCGGCCTGACCTGGTTGCATACCTCAGCCAACCTGGAATCCCATTTCTTGCAATACCCCACTTCTAGAATAATGTGTCAGTGGACCACAAGAATGTTGATCCTGTTTTGTGAATAAAGATTATATTTTATGCATGGAGCTGACCAATGATTCATATATTTGTCTAACTCAGACCAAGAAAGAAGGATTTGTATGTTGAATCCAATATGTTTTGGTACACAATACACTTGCTTTAAAAACCATCTAAAGTAAATCTTTCTAGTAGCAGTTGATGCTGTGGAGCAGCTACACATATGTAGCACACAACTCTGGACATTTGATAGGCTGATATAACACCTGAAGCCTAATAAAGTAATTTAGACCTGACAGGCAGCAGAAGCCCTAGCCAAGCCTCACCTGGAGGAAAAACCCCTGCCGTATTTTGATATATAGCCACTTGCCTAGTGGAAAGTTCAAGGCTTACAGTAAATCCACTACAATGACAGGTAAATGTAGGCAGAACACTTTTTCAAACAGCCACCATTTGGTTGACCTTGCTCTCAAAAAACCCTAAAAACAGAATGCTTAATAAAAGCAAAAAAACAATGGCCCTGATTTGTCTCCCTGTGTGTCAGGCCATTGCAAGTTTTTCTTGCCTCAGTCTACCATGCTTAGCGTGGCAGCCCAGGCAGGGAGATCAAGTGATGGTTGCCCCACCCTACACAGTGACCATCAATATGAAATGGTGACCTAGTCACTGATGATCTTCCAAGTCAATGGTTTCAACTGTTGAAGCCAGCTGAGGCAACTACCAGAGGAAATCATAGATTCCCTATGTGAGAAGTTGGCCTGGCATATGCTGTCCACTAATTATAGTGGGCACCTTGCACCAGTCCAAACAACCCCTTATTGGAGATAGGTTAAAGACAACCTTTATTGAAAGCTATCCTAGTGGTAGCTATGGAGAGCAGCCTTCAGGCTAAGTCTTGAAGGAATGTAAAGCAGCTTGTTTTACCAGTCTATAATCTCTTGAGTGACCAAATGAAAGAGGACCACACCAGGTATATATTCAAAATATATGTATTTATTACTAAACACACCCCTCTAGTCTCTTTATGAGGCTAGAGTTCGAAGTACATAAATTATAAGTTAGTTATCTACAGTAATAGCACAAATACACGTTTGAGCCCCAGGGGCGTACCAAACCATATACCAATAAAGTGGTATAAGAACCACGACTGAGCTAGACACATGGCCTAGAGCCTGTAGAAGTGCTTGGACCACAAGGAACCACCCAAGGCAGTGACACAGGGGACCCACGGGGGACGCGTGCAGGGTATGAACACAGCCGCGAACCACCGTTAACATCTATGGGGAAAGTCACGATTAGAATTTAAAAGGGACACTTAGAGGAGGACTTGGAGCAAACCCTTTGAGAACTAGGCTGTTCTAGTGTCAATACCCACGGGAGCACCGGAGTACTCGAGTTACCTCACCCAGGGGAGCTGGGTGCATAGGTGTCTTTCGGGGTCGGGTTTCGTCATCGCTTTCTATGGCGATCTGCTGCAAAGTGCTGCTGGCGACCAAGTCGAAAGTGTTCGGGTGGATACAAAGGTGGATCGAAGATCTGAAGAACCTGAAAGCAGAAGGGATAGAGTCTGGGTCACTAGCCAGTGACCAGGAAGGCGATGAGAAGATGCCCACCGATGTCGAGTGCTTCAGGTAGGTTGACGGTCGTCTTGACTCTTCAGCCACGAGGTCCAGGAGGTGTTGACGACAACCAGGAGCTGGATTCGAGCTGTCCCACGACGTCTGTCGATTGCAGGGGTGTCAGCGACTGGATGGGACCCAACAAGTCTTGGCAACGGCAAGTCTTGTGGAAATAGAAGAAGGACGATGTTGCAGACCAGCAAGGTCTGGGGGACTCACCCAGCGAGGATAAGTCAGGGCACACCTGGAGCAACCAGGGAGCCCAAGCAGAAAAAGATTGGCCTTCGGGAGGGCCTACTAGCCAACGGACTAGCGACCGCGAAGGAGCCTCAAGACGATGCACGTGGAGCTGGCTCACAGGACACTCATGGAGTGGAGGCCAGTGATCTTCGGTGCAGTTGGTGCTGGAGGCTGGGGCTACTCGGAGCCCAAAGCATGACTTCGTGGGATACCCAGAAGAGGATGCACTTTCAAATGCGATCGGTGTCCAGGGGTCATGGTTCCACGTTACCCACGACAGCTATGGGCCTCAGCTTTGCTGGGGACTCAGGGCAGCCTCGGGGAAGTCTGGAAATCCAACTCTGGTGATGCAAAGACTTCGGCGTCCGACGGGAGCTTCAGCGATGCAGACCGGACAATTGCTTCTTTGGTGCCTGCCAAGCAGGGGAGTCACTCCTTGACCCCAAGGGAGATTCTTCAGTCCTCTAATCTTAAAGTAGAGCGTCGAAGGTCCAGGATTCTGTGTCAGAGTTTTGTCCAGGTAAATCTAAAGTCCTAGGGACTGGGGTCCCCTACTTACACTAAGGTAGGGGGTTGGACATACTCTGTGGCCCCACCTATGGGAGGGTCAGGACAGAGGGGTGGTTACACCCCTTTCCCTTTGTCCAGTTTCGCGCCAGAGCAGGGGCTGGAAGCCCCTGAGCCGGTTTGAACTGGGGTATGCACAGGGACACCAAGTGTGCCCCCAGTGCAGGACTTCACAGCATCCGAGAGTGCTCCCGCCCAGCCCCAATACACACTATCCTGTCTGGGGAGGTGGTCACACCTCCCTGGGACAGGAAACCTATTGTCCAGGCCTCCCCTGCCGGAGTTTTGGTCAGCAGCAGGAGGCCAGACTCGTGTCTGTGGCAGCGGCATCCATTTTGTGATGCCAGGGCTCTGGAAAGTCAGTACCGGGTATACCGGTGTGTACATGTCTTTCCCTCTAGAAGGGTGGAATGCTACCCCCGCCGCCAGAACTGGCGGGGGGTAGTATTCCAAGATGTTTGACACCAAACATGACATGTTTCCGTGCAGCCATCCCAAAGTTAGCATTTAACGCGAGGTTATAATGCGCTTAAGAGTATATGGTCAGGCTGCACTACAAACAGCATCAGAGAAGGGTCTCCGAACGCTGCAGAGGGGCCCAGCTCATGCAGGGGCACCCTCTCACATAGGAACCACGCATTCTGCCTTCAGGATTGATAAGGCCTGCCATAGGAGTGACTTATAGGTTTATATGTGTGTATGTATGTAGTGATATAGGTAGCCTATATCACAGTAAGGGGTGCATGCACCACCTTACCCAGGCTGCAGTAGCAGACCTGTGGTGTCAGTTTGGATGGCCTTCCAGGGGTGGCACAATACATGCTGCAGCCCCTGGTAGGCCTCTGAGGTACCTATGCCCTGGGTACATAGTATACCATATACTAGGGACTTATAAGGGCACTCCAGATTCCAATCAGAGATGTGCCTAAGGCACATGGAAACCATTTTAAAGAGGAAGCAGCTAGGCTGGGGTTCTGATTAGCAGGGCCCCAGCCAGACTAAGGTCGAAAAACAGTGAAGCATCAGCAAAAAGTGGGGGTACCCATGTGAAGCAGATCCTACTCTCCTACACCCTATCTCTAAATAGTGTAGATAAGCAGCAAATTTGTCAGGCTGACTAGTCACAATCCTTTGATGTTTGTGGGAATGAGTCAATATTACAGTGGCTTAGCAAGGGGCTGGTCCCACAGCTGGACACATGTAAATGCTATGCTCGCTTTCCAAGAGAAAGTATTGCTAACTGAATGGCATGGTCACGATCAGGACTTTCCATCAGAGTGCATTATATATATAAGCAAAACACAAAGCCGATTGACTCTAGAAGAAAGAGTGCCTGGCATAGGGGCTGCCTGAAGGTGTATGTACAAGGTATGATGGGCATGCACAATGGCCGCCAGTAGCAAGATCTTAGGGTGTGACTGAGTACAGGGAAAGGTCAGGCAATGCACCTAGTTTCCTGGCACAGCCAAGACCATGCTTTGTGATCAAATTGGTGTGGAGTACTGAGACACTTAGCAAATTCAAAGATGCCATCATTAACACCAATGGTGTAGTGGTAAAATAAATTAACAGTGATGCCAGTGAGGATTATATTTGTGATTTTATCTGTGACATAATTGGGAGGACAGTAGCAGTGCTTTAAATGTTATAGCAGTTCTATAGCTCACCATAGGAGAATTTCAGTGGCTGCCAGTTTTTTCCGTGCAAACCAAAATGCCCCTTCAAATGAAATTCCTTTAGGGAAATGTGTATAATTGTTATTTACTAACTAACAATAGTTAAAGTAACATTATAGTTAGGTGAAAATTTAAGTGACAACGTAATGTTTTAAACCAAAAAAAACGAACTGAAATTCAGTTATAGTTATCTCTAGTAACTGCCGTGCAAGGCTTTCAGCAATGCGGGGCATGGGGTTGGCCACAGGGTCTTACCTGCAGCAAGGCCCTATTTCCAAATCCTCACAGACAAGCAACCCCACTTAGCGTATGGCTGGAGTAGGGTTGCCAGCATGGTTTGTCCTGCATCGGACCATGCGGTCAAACCCTTTCAAGCAGGAAACCCCAAGCCATGCTTGGTATTCTGGCATGCTCAGCATGCATTTGGTCTGTCATGTCCTGGCCATACTCAGGCAGAATTACTGACTTTGTCAAAGAGTAACAAAACTAAACTATAAAAAGTAAGACTATTGGCCTTCTCAAGGGGTGCGTATATCAATATATATAAAGCAGTTCTGTTATCTTTCTCCAAAAATCACCAACGTTTTTAATCTAATGTTTATTTCAGTAATTTACAAAATGTAATGTTTAATTATAGTGATTATTATACAGATTTTTTTTTAAAAAGTGTGATTAAAAAACACGTCTGTGAGCCTTTCTTTTAACATAGTTTTTAATCTTACATTTTGTGGGCTGATAAATACTCAGAGGCATATATTAAAAAAAAATATCACTTTGAGCCTTTTTAAAAAAATAAAAAAATTCAGCCCACAAAATGCTTTCATAAAAATAACCACAAGAGGGCCTTGCACTCCAGCTGAAGGCACAGAGCTCCAGGTATGAGTGCTTAAAAAAACATATGGCAAGTTCTCCTCAGGTCACAGATTTATTGATCCAGGAGACTTACTGTTTTTTTTTTAATATCGACAGGGGCTGCTACACTTTATGCAGCTCCCCACACCAATGAAAAATGCTTGGTGGTGCCCCTACCACTTGTAGGTACACCATCAAACTAAAAAAATATGAATATGTAAATAGCCATTAAAAGGCATTATGGTGCGCTCCTTCACGGAGCAGAGAGTGATAAATGAGTGAAAGCAGTTTTTTTAGTTTACATCTTTTTGTGGATTTTCCGGTGCCCACCCAGGATACCCACATGTTTTATATTATTTGGAGGCCAAGGGGTGAGCCCAGGACCCCATGACCCGAGCAAGGTAACCAGCTAGCACACATTGTGTGTGCTGGCTGAAGCCAGCATATGTTTTGATAACTGGGTGCCCTGTGCCCAACAGGGACACCCACAATGGTAGCCTGTGGGGGGTGGCAGGGGAAACACCAGTGGCCCCAGCCCGCTCCCCTTGTGGGAGACGCCACTTCTTTTTTTGTTGGTGTATCCCCCAGTGCCCACCGAGGAACCCATAATGTAGGGGGTTGTTGGAGCCTGCAGTTGGGAACATTTTTTTATGGCTCCTGCCGGGCAGAAGCTGATTTGAGTCCCCTGTCCTGGAGAGTGTGTGCAGGGTATACCTGCACTCTACCAGTCAGGGAACCCAAGTGTCCTGAGTGTAGGCTCCCTGGGACACTGTGAAGTATCACACTCCTGGGGATGAGGTCCCAAGGGTGGATACCAGCAAGGGGGGGACACATGGCCCACTCTGACCGTTTTAAGAAATGTGGACATGGGGGATGGGGTCCCCAGGACCCAATCACGGTTCAGGAAACGGAGCTGCACGCCACCCTCCCCTATTTTTTAGAAATCTGCCCGATTGATGGGGTCCCTGGGGCCCAATAGTGGCTCAGGGAGGTGGACTGCATGCACCCCTTCCCTTTATTTAATATTCAGCCTCAGGCGGATGGGGCTCCCAGGGCCGAACAGTGGTACAGGAAGAGGGGCCGCTTTCTCCCTTCACAATAAATTGATAGTCTGCCCCAGGAGTGAGGTTCTCTGTGGTGGGGTCCCCAGGGCCCAAGAGTGGCTCAGAGAGAAGGTGCCCCACCCATGCCTCCCTCTCCATATATTTATAAATAATGACCCCCACACCCTGGCCCACCCCATCAGTCATGATAAAAAAAAAAACTAAACCCGGCTGGCGGTTTTTTGTTTATGCTGTGATCTTACAGGAGTCCCGCAGGATTGCAGCAAAAACATTTTGGGGGGAAAATGTTTGGCCCTGAAGGGGTCCCTCTGGAAAATAGGTGAGCATTGGGAAGTCATTTGAGATATTTCCTCTCCCTTTATAGTGATTCTGTAAGAGAAATTATACTGTGTCCTATATATACACATTTTATTTTTCTCTAATGTTTCCTTCTAATAGGTCTTCTATGATAAACTTTTGGAAAGAGACCCAGGCAGGGCTCACCTGGGTGAATCTGTGGTTTTGGTGATGCACATGCATTACCAGTTAGGATGAGTTAAGCCAATTGGCTATTTTTTTAGGGATCCTTTAGCCCTGACGAATGCCCCAGAATGCTTTGGCTAATTATTGAAGGCAGAAAAATGTTGGTGATTCTCAGATGGGTTTGAGTCATTGCGCTCTCTCTACCCACCGAGCTAAGTGTCTTTAGACATACCCATAGTCCTCAGAAATAAAGGTGATAACCGAGGAACTCAGAGGTATTTTTAGATTGTCAGGATCCCGCCTTGACCAGTAAGTTTTATGTAAGAACTCCCCCCTATCAGCAAGACTTCGCGAAGGTTGAGTCTGCCCTGGTAGTACCATCTTACCGGGGCGGGGAGGGAATGCCGATGATGAAGCATGACACTACTATGTGTGTAAGACATCCTCTTCCATTACGGATGGCCTTCCCATTTTCATCTGACCCTCGCTGAGTTTAGCGATAGCGATGACCTCGCTGGTAATTTAGGCCGTGGTCATCTGCGTGTATCTGTGACCCCCTTTTCAGGCATCCTACTTGTATGTGATATATGAGTGGTTTACGGGAGGGATGGCTGAGTGCATTGTCCTCCTCCTTTCTATTTTGTGATATCAGTCCCTCTGGAACAACCTTGCAAGGCTATGGGGGCAGAGTATCCCAACCCTTCCCCCTTATATCTTTTTTTAAAAACATGGGGACTTAGTTCCAGAGTCCTGTGATGGCTGCCACAACATTTTCTTTCATGTTGCAGCCAGCCAATCAGAGCGCTCGCTCCCCTGGGCCAATTAGAACCCTCTATCTTTTGAGCTTGGGCTTGCAGGACTTTCACAAGCTTCCCTCGAACCCAACAGTCCAGGTGTACAAACATTTTTGTACCTTAATTTCTCAAAAAGTACCGAACAGATTTACATTAAATTAAAAAAAGCACACTTTCAGGACAAAGATACTGCTTCCTTCCAAATATTTTGTCATTCACTTCAGCAGTTTTTGCTATATTGCATTCCAAAAAAGTCTATGGAACATGCATTCGGACCCCACTTTTTCTAGGCTCCTACTTGACTGATCGCCCCAAAACGTTCCATGAAGAAACTAGGCAAATAAGAGAACTTTCTTCCGAAAGTTGCTTGAATTTTCATCAAACAGCAACAAATCTATTAGCAAACCAAAAAAGGCATTCCTATTAAAATGCAGACCTAACTATAACTACCCAGTGGCGGCCGCCATTGGGTAAATACCACGTGGTATTTTGTGACATGAATTTTAAATTATAAATTCCTTTCAAAAAAGGTTTTCAATAAATACATACTTAACGTAGTAAAACCATGTCTGTGACTTTCTAAAAAGTAAATTACCAGTTTCATGTTTTGTTTTCCAACAGTTTATGAAAGTTTAATGTCACACTGCTTTTGTATATGCAATTCTAAGCAGAACGTGGTAAAAAGATTGAAATATTTATCTAATGCAGTGCCCTTGAGAGTTCGGCATTTGCCATATGTAGCTCTAATTAAATTTAATCAAATTAGCTTAATTTGCCTGCCATCCATTTAAGAATGCACGAGTTCTAATTATTTAACAAAGTCACTTGAGTATGATTAATTAATTATGTCAGCTGAATGAAATCTCAAGAAGAGTGCTGGCCATGTGCATTACGGAGAGAATGGGGAGGCAGTGACGTTTCGCCAATAACGATGCAATTCAGGGATATTTCCCCCCCCCCCTCTTGATGAATTGCACATTGCTGCAGCGTAAACAAGCACAGACAACATTAATTCTTTTGCCATTTTTATATAGAAAGATGCCCTCTGTTCACATACATGGATAATCACCGGGGGCCAAGTGCAGGAGAGGGCAGACAGAGAGGATGGAGAAATGATAAACAAAAAGATAGACAATGGATGCTTCAACACGTACAACCCCCATGCTGGCACCACACCGGTTCCTAAGTATTCCCAATCTGGTTTTTAACATAACAAAGGTACAGGTATCAACGGGTGCCCTTGGGTTTGAGGATGATATTGAGTGGTACTCCCACAGTATAGGCAGATGTGGGCCTGCTCTGTTGTGTGTGTGTTCTGTGTATATGTGATATAGACATATATTTGTGTAGAATATGTGATGGTCGTTGGAAGTCATGCGCCTGCCCCATGTTCACGTGTAATGGAAGTGTAAGTGGCATGCAGTTTGACATTCTTAGATGTGCAGAAAAACCGCGCAATGGGCAGCAAAGCTCAGTCTTGGAAGATATGTGCAAGGCTATGTCACTGTATAAATAGGAGACAGATGTGGAGCAGATGGTGCATAAGAGAGGCAAAGCTCGATGGACCTAAAACGCTTGAAACCACTGAATTTGTGCGTGGTTCAGTGCTTAATACACCCAAGAGTTTTTCAGTGTTTCAAGACTTGAGATTAATTGTCAGGTTCCACGATCTTCAGATCCATTAATGCCTAGGCCCTCCAGAGTCATTAAAGCCCAGTAGCCCCCACTGGCGCCTTGCAGCTATGGTCTGTAGTCCATATTTCTATGAAAACCAAGGAGGTGTGGATGGGAATAATCTATTTCAGCTACTGGAGTTCCATCTTAGACATTTTGAGTCTGACACCCGTATTTATTGCCCTGATATAAATTTATGCAGAGTAAGTAGTAGCATGACAATTTTGCCTGGAGTGTTATATGCTACAAATGTGTTTATTCACTTGCAGGACAACCTAACTCTAGTTGTTAGTTTGGGTTGCATCACATTGTGTACAAGTAGCACATGTACTGGCCTGTTGTGAGGGCTACAATAATACCTCACTGTCACGTCAGGTGGTGTGGTGTGGGACTTGAGGGTCCATATTTAAAATGTTAACAGTACGCCTAAACGTACCAGAACACACAGAACACCACCTTATTTTAATAAGCTATTAACATCAGATATGGAACAACCTGATGCCTCTGAAATAACTGTTTAGTTACATGAGATGATTTTTGTCCACATTTCATGTAGTTGACCAGCAAAGCTATGCTTTGCCAAAAGTGGTCTTGTTAACAAAAACAACAGGAGCTATTGAATGGGTCACATATACCATCATCCCAGTTGATAGATATCCTCTATATTGCACGCTACACAAATTAATGCAATATACATGACAGTCATAATGCTGCGCATGCCACTCTAATGAATCCATTAGTGCAATGCAAATTTACTTGTCAACTCTCCATTATTTGAAGGGGTCTCTGTTGGAAAAACATTGGGGCAGATGTCACCGCAAAGTCTGGGATAAGGATTTACTTTCCAGCACAAAAAGAATCTTGTGCTACAAAGATGCTCTTTTCTATGCTCAAATTTGTACAATTTTGCATCAAGGGGGAGTTACATTGGTGGTACTCGTGCAAGCATGCATGTTTTTTGATTCAGAGCTTGATTTACCAAGTTAGCCAGGCTTGGTTTTGTATGAACAAAATAACACCTAAATTGCCAGTAGTTAGACAAATTGCAAGCATTCCCCCATCACCTTTTGTGTGTTTCATGTACTGCTCTAAGTGGCACGGGTATGCCATTCGTGGGTCCTGCGCTCACTTTTTTCCCCTGGAAACAACCTTTATCCAGCTGATGAGCCCATAACTAGGGCAAAACTGGTCCTGGGCTGCTTGTGTTCTGATTCAGGGATGACCTGGCTTGGCAGTTCCGGCTGGACTGTTCCCAAGAGGAGCAGGGTCAAGACTGATTTGAATATGGCTCAGTCCAAACTGAGGAGACATGATGAGCAAAAGAACGATGAGTTGGGATACTACCCCGAGTGATTGCCAGTGGTTAGACAAAATGCAAGCATTCCTCCCATCACACTTTGTGTGTGTCATTAGAAAATAGACAATGACACAAAAATAACTACTAAGGGACATTGATGCTGGGACATAGACACCTTAGGACTGACCCTGGGTAGATAGAGAAATAGGGCACTGACTTTGATACTGGAACACTGACAGGGACAAACAAACAGAGGGACGCTGACACAAATGCAGTAACACTGATGTGGGGACACTGATCCAGGAACATCAACAAGCCCACAAACACTGAGAAACTCACACAAGGGCACAGGTAGTGGGATACAGATGTTACAACACTTGGATACTAACTCTAGGAAGTGACACAACACTGGGCACCAGTATGAAGGCACTGACACTTCACTAGCACTACAGCACCAGAACAGACACAGGGAAACTAACAGGGGAGAGTCACATTGGGGTGCCAACACTTGCAAATGAATACTGATAAGGGGGCACTGACATGGGGATACCGACACTGGGATACTGATCAAAGTGATATGGATACACTGAAACAGGAACATATGGTTAGCAATACTGACAGTGAGGCAGAAGTTCATTGCTGCCACTGGCACATATTCTCAGATACTGTGAGACACTGACACTGAGACAGCTAAATGCAAATTGGAAACTGCCATTGGAATAGTGACTTTGGGACAGTAACAGAGACTTTGAGATGAGCATTTTGGCACTGAGACACTGACACGGGGACACAAATTGGCAAAGGAGCACGTGGAGACACTAGCACTGTTGCGGGGGCATTGTCATTGGGACATTTTATGTGAGGACACTGATACATGAACATTGTGACTTCCACTGACACTGGGAGACACACTGTGACCCTGACATTGGGACACTGGGAGACAGGCACACTTTGTCACTGAGAAGGTCACTGAATGTAGCTGGCATTGGGAAATGAACACACAGAAACACATTCCTTTCACACAAAGACTAGGGCTTTGAAATAGACTAGGAGACAATGGACAGTTGGACCATGATCATAAGAGCAAACAAGTGTATGGTCCTGACTAAACAAAATTGTTCTTTAAAAGCCCTGAGCACCAAGAGGGCATAACATTGGCAAATGCTGTTCATCAGTATTTGTAATTTTTATTCTTCAGACAATAAGGCAGCCTACCATCTTCCAAAAACAATGGCTGGTCAAGCCCTGCCCAAAATAACCAGAACCCTGCCTTCTTCAATGTAAGTTCCCAGAATGCACCTTTTTGGTTTCCAGCACTGCAAGAAGGCCTTATGCTTTCTGCTGTGAGAGTAAAGGAGGTGGGGTTCGTCCAGTCTAGGAATGCTGCATTCGAATGAGAAGAGTATCTCTTCTTTCTCTTGTAGTTTCTGCCTTCATCATCATTTAAATAGCACTTTCAGCCAACTGCCCAGTCAGTTTGAAAGCACTTTACGGGCATCCACCTCAAAGTAGAGGGACCGGTACAGTGTGAGGTTCAGAACTCAAAACAGATCCCTGCCACACAATGTCAGTAATTTGGGATCCAAGCAGTGATTACTTTGTCAAAAAATATCAGTGAATGTCAGACCTGATGAATTCCAAGCTACCCTTTTTTGATTCCACCTTGCTCTTCTTTCTTCCATTGCCCAACAATTCATGTCTCTTTTTCTCACTTTTGCAGGTTTATTTTCATCCCTGCTATACTCCTTTCTTACCTCCTTTCTTTGACCTTCAGTATCCCTTCCTCCTTTTTTGGTTTGGGTCAAAGTGTGATAAAAACAAGCATTTGCAATGTAATAGGTCTCGCATTTACGAGACTTTGAGCCATTGGCATTGTAAATGACAATGCCTTTTATTTATGTGTTGTGTTTAAAACAGATTAAAAAAAGGCATTGTCATTTACAATGCCAATAGCTTAAACTATTGCCAATTCGAGACCTATCAAATTGCAAATGCCAGGGCACTTGCTATATAAAAAAAATGTAAAGCATTAGGAGAGAGCGTGTCCTGCTTGCAACAGCAGGCAGGACAAAGCTCTTTGAGAAAATAGTGCTCAGAGGCTGTAATTAAAGCCTACTGAATAACAACACATGTAACGGGCTGTTACAAAATGAGACAAGGCGTTACTAAGGAGGGACTACTAAGCCTTTTGACCAATGAACAGCCACAGGTTACAGTGGACAATGACACAATTCAATGAAAAATATGGGTGGAGCTTCATGTCCCTACCTGAATACAGCATGCCTCGCAGAGCAGCTTATGCGCTGCCCAGGCTCGACCTAGAAAAGGATACAAATCTAATGAACTCTAGAAGTGTGTAGATGCCACAAAGCAAATGGGTTATTTTAAAGTAATGACTTGCTGAATATGCCACATGCCATAGCACCATTCAAGAGTTTACCAGCAAATGAAACAACATAAAACAAGGGTCCGAGACTCATTTGCTTTCCCACTTAACCGTTTCTCTGGAAGGCTTTAACACTTGGAGAAATCTGGAATGCCTTCAGCAGTCAACGATGTCCAAGCAAAAAAGATATATAAGCACCCAAGCCCCATTTATCCCCACTGTCCCCTGTACAGCGCTCCATTTCTAGCCAGCGGAGTCTGTGCTTTAGAAATAGCAAAACATGCACACATAGGATACACAGAATTAACGTGTACTGGTTTCATGACACACTCACAATAGAAAACACCTGGCAGCACAACAAGGATCCAGAGTCAGAAATGTTAGAAGGAAGGTTATATATCATACCATTCCTTCAAGCTATTATTATTCGCATGACACTTAGGCATCAGCACCCCATGTAGGTGAAACGTAATTCTCAAACATTAAGGGCCTCATTTATGAAAAGTGACGCATCGCTGCGTGAAAACAGCGATGCGTCACTTTTCATTGCGCCCTCCTTCCGACATGCTGGATGCATCATATTTACAGTATGACGCATCATGTCGCAAGGAGTTACAGATACGTCAGTATTTTTGACGTATCTGTAGGTGCAAAAATGACGCATTGCTGGAGTGTGTCACAAAAGTGACACAACTTCAGCAATGGGTCATTTCACATGGGCAAGTCCCATTTCAAATGTGCCTGCGTCAGTTTTACGCCTGCTGTGAGGCAGGCATAAGATATTGACGCATTTGCATCCTAGAAGTGGCGCAGTGAAATCTCATAGATTTCACTGCGTCACTTCTACCAGGCTTACTTGCGTCGGAACGCCCACCCTGCATACATTATACCTGGCGCAGGTATAATGTGGTGCAGGGGTTTACAAAGTGACGCATCTACCTAGATGCGTCACTTTGTAAATATGACGCAACGTGGTGCATTTTTTGCGCTGCTGGTGCGTCACAAAAAGTGACACACAGGTGGCGCAGAAGTGACGCAAGGGCTCATAAATAAGCCCCGAAGAGCGTTGGTTAAAGGAGGGGCCAGCAGCACACAAGGCGGACGCCACACATGGCTCAAGAGTCCGACTGCAGTCAAACTACAGCTGTGGTACATTCAAGAAACAGATCTAACAGGTCACAGGTCGGTACAGTAGAGACAAAGAACCCTTCTCCCATTTTGTACCTTGCGGATTTTTTCATTTCATAAATGAAAATTTAACCCTGAGATCAAGGTCAATCCAAGCTACCACTGCAAGAAGTGTTTCAAAGTAGAACTGGGGAAGAAATTATATACACTGCGACCAAACCATAAAACTGCATTCCTTTTCTAATTAGTCACATCCATCCTCTTCCCAGGATGGATGGCCTTGTATAACAAAAAGTAAGTAATGTTAACATTCACCTATTTAACTTCTTCACTTGGGCATTCCAACAGGGCCCTGATAGACATGCCCCTGCCTCCTTTGGACCATGGATTGGTTCAAAATCAGTTTTTTAAAGAAGCTGTTCTTTCTGCGCTAACCAGAATATCTTTCCGCCACAAATTCCCTATGAATATCTCTAAGGAATGCCAACATTAGGAAAAGTGGAAATGTAATGTAGTCTTTTAAGGGTCTAACAGTTATTGCCCCTTCTGTCCCCACATCCATTTTAATTAGCAACATAGAGAAATGAAGAGTATGGTTTAGGTGGCATGCAGTCTGAGTGGCCTGAAGTAGTCGGGCAAGTGTAGGCCATGAGACTAATTAATGTTCGCTGCAGGACAGAAAGAAATAGATAAGCAAATAGTTTGAGAATCGAAAAGTAGGAAATAAGATTCCCCACTAATTTCCCAAGAAACCCTCCCCTCCCCCTCAAGATAGCAAGGCCATTTACAAGGGAGGGATCGTGTTCTAAGCCAGAAGACCTGGCCACGAGATTAACTGCACATCCACTGGAGGGCTCTGAGACAGCTCTGTTGGTATACAGACTGAGAACTCAAATAGCGGGTACCGAGACTGACGGAAAGCATACTGTTAATTTCCATGAGATGACCAGGGTTCTGCCGGATCGCTGGTTACCAACCGACAAGACTGCTCAGTCCGTGCACCAGTGAATGGTTATATGTGGGTTGTGAGACTATATATGCAAGGCCCAGTTGACCTGAAGCAGCTCAGTCAGCAGCATAATCAGGGCCGGACTGGGAATCGAAACCGGCCCTGGCAAACTGCTCGGCCGCTCCCCCCTGGGGGTAGGGGGGGTGCAGCCAAGCTGTTAGCTAGGGCCAGTTTCGGCCGATTTTGTTACAGGGGGCCGATATTGCCGAGCCCTGGTAACAAAAACGGCCCCCCAGGGGCCCAAAACCGGCCCCCACCCTAGCGGCCCACCGGGGAAATGCCCGGTGCCCGCTACGGCCAGTCCGGCCCTGAGCATAATATCAGCCAGCGAGAGTACCGCAGATCAGCTTGGGGCTCTGGACAAATCGTCCTGTGTCCAGTATTTTGCAGCTAGACGATATCCACTGAGGGAACCCAACAAATCAAATTTCAGCTACCGTTCAGCTAGAAGGCCAGATATTGAGCCACCGGAATTGAAATAGTAGGTCCAATGCAGTACTCCCAGACAGCTTGGCTTGTGTACAGCAAGAGGGCCCACATCCACTTCTAGTCCCCAAGAAATGTGAGCACCTGTACCAGCTAAGTGCTTGGTACAGTTCTGCAAGCTTTCCCATACAACCCCTGCATTGGCCAACAAAAACACAGACACACTTGTTGTATAGACCAATAGGGTACAGCCCATCAACATGGTCAAAGTGCAGCAAACAGTAGAAGGCAGTAACTGAGAGCCACACGGTTCCGGGCTCTACCCACGAACAATGGCATGGTGGCGGAGGACTCTTATGCCACATCTGTATAACAACGGATGTGATCAATACAGTGTTTAAAGATGGCTCCTATTGGTTGAATCAAAGGCACCTGTATAGCTCTATTGGGTCAGAGTTTCCAGGGAGTCGTCGTTTGTGTGCGTTTGTGTCGCAACCCCTCTCCCCCTTCTTGTGTTACCTTGGTCACCCTGTCTCGCCTTGAGAACCTGCCAGCAGTGTATTTCGTATCGCGCTCCTCAGCGCGATCATGGAAGCGGGGAAACAAAAAACTACACTTCCCAGGAGTCCCGGAACATGGGTCACGTGATCGGGACGACGCGCGCGTTGCCATCAGGGAAGCGGATGAGAAAAAAAGAACTTCCGCTTCCCCCGCAGCGCTGCCGCTAATTCTGGTGACTTGCTGGTTATCGAGGAATCTGTTCGTGACTATTCTGAGGTGGTATACTGATCTATGGTCCGGTAAGGGTGTCGTTACACCGATAAGCCATTCTGTGTTTAAAGGACGCGTATTTCATTTTGTTCATTGGAGTCCGAGTGCACCTCCTTAAATTCATTGCGGTGTCCCTCCCTGTTGGCGAGACACATGTTTGTGGTCTCTTGCAGGTAGAAGGGATACCAGCATAATTTTTGCATAGTGGGGGTTCTAGCGAAATACTTACTACGGACTACCGCTCTTTCATTTCTTGGCACAAACATTGTGCTCGTGCAGGACTAATGGTGCAAAGGCTATTTCGTTTTGTGTTTGTGTGTCAGTATTGTGTATGAGGCAAACTACCCTAAAACATTGCATAACGTGTTAACAGCATTGTGACGCAACAGTGTTGGCACCTTTTCAAATGATGCTCACTGCAGTCAGACATTGTACGGTTTGCTATAAAATGTTTTGTTTTACAGCAATGAGAATTATATGTGCTTCTCCCCGCATTCAGGCCGCATGTTGTAGCAGGGAATAGTGGAAGAGTGTAGTGTTGCTTTCTCTGACTACCCTGTGACGCCAGGCTTGGCAATATATTAAGTAGGTTGTTTTTGGTGTAACTTGTTTATTACAGGATTGTTGTTGCACACCAACACTACCACGATTATATTCATTGGTTTATTTCCTTGTCTTTGTTTCTCTTTGTGTGATCTGCAGGGGGTCCTTACCTGAAGGTGTATACTTTAGGTCCTATGCTAATGAATAGGAACCATACATAATAACCACGAAGGGCTCATCTAAGAATTCATGTTCTTTTATTTTACAGGTACATATAATTTATATAGGAGCGTTAATTATTTGTTCAAAAACAAGACTTCTATGTGTTATTAATAAGTATTGGTTGCTGTCATTTCAGGTCTCCCTCCCCGCAGTCCCCATCCTTTCCTTCCCTCGCTCGATCACTTCACTGATCTGTGCTATTACAGCAAGCAGACTTGAAGCTATCGAGAGGTGGACCATTTTTGAGCATCGTTCCGATCCCGAGGAGTGGAGACGCGACAGAATTAGCGGCCCACGGATAGTACTCCTCCCGATCGGTCTCTTTGCTCCAACATGGCTACTTTAGAGGATGTGTTGACCACACTACAAGTGGTGCAACAAGAACTTGCTGCCTCAAGAATAGAAACCACGGCTTTTCAAGCCAAAGTAGATCGCTTGCAACGAAACCCTTTTGATGTAGGAGGGGTTTCACCTTTTTCTTCTTCGCATCCTATAACTGTAGAAATGCCTACAACGGTACCATTAGCACCCCCGGAGAGATATTATGGAGAGGCCAATAAGACACAGGTATTCCTTACACAAGTGTTGTTACATTTTAATTGTAAACCCAAGGTGTTTGCAACTAATCAATCTAGGGTAGCTTTTCTGATCTCTTACTTAGCAGGAGATGCTGCATTATGGGCGGTTCCCTTGATACAGAAGGACGATCCTCTTCTTTATGATTGGGACACTTTTCGAACCGAATTCGAGAATATTTATGATAGGCGAACCCATACACTATCAGCAGACAGAGAACTCTTAGAGCTCAGACAAGGCAATAAAGAATTACACGTATACATCACCACATTCAGGAGATTAGTGGCTGAGGCTAATTGGCCAGAAGAAAAACAATTCGCTATATATTACCAAGGATTACGTGACGAATTGAAAGATGTTATTGCACAGATTGACCCTCAACCTAGAACCTGTAGTGATCTAGTACACCTCACATTAAGATTAGAACATCGTTTGGGCAATCGGAAAGGAGACTCAAAAAGAAGAGACAAAACTTATACCAGGTATGAACGTCCTAGCTTTGGAGAACAACGATCCAAAAACACCACAGAGCCCATGGAAATAGGCACTGTTAGGGCGGCCTTAACTTCGGAAGAAAGAGATATGAGAAGGAAAAATGGCCTTTGCTTATATTGTGGTAAGCGGGGGCATTATGTTAGGGAATGTCGTTTAAAACCTCAAGGTAATCGAGGGGGATACAAAAGGGATGAAATGTCATCCATCAACAAGAAGTCGGAAAACTAGAGAGCTCGAGCGACAAAAGAGGGGAATCCTCGAGCATTGGTGTCCTTCCCTCAATGAAAGATAGGTCAGAGGATTATTTAAAACGGTTCTTTTTCATTCCCATTACCTTAAATTTAGACAACCATTGGGAAGAAAGACCAGCAATGATTGATTCCGGAGCCACCGACATATTCATGGATGAAGAGGTAGCAAAATCGTTGGGAATACAGTTGATAAAGAAATCTCATCCTGAAATTGTAATGGCGGTAGATGGTAGAGTCCTGGAGTCAGGACCCATTGACTTTGTGTCTAGTTCAATTGAGGTATTAGATGGAGTGGAACACTGCGAAAATATGGTCTTCCAGATAATCAAGGCCCCCCAATATGGTATTATTTTAGGCCTCCCTTGGCTTCAAAAACATAATCCCTCTATAGATTGGACCAACAAGACCCTTTCTTTTGACTCTCGATACTGTCTCGATAATTCATTCAATTGAAGGTGCACCGAAAATTAAGTAACACAATCTGGTGTTGGTTTGTTCTTCAACCTTTTATTCTTTATTTCATTTTCTTTTTCAACAGACAGCCAACGCATTTCGTTCCCACTTTACAGTGTGTGGAACTTCGTCAGGGCTTAATTAAGATAAATTCAGAAACGTAGTTAGTTGGATGACCATAGGGAATCCCAGGGTTAATGGGTTTACCCGAAGTAGGACCTGCCACCTCGATAAGCGGACCGGTCGTCAGTTCCTTGGATTCTTGTATGTACATAAGAAAATGAAATAAAGAATAAAAGGTTGAAGAACAAACCAACACCAGATTGTGTTACTTAATTTTCGGTGCACCTTCAATTGAATGTATTATATGTAAATCTGTGAAACAGTGACACTGAAGGGTGACGAGTGTCGAAGTGTGCACGACTGAATACCACAAAAAAGGGGCACAGTTACTAGTGAGGTGCGTTTTCTCTGGGTCCGTCATCCGGTTCGTTTAATTGTTAAAACTGTCTCGATAATTGTTGCGGATCATCTACCACACCTTCCCAAACGTTATCCACCTGTCAGTGGGTTGCTATGGCAGCAGAAAAAGACACTGCACTGCCGGATCAATACTCAAGATTTGGAGACGTATTCAATGAGATACAGGCAGAAACACTCCCCCCACATCGACAATATGATTGTCAAATAGATCTAATACCCGGAGCAGTGGTGCCCTGTGGGAGAGTGTATGCTTTAACAGAACCTGAAAACGACCATCTAAGAAATTATCTAGATAAATATCTAGAACTGGGATTTATACATCCCTCAAGGTCTCCTGCAGCCTCGCCTCTATTCTTCATCCCAAAGGCTAATGGTGAGAGGCGCACGTGCATAGACTTCAGGGTCTTGAATGACATCACGGTTAAAAATCGTTATCCCTTACCGTTGATACCGGTACTATTAGAACAGGTAAAACATGCCGTGATTTACACTAAATTGGATTTAAAGGGGGCATACCATTTAGTGAGAATGAGATCCGGAGACGAGTGGAAAACCTCTTTTAAAACTCGATACGGACTATACGAGTACTTGGTAATGCCGTTTGGGCTATGTAACGCACCTGCGGCGTTCCAGTACTTCCTGAATGAAGTATTAAGAGAATTTCTGGATCAATACGTAGTTGTCTATATTGACGACATACTCATTTACTCATCATCTACAAACAAACACTACCAACATGTTTGTAATGTTCTACAGGCACTAAGGGAAAATCATCTCTACTGTAAGTTGAGTAAGTGTGAATTCCATGTTGACACAGTGGAATTTTTAGGGGTAATGTTAACACCCAAAGGACAAGAAATGGCGGAGAGAAAGGTAGTGGCAGTCAAAGAATGGCCAGTCCCACAGAACGTTAAAGACGTTCAATGCTTTTTGGGTTTTGCCAATTTTTATCGGAGGTTTATTAATCAATTCTCCAATCTGATCGCTCCTATCACCAAGTTAACTCGGAAGAAAACACAGTTTCGTTGGTCCAAAGAAGCACAAGAAGCATTTGACGGCTTAAAACAGGCATTTGTCACCGCACCTGTACTTACCCATCCGAATCCTGAGAAGCCCTACGTTGTTGAAGCAGATGCTTCAGAGTATGCTATAGGAGCAGTGTTATCCCAACGCCAAGAATCCACTGGACATCCACTGGAATCCTATAGCTTTCATGTCACACAAGCTTAATGACGCTGAGAGAAATTACACTATAGCGGAGAAAGAGTTACTAGCCATTAAGTTACTAGCCATTAAGACAGCTTTCACGGAATGGAGACATTACCTTTTGGGGGCCAAGGAAAGGGTGACGGTTTATACGGATCACTGCAACCTCCAATTTATGCGCTCCACTAGACACCTCACACCTAGACAGTTACAGTGGATGTTGTTTTTTGAGGAATATAACTTCATTGTCACATTCAGGCCAGGCAAGGATAATAAAAAGGCGGATGCGTTAACCAGGCAAGAATCCGTACAAGATGAGGAAGAAAGTTTAGAACACGCCATACTACCTCCTACTAAAGTGGTTTGTGCTGTGAAGACGAGTGACTTCTTGCAGCAAGTGGCTCGTGGGATCCGGACCATAAAATGGAAAATCTGGTTCAAGTTTCACACAGAGTGGCATATAAAACAAGGAATTCCTATAAAAGGCAATCAGTTATTAGTCCCCACTGAACCACTCCAAAAACAAGTATATCAATGGTGTCACGAGATACCTAGCGCTGGTCACTTTGGAGTGGAAAAAACTACGGAAAAAATTCTTAGACAATTCTGGTGGCCTGCCGTAAGAAGGGATGTGGCTGTATGGATCAAAAAGTGTGAAGTATGTTCACAGATGAAATCAGATCATACCAAACCACAGGGGTTGTTACAAACTCTTCCTACTCCTGATACGCCATGGGAACACATGTCCATTGATTTCATAGTAGGTCTTCCATCAGATCAGGGATTCACCATTGTTTTAGTAATAATAGACTACCTCACTAAGATGGGTCATTTTGTGGCCTGCAAAAAGATACCTTCAGCGGAACAACTCGCTAAGTTGTTGCTGTTGCATGTAGTCAGATTGCATGGACTCCCTAAAAAGATCGTTTCAGATAGGGGATTCCAATTTACTGCTCGCTTCTGGAAGATATGGTGTTCCGCTTTGCAAATACAGGTTGCTTTATCCACAAGTTTCCACCCACAAACTGATGGACAGACCGAAAGGGTGAATCAAACGATAAAGCAATATCTTCGTTGCTACGTAGACACCAATACTGATGAATGGGTAGATTATTTATGGTTAGCCGAGATAGCTTATAACAATGCCAAACATTGTTCTACCCACACCACACCATACTACAACACCTATGGTTTTCACCCAAGATTTCTCCCTTTTTTACATCCTCTATCGACAGTTAATCTCCCGGAAGTACAAAAGAGAGTAGAACATGTTCAGAAGACTCTAAAGGAAACACAAAGACACTTAGACAAAGCTAAATTACAATACAAACAAGGAGCAGATAAACACCGCCGTATAGGTCCTGTGTATAAAAGGGTGACCTTGTTTGGTTGGCAACCAAGAACATTTAATTTCGAAAAAGAATGCTTTCACTCCTAAATACATAGGAGCCTACAAGGTATTGAAATGTGTGAATCCTGTAACTGTTAAACTTGCTCTACCTTGTACCTTGAAAATACACCCTGTATTTCATGTTTCATTGCTAAAACCCTCTGTTACACCTATGAAGAAACGACATAGCCCCTTATGGGTGAATGGAGAACAAGAATATGAGATATCCCGGATTTTGGACACCAAATTGAAAGGGAAACAAAGATGGTACCTTGTGGCTTGGAAAGGGTACGGCCCAGAGGAACATTCTTGGGAACCAGTAACCAAGATACACGCCCCAAGATTAATCGCTAAGTACCATAAGAAACATCCTGGAAATGCATAACTCTCGACAGGGTTCTCTGGAAGAGGGATGTACTGTCGCAACCCCCCTCCCCCTTCTTGTGTTACCTTGGTCACCCTGTCTCGCCTTGAGAACCTGCCAGCAGTGTATTTCGTATCGCGCTCCTCAGCGCGATCATGGAAGCGGGGAAACAAAAAACTACACTTCCCAGGAGTCCCGGAACATGGGTCACGTGATCGGGACGACGCGCGCGTTGCCATCAGGGAAGTGGATGAGAATAAAAGAACTTCCGCTTCCCCCGCAGCGCTGCCGCTAATTCTGGTGACTTGCTGGTTATCGAGGAATCTGTTCGTGACTATTCTGAGGTGGTATACTGATCTACGGTCCGGTAAGGGTGTTGTTACACCGATAAGCCATTCTGTGTTTAAAGGACGCGTATTTCATTTTGTTAATTGGAGTCCGAGTGCACCTCCTTAAATTCATTGCGGTGTCCCTCCCTGTTGGCGAGACACACGTTTGTGGTCTCTTGCAGGTAGAAGGGATACCAGCATAATTTTCGCATAGTGGGGGTTCTAGCAAAATACTTACTACGGACTACCGCTCTTTCATTTCTTGGCGCAAACATTGTGCTCGTGCAGGACTAATGGTGCAAAGGCTATTTCGTTTTGTGTTTGTGTGTCAGTATTGTGTATGAGGCAAACTACCCTAAAACATTGCATAACGTGTTAACAGCATTGTGACGCAACAGTGTTGGCACCTTTTCAAATGATGCTCACTGCAGTCAGACATTGTACGGTTTGCTATAAATGTTTTGTTTTACAGCAATGAGAATTATATGTGTTTCTCCCCGCATTCAGGCCGCATGTTGTAGCAGGGAATAGTGGAAGAGTCTAGTGTTGCTTTCTCTGACTACCCTGTGACGCCAGGCTTGGCAATATATTAAGTAGGTTGTTTTTGGTGTAACTTGTTTATTACAGGATTGTTGTTGCACACCAACACTACCACGATTATATTCATTGGTTTATTTCCTTGTCTTTGTTTTTCTTTGTGTGATCTGCAGGGGGTCCTTACCTGAAGGTGTATACTTTAGGTCCTATGGTAATGAATAGGAACCATACATAATAACCACAAAGGGCTCATCTAAGAATTCATGTTCTTTTATTTTACAGGTACATATAATTTATATAGGAGCGTTAATTCTTTGTTCAAAAACAAGACTTCTATGTGTTATTAATAAGTATTGGTTGCTGTCATTTCAGGTCTCCCTCCCCGCAGTCCCCATCCTTTCCTTCCCTCGCTCGATCACTTCACTGATCTGTGCTATTACAGCAAGCAGACTTGAAGCTATCGAGAGGTGGACCATTTTTGAGCATCGTTCCGATCCCGAGGAGTGGAGACGCGACAGATTGTGACTGAATTCAGTGTACTCTGGGCCTTTGCTGTTTGTCTCCTTACAAGTGACTTAATAGCCAGGTAATTGCACATTCATGTTGTCCGGGATTTATGTTCAGAGTTGTGTTGTAAAGGCTGCTGTTGTAAGAGGTAATTGCGATTGCGGTGCTCTGTTAAGGCCACAACATTCCTTTTACCGGTGCATGCTGGGTGGGTGTTGAGTCTGTCATTTGGTGTGGAGTGATACATTGATTGTGAACAGTAGGGTGCGTGAGCTCTGTGTGGTTTAAGTATACGATGCCACTGCTGTGAGTCACAAGAGTGCAGTGCTGTAGTGCCTATAGGCAACACTCCCCACCCAATGGAAATAGCATGCATGATGGAATAAATAAATACACAACACAATTTTTTGTTTGGGAAAATATTGCTGCAGGTTTATTCCATACAAAAGTATGCAACATGGTGGGTTATCTTACGGGCGATCCAAGGGCAGGCAGCGATGACTAACCTACGCTGCCCTGCCCGCCTGATGAGCCAAATTGCACTGTGGCCAACCCAATCAGTGCTACCAATTATGGTGTGATCCCCCTCCCTAGGATCACGTGGACCACTGGACCACCATCTTACTCACGCCCCTTTCAGGGCGGAGCGTTGCAAGGCAAGCCCCCAGTTGTTCAGGCTTACAACCGCCCTCAGGACTAGCGGGGCGCCGACGATTTTCTTCCAGGGACCTGCCATGAGGACTCTTGGGATTTGGCTCTGGCACCCCTATTGTGCTCCTGAAGAGGTACCCTTCTGTCTCCAGATCGCCCTGTTACTTGGCCTGCAACACAAAAGAACACATTACAAGGTTCTACCTACCCCTGCTCGCCAGCCACACGCCGGGGAAGCGGTAGGGCGGGAGACGGCGTGTCCCGTGCAAAGAGGGCACCAGAAAGGCAGGGGGAGGTATAAGTACCTTCCCCCAACGCTCTATGCGCCGGAAATGACGCGGCCCGCGCGCCAGACTGAGGGACTCCTCCCCGGGTCCCCCCACTAGAGGGGTGATGGTGTGCTTAAGTGGCACTAAGGGGGCCGCCCTTTTAGGTGGCCCACTGCGTGAGCCGCGGGCAGCCACATAGTGCCTAAATAGGCAACACTCCCCACCTAATGGAAATAGCATGCATGATGGAATAAATAATTACACAACAAAATTTTTTGTTTGGGAAAATATTGCTGCAGGTTTATTCCATACAAAAGTATGCAACATGGTGGGTTATCTTACGGGCGATCCAAGGGCAGGCAACGGTGACTAACCTACGCTGTTCTGCCCACCTGATGAGCCAAATTGCACTGTGGCCAACCCAATCAGTGCTACCAATTATGGTGTGATCCCCCTCCCTAGGATCACGTGGACCACTGGACTACCATCTTACTCAAGCCCCTTTCAGGGCGGAGCGTTGCAAGGCAAGCCCCTGGTTGTTCAGGCTTACAACCGCCCTCAGGACTAGCGGGGCGCCGACGATTTTCTTCCAGGGACCTGCCATGAGGACTCCTGGGAGTTGGCACCCCTATTGTGCTCCTGAAGAGGTACCCTTCTGCCTCCAGATCGCCCTGTAACTCCACCACAGCTCTGGAGGTGGCCCCCGTCGCCTACAGAGCCCCCCACCAAGATTGCCAATTTTCTCACCTGCAACCCACTATTTCCAGGAAACGCTAATGTCCAGTAGGAGCCAATCCATGCCCACCTGTGACAAGTGCACCCCATCTTCGTCAAAATAACCTTTGGTGTTCGCCTGGATTAGCCCATTCCTGATGAAGCCAGAGCCCCTTAGGTCTGTGAACTTGCGCATTGCGCAGTTTATCCTTCTCGGGGAATGTTCAACTGCCTCACAAACCTGTAGGAATGTGAGGCCTCCCAGGAGGGAGCTCTACTCTTAACCACAGCTATATTACCCTTCAAGCTAATGTAGGCTCCAACCTCCTGCAACCTGTAGTTGCAATCCTTCTAGCACTGACGTGCCTTAACACCTGTTTCCCCAATTTATGGGACAGCAGCCCACTAGGTAGATAACTGCTTCCACAACAAGCCTGTCTACTATGGCTATCAGGGCGAGGAGTTTTATGCTTAACTGAAGCAACCCATAACCTGCCCTCGGAGCAGAGTGCACATACTTTGTTGAGGTTGACCAGACATTTGCACAGACCTTTTTGATTGCTAAACCATGGCGAACAGGAATGTTCATAACTAGGAGTATGTGACAATGAGCAAGTGCGTCCTCATGTACTTGCCATGTATCCCTTCTTCCTTACGGGAATTTCGCCTGTTCAGTTCCCTCTGTTGTGAAACCCCCCAGACTTTCCTGGTTTTATGGTTCTGTCTGATTTAATCCAGTGTGCACTGCCTGCAATATAGTGCCTAACATTCAGGGTTGACTAAGCCCTTGTTTACCCCCGTACTTGATTATTCCCAAAACTGGGGGTTCACACTGGCAACCGTGTACTGCAACAGCAGTAGAAAATTACCTGCTCCTTCAAATTTTAATTTTCTTGAATACTGGACGTGCCAAATGTTCTTAATACATTGTAGCCTTTTGAGCTTAACACCTTGTTTCCCCAACTATTGGGACAGCAGCACACTTGTTAGCTGACAGCTTCCACAACCAGTCTAGCTAAATAGCTATCAGGGCAGGGGATTTTGCTTAACTGAAGCAACCTGTAACCTTCCCTCGGTTCCAGAGTGCACTTACTTTGCCGAGTTTGACCAGACAATTGCACAGACCTTTTTGATTGCTAAACCATGGCGAACCCATTAATGGTGTCAAATCTGGTTTGAGGGAATATATGTATTGTGCCCCTATTGCAGTCACCGCACTCTTTTGTGGAGTGACAACTTACGCATCCCATCAGGCTTGCTTAACTGCTGTCCGATCACAGATGCACAGTACCTGCTAACTAGCTGTGACCCTTGATGCTTAACCAGCAATAGACCTAGTTCACTTAGTTTTCCCCGGAATTGATTACCTTCCACAGAATCAAACCTGGGTTCGGCTTACCTGCAGCTCACCTTGTAATTCATGTTGGAACATTTTTACCCCGCATAGCCAGAGAGCCTTGCGTAGTATTAATCCAGTGATAGTGTCGGAATCCAAAATTCCCAGTTACATGTTTTGCTGCAGCCCACATTTTGTAGGTCCGCTGGGACCCCTCTGCCTCCCTGCAAGTAACCTTGTTACTTAATACAACTCCCTTAATGCACTTGCCTGTCACCCAAAGACATCTGGCAACATGACGCCCAGCAGCTTGGTGAAGAGGATTTTTGAGCCAAACGTACTCGTCTGTGTTTTCCGCATTTATCCTTTATAGAGGCTCCAGTTCGTGTGAAGTGTGTGTCACTGTCCTGGCAAGGCCTGTTCCACCATTGTTAACTATCCCACTATGATGTGTAAAGGCTCAACTATCCGATGAGCTTAGAAATATGTGGCATTTAGCAAGGGAGTCCTCGTGTACTTGCCATTTATCCCTCCTTTCTTACAGGAATTTTGCCTTTACAGTTTAATCTGTGGTGTTTGCCCCCAGACTTCCCAGGCTGCTTACTGCTGGCCATGTGAGCAGCTGCTGATGTTAATGAGGGAATCTCCCGGTTGCAACTTGAAATTAAACACCGCCCGCATTAATGTGCTACGTTGTAAGCGATTAAGTACCTAACATATCTCTTCCCCATGAAAAGATACAACAAACCGCATTGGTCATGAGAACCTTAATAAGCACAAAATTTTCACATGGACATACCTCTAAATGAGAATGGCTCTACACAGCCATAACACCAGAGATACACATATGTTAAACCTATTTACTGGTTTTGCCACCTGGCACCCTTCTGGTTGGTGATATGGAACCTCCTACCCAGCATAAGCTGACAGTCTTGCGTTGCCATCACACCACCAGTGTCCCTTGAATCACCCTCCATCCTCCTGTGCAGTAGTCATTTTGCTAAATGGGCAATCAATTCAATATCCCTCCTTTCTTACCGGACCATTGCCTGTTCAGTTTAATCTGTGGTGTTTGCACCCAGACTTCCCAGGCAGCTTGACTGCTGGCAATGTGAGCAGTTGCTGACATTGAGGGAATATCACGCTTGCAACTTGAAATTTTTACACCACCCCCTTAATGTGCTACGTTGAAAGCGCTTCGCTACCTAGCATATCTCTTCCCCTTGAACTAATACCTGCCTTCAAAGAACCAGACTTATTGATGTAACCAATTTTATGCGACGCATGCTGCAGAAAATGGCCCTTTTTGCATTCTAGGTCAACGTGATACACCCTGCAATGGAGCCCTCCAAAAGGACAGCCAGCTGTGGCTCACCAGACAGGTGCAATTGTATCCCAAGCCTGCTGCATGGAATTTGGGTGAAGGTGCTGCAGTCGGTGATGATGTGGTGTTTGCCCCCAGACTTCCCAGGCTGCTTAACTGCTAGCAATGTGAGCAATTGCTGACATGAATGGGGGGGGGGTCTCCTGTTGCAACTTGCAATTTTTCTCCACCCACCTTAAAGTGCTACGTTGTAAGCGATTAGGTACCTAACATATATCTCTTCCCCTTGAAAAGATACAGCAAACCGCTTTGGTCATGAGAACCTTAATAATAAGCACAACATTTTCCATGGATGTACCTCTAAATGTCTCAGAGGTGGGGCGGCCGAAGAACACAAAACACAGGCAGAGTGCCAAATGAAAATGGCTCTGCACAGCCATAAGACCAGGGACATATGTACCTTCAACTCACGGATACACCTTTGAGGTATGCTAACCTGCCCCAACTCTGCTTCCCCCTGAGGAACTTTGCATGGGGGTACAACCCCTCAGCCTCTGAAAATCGTAATGATATCAGCTGGCTGAAGCTGGGACTAAATGCAATAAATTAGGTTGCCCCGGCCCGTTGAAAGTACATTTTGTCCATTAATCGGAGTCTGGGTGATCTTGAGGTGGGAGGGCGGACTAATACCTGCCGTCAAAGAACCAGACTTGTTTTAACCAATTTTCTGGGACACATGCAGCAGAAATGGCCATTCAGAACTCTTATTCTAGCCAATTGACGCATAAACTTGTGGCATTTGCCTAAGACACCTCATTGCCTCCGAGCTGCAGCAGCCCAGTTACTACCCGTGCTAGAGGCGGACTGGTGGATTGCTGTGGACCTACTGCCAACTAATCACCCATGCTCCCTCTGGGTTTCCTAAGCACCAGCTTCACATGCCTCGGAATACCCCCCTGAATTTAACAAGTTGACCCACCCTGATGGTTCAGCTCCACTTTTCCCATCCTCTGCAGTCCTTTTGCCTAAGCGAGAAAAGGCGTTAACTTCTGCGCTTCTTAATATCACTCAACCATGGTGTTACTTGAAATTCAAGGGAAGGTCTGTAGCCAGTCTTACCACCTGTCCTGATCACAAAACCTGTCCCAGACTCACTAAGTCTCTCGCGCTGGCCCACCTGGTCACAGTGATGTTTCTCTGTATCAAAAACAAGGTGAGAGCAAGGGAGAAAGAGGGTGCGTACATATCCCCTGTATAATAAGTATTAAACAACTATGGACGAACCCTGTCTATGTGAGGCACCATCACTGGAAGGCAGTGTTAGAACCCACTGGGTTTGTAAAAAGACCCCTCACACACCAACCTGGTTGGTGTCATGCTTCATCATTGGGGTCCCAACCGGGTGGCCGAATGCCCCCCGGTTGTGCTACGACGCCTGATTACAGCGGAGCTGGTGTAGTGCAAAAGTGTGATGTGAATTAAAAATATCTCTGAGAATCCTTGCCTCATTTATATTTATTACTGGCGGCTCAGGATATCATTAAAAGTATATGTGATGCAACTAAAAAAGAATTAATTATCTTATAGTTGGCTATGTGGTGGGTCACATGTTTCAGCCCGCACAGGGAAGTAGGAGGGGCTTTCGTCAGGACCGTGCAGATAACGTGAGTGGCAAACAAAGTGTGTTGCCACGTGAAAAAGTGCATAAACTTTTTTTAAAATAGTACATACACACACGCTAAGGTGTGTGGACTGTGTGTCAACGTACTTACGGACACGTATATGGTAGAGAACCTGAGGATAAAAAACACAAAACATGCATGCATACATGATTATGACGGACACATAAGCAACATAAAATGCAATCTTAGGTGCTATGGTCCTCCAAAAGGACCTGCCTGGTGATGGTATCTGTAGTAGAAGACATGCCTGTATGGTGAACGTGCTGCATGCAAAATTCGTGCAGCAGCTCTAATGCTTGACAGACTTAGCATTGCTATGAAGCTATAGGGCTTCCGTGCGGCAGTTTAGTGGCAATATAGGGCCGTGGTCACCGCGTTATATCTAATAATTGCGTGACTAGGTGCTGGCCAGGCCACAGCGTTGATAAATAACTCGAAATGGTGAGCGCACACATAGAGAAGCCCGCATTGTGCTGTCGATCGTGGCGCGCTGATTGATTAAGAACAAAGTACAAACAAAAAACACAAATGACAGAAAGCAACGCTTATAGTTACACTATGGTTGAGAGTGTTTTGCTGATCGGGGCTCGGGAGGAGTTCGCTCCTATCTACGGCTCTGGAGGGGGAAAAAGAAAGCCTATGAGCTAAAAGAAAGACAAGGCTCACAGAGAGCTTGTGAATGTGGCCCCTGGCGCAACCTTACTTGGTATCAGAGCGAACCCGTAAGCAACCTATTGTGGTCTCTCGACGTCCCGGATGAGAATGGGGGCCGGAGTGGGCTCGGTATATAAGGGAGTTGGAGCCATGGAGTACGTGCCAGTGAGGATGTTAGAGTCGGGCTGTGCACGGCTGAAGCGCGTGCGCATGCGTGGTTTAGAATAGTGACTCTTTCTGCATGTGCGTACTGGCTCTCAGTGTGTCTGATGCTGCGCATGCGCAGACGGTGGCAACTCGCTGAGGAAACAGGCGCTCAAGCTAAGTGATGATTGGGCTGAAAAGAAATACTAATATTTGGATGGAGCGATGGTAGAGCGTTCTGAAATAAAGCTAGAATATGGAAAGAGAGATCTCTTTATCGCATGTGCGCTCTGACATGGCTGGAAAAGATGCTGAAATACAGCTAGAATATGGAGAGAGAGATCTCTTTATCGCGGTTGCGTTCAGGCTACAGAGGTATCTGAAGGTGCACAGTCAGCAGCATGTTGCTCAGAAGAAGGCGCATAAATGTCTTAGCAATGTGCTAAGATGGAGACACTGTGATGAAACAGAGTGGCAAGAGTAGAGCACTCTGAGGTACTTAAATGTGAATAGTGGGCCCTGAACTCGGGACATATAAGGGTGCGATGCTCGTTGGGATATACGAACAGTATGGGGGAAGCATGACAGAGAATAAAGGGATAGTGTTGAAGGGCTGGGATACCTGGGTTCTACAGATGTGTCCTGATTCTTATGGGGTAGGTGTGCCAGGGAGGTGAGGATCTGAGATCTCTCTGAAGGACAGTGATAACTGTATATAGGCTTGGTATCAAGGATTGATGACGCTATATCTAGAGTCTTCTAAGGCTGTTCCAGGGAATATTGTCGTTCAAGCCAATGATATGGCTGGACAGACGATATATCCATCTTTGTTCTTTCTCAAGTAGGCGGCTTTGGATGTTGGGTAGATTAGGGTCTAGCGCTTCTATGACTACCCATCTCATATCATTAGTCGTATGGCCTGTCTCTAGAAAGTGATTTGTCATTCTGGTGGTATTTTTCTTGCACCGTATGGTGCTGCGGTGTTCGCAAATCCTGGTTTTGATTTTGCGATTCGTCATGCCGATGTACATAAGGTTACATGGGCAGACGATACGGTATATGACATGTTCAGTGTTACAGTTGGTGTGTTTTCTTAATTCCCATGTCTTTCCCGGTTCCAGGGTGAGGTTTTTACAGACTCAGTGATGTTGCATACACTGCAATTCCCACATGGGTAATGGCCCGTGATGCTTGGGAGCCCCCAGGCATTGAGAACTGTTTCTCTGTATCTACATTAAGGAACAAGTCCGTCCAGCTGTTTCATTAAAGATGTTGCCAAAGGCGAGCGGAACCACAAAAGGTGCGAGCTTGCAACAAACATCTAGAAGGGCATGCCAACAAACTGACCCTCTCAAACACCTGAGAGTCACACAGCCACTCCTTGGCCTGGTTACTCAACCCGGTTTAGTTTATGTGTTGCATGGTATGGCGTCCGAGGGTGAGGGTGAGCGCGAGACAATACCATTACCTATTACATACTGCTGTAAACAGTCGGTTGGGTCTGCAGGGGTGAGGGCAGCAGGGGGGGGGGGGCAGCCATGTGCTGAATTCAAAAGGCACTGCCCGAAAACATATGACCCTGGGACTCATTTGCCTGGCACACCTTATAAACAAATAAATGTCGCCGCCCTGAGCGGCCATGCAGCCCTGATGCAACCCACAAAAGGGGAAGAGATGAACCACTCTGCCCCAACGAGCCCAACTCACCAAAACATCAACCAACGCACCACAAAGGCTGGCCCGTATCGCCAGATGTCACCCGACCAACAGCGTGTCCGGCGATGAACACAGAGGCCCCATGGCCTTAAATGGCTGCCGGATGCGCCGCAGGCTGCTGAGGGGCAGGAGCAAGCACGCGGCCCATCGGAGCCGCGGCCGCAACACATGCTAGGGCCCAACAACCAGCAGGCCATTGTCAACCTTCTAACCCCCCCGCCAGCAGCCCGGAGCCACCAGGTGGCGTGTTGTCCGTCAGGGCCCGGGCACCCAAAACCGGCCGTGCCTGACCCGAGCTAGCCGCCCCCATCCATAGCTGCCAAGGTTTCTGATAGCTATGTGTGACATTTTCATAATTTCAGTGCAACTGTGAGTGACATTTCAAAGACTATGAGTGACCCTTTCTAGCAGGCAAAATCAAACAAATACGATGTGGGAAACATATCAATATCAGTACTTACACCCATTAGAACAATGAAAATTCTAATAAGACCAGGTTTTAAGGCTGCTTTTTGTGAAACATTTCCGGCTTGGGGTGTGCCTATGTGTGACATTAATATGTATTTGACACTTTGGGCGGCAAAGTGCCTAGGTATGGTATGAAATTGACATAGCTCAGATGGAGCAGAGTATCACATACATAAATATACACAGTTAGTCTAAACAGCCTGGCACAGTTAGGTACAGGAGTTGGGCACATGCCAACTTCAACCTTTGAGGACCTGGAGGATGGAAAAGCAGAGTGCACCCGCTAAGAGTCTTTCATGATTACTGCAGCTACCCCAGTGGTTTTTCTGCTCCTTACGGCCTGACTCGCAGGGTTGGACTTAGGGGGAGAACTGAGCCAGCACAGGACAGCAGAGATCATCAGCCTGACTGCTGGCGCCAAGAAAGAGGGGGGGTAGGCAAGGTCACAACATGAGGCCACCATCAGAGCAGCTGGCCCTCTGTTCTTGCTGGCTGCACGTGGGTGTGTCTGAACATAGCACACAGAAGCAGGCCAATGCTCAGCTAAGGCGCTCAGTAAACTCTGAGCCGCATTCATGACATCCTATGATCTGCCTCAAAAGCCACAGTGCAGCATCCTCTCTTCCCTTCCAACACCAGCCTATGAGCTGTAATCTGCAATACCTAATCCATCCTATTGTTTTTACTTTGTGTTCTGGTTCTTATAGGAGTATGATGGCTGTTAATCAAATCCACGAGTGTTAAAATGAGGATGCAATTTTTAAATGATACACATGAACATTTGTAAATGTTCCACTAACACTCGAGCTGCGGGATAAACAATCTTGCTTGCTGCATTTCTACTTTCTGCAGGGAGACACTTGGATACTGTTAGTCCAATGCACACCCTGATTATACATATATAAAGTGCATAGTTTAATGTCCAAGCACTCTCGGATCAAGCGACTACAAATATTACAACACGTATGTACAACCTTTGCACAGACCATTACATGGTTTCCAGATAAGGGCACTCAGGGCCCCGTATAACAAGGTGGGAGGCCTCTATCACTTGGTGTGTGTAACACACACTAAAACAATCTTCTTCATGACTTGTCATTCTGCAGGGACTAGGGTGCAGCTTCTACAGCCCCCTATTGCCCTTTAGCTGGTAATCTTCCCTGGGTGGAGTACAGAAGCCTCCGGGCCTCTCCTACGGAAAATGCGGTAATTACCGGGACTTTCAATATTCCCCCGGTTTCCCAATGAAAGGCGGGGGGCCCCCATCGAGGTTCAAAGCACATACAGACAGGATCTCTCCTCGTTCAGGCAAAGACAGAAACAATGCCACCAAGTGGTCTAGGCACCATATGACACCAACGCAGTATAACTCGGTTCAAGTGACCAGTATTCACCCTTATGTCAACCCAGACTGTGTCCGCCCCACCCCTGTGTCCGGTACACCATCAATATGTAATGTACATAGAAGTGAATCCCAGCCGCATAATCCCTAGACACACTGCCAGACAGCCAACCCTTGCTAACTAAAGTTAGGTCTTAAAGTGGGGCAAGACCACGACGCGAGGGGATCAATCTGCATGCCCTCTGCTCCTATGACCATTTTCTTGGGTGAGGGTGGGATCCAATGTGCGCTCGTTCATAAATTTACCCTACACCCTGATCTCGTCGAACCTCCCCAGACAACAGGACTGAAGTGCATGTCCGCCACCCAAACCAGCAAGTGAGGGTATCCCAAACCGGCCCTCCCCAAGCCCGGCACACAAGAGTACCCCCCCGGGTGGCCAACCAAACAAGCGCTCACCTCCTGGACAACAAACGCCCCATCCAACGATCAAACTCAGGACCCACGGACCACGAAACAGACACTCCGCCCGCCGACCAAGCATGCATGAGTCCCCCAAACCCAGTGCCGCCCCCCCTGGCTCAATGCCACGATGCCAGACAACAGCGCACAGCTCGCCGATGGGCCATGGGTGGAGCGGCTGGCCGGCGACCCACAGCGCCATCACCGCTGCCCAAACTGAACACCCGGTAGGACATACAGACCTCCCCGGGCCGGCGCGACACGCCCACGACTAAGCACGCAGCTCGCCCCAGGCCAGACCGGAAAACGAGTGCCCCGAAGCACCGCCCACCCGGGACCACACTCGCGGGACCACGCCCGGTCCTAGCTGACTAGCGCTACCCTGGCCGGGAAGGGGGTGCCCCCGGGCAGAGCTACCAACGCGAAGAGCCCCTGCAAGCGAGGAGTGCGGGGTACGAACACTCAGATCACGCAAGATCCAGCGTGTTTGGAGCGCTGAGCAAAGCCGCACAGGCACCCGCAGGCTAACTCTGAAACCGCGACCCCCTCCTGTGTGCCCAGGGCACCAACACCCGAACCACAAACAACTCAGGAGGCTGGACAAAGGGCCGCCCACACCCCCGTCATCCCGAGCCACAGCGCAGCCCACTCGTGGCCTTGCTCCACCGCTGCACACGTGGTCTCGATGGTCTGCACTGGCACAGACAACAAAAAGGGAGGGTGGCGTAGGGGCCGTGGGACACAAGACGACTCACCACTAACTCCTGCACTCCACAAACTCCGGGCCAGAAAGGGTCAACTTAGGGTCAATACGCAACCCTTATTAACACTTTTCACATAGTGAGTAAATGCCAACAAAGCATGAGGTTTACGGCGTAGCCTAAGTGGGATGATGTGCGTGACACCTGGCCCGCCACGCGCTTGCATGTAAGCTCCCAATTATGCCAGCCCCCCGTGCAGTTCTCCCTATCTCGTACATCACTGTTGCCCGCAACACCAGGAGATCCGAGCCACCGAGTCCCAAAAGGGGAAAATAGGAGGGATGCTGCTTAAAACCTGCAATGGCCCCTCCTGGCCCGCACTCACTGCAAACCAAACTGAAGTTGAACCCGACGATGACGATACCGGCGGGACTGGACAGCGTGTCCAGAGGGGCACATAGACGGTGTGCTCAAACGCGGCGTGTCCGGCGCAAAGAGGGGGCCAGAAAGGCAGGGGGAGGTATAAGTACCTTCCCACAAGCCTCTATGCGCCGTAAATGACGCGACCCGCGCGCCAGACTGAGGGACTCCTCCCTGGGTCCCCCCACTAGAGGGGTGATGGTGTGCCTAAGTGGCACTAAGGGGGCCACCCTTTTAGGTGGCCCACTGCGTGAGCCGCGGGCAGCCACATTTAATGTGTTCCACTAGAAGTTATGACGAACCCCACTACTATTATTTATATCTGCCCTTCCGTAATATCCTGAATGTATATACCCCGTGGTATTGTGTCATATTATTGCTTCCAAACATTAGGGGTTTTTGACTGGAACACCCGAGTAAAGAAATGCAGCACTCTCCCTATTTTCTTTCTTTGGGGACACCAATGTATAATTAACCAGTTTAGAAATCAAAATTTGCATCCACGAAATATATTTGACGATCACATCTCGGCACACTTATCCTAAAAGCAGAACGTTTGAAAAGGCCTCGGTTGTTGAAATAAATGAACCTAAAAATCACATTAAATCAAATATAACTCACTAAACATGCCAGCATCTTTCAAGGAAGAGTTCAGGAAAGGGGGCGGGGGAAAGTTCAGGAAAGAGGGGGTAGAAGGTGAAAGCGAATGGGCGGGGTCTGACAGTGAGAAAAAGTAAAGTGAGTTTTAAGTCATGGTGCCCTTTTCCATGATAAAAGCTGCATTCATAGTGCCAATATCGGCAACACTCAGTTCTCATACAGCAACATACATAAATAAACCACACGACACCTTTTTAGTGGAGAAATTTGCTGCAGGTTTATTTGCATAACCAATATGCCAACATGGTGGGTTATCTTACGGGCGATCCCAGGGCAGGCCAGCCCCCTATGGCGCCTGCCCGTCTGATGAGCCAACTTGCACCGTGGCCGTGGCCAATCGGTGGTTACCAATTATTGGGAGAGGCCACCTCTCCCATCAGTGGACCGCCAGTCCACTCCCTTACTCACGCCCCCGACAGGTGGGCGGAGCGTTCCAGGCAGCCCCCGGTTGCTCAGACCCACAACCGCCCGTAGGACTAACGGGGCGCCGTAGTTCTTCCAAGGGACCCGCTAAAACATCCATGGGTATCCTTGGCTTAGCACCCTTGTTGTGCTGCTGCAATATAGTACCCTTCTGTACCTTGCAGACTCTGGATCGCCCTGTAACTCCTCCTGCAACACAAAACAATAAGTTAGATTCTTCCCCTCCCCATACTACCCTTTAGCCGTCCGCAGGGTAAGCGGTAGGGTGGGAAACAGCGAGACGGGTAGCGGTCAAGAGACCGTACAGTGGGCGGGGGAAGGCTTTATACCCCTGTCCCCCTCCCACGGCCGGAAGTGACGCGGCCAGCAAACCCCCTGGTCCCTAGCCCAGGGAGCCTAATCAGCAGACTTCTGTGCCTTCCTGTGGCACTAAGGCGGCCGCCCTTTTGGAGGGTCCCCTACGTGGCCCCCCTGGGCAGCCTTGGCATAGTGCCAATATCGGCAACACTCAGTTCTCATACAGCAACATACATAAATAAACCACACGACACCTTTTAGTGGAGAAATTTGCTGCAGGTTTATTTGCATAACCAATATGCCAACATGGTGGGTTATCTTACGGGCGATCCCAGGGCAGGCCAGCCCCCTATGGCGCCTGCCCGTCTGATGAGCCAACTTGCACCGTGGCCGTCGCCAATCGGTGGTTACCAATTATTGGGAGAGGCCACCTCTCCCATCAGTGGACTGCCAGTCCACTCCCTTACTCACGCCCCCGGCAGGTGGGCGGAGCGTTCCAGGCAGCCCCCGGTTGCTCAGACCCACAACCGCCCGTAGGACTAACGGGGCGCTGTAGTTCTTCCAGGGGACCCGCTAAAACATCCCTGGGTATCCTTGGCTGAGCACCCTTGTTGTGCTGCTGCAATATAGTACCCTTCTGTACCTTGCAGACTCTGGATCGCCCTGTAACTCCTCCACAGCTCTGGGGGTGGCCACCGTCACCACCAGGGCCCCCCACCAAGGCAGATATTCCTACCTACATCCTGTTGCTTCCAAGGCCTCCCCAAGGTCCAGCAAAATTAAGTCCATGCCTACCCTTGAGAAGTGAACCTCATCCCCTTCCCAGCATCCAGTAGCTTTGGCCTGAAGTAAACCATGCCAGATGAAGCCAAATCCTCTTTGTTCCGTGCATTTACGCATGGCACTGTTCACTCTCCTACGTGATATCTCAATGGCGTCTCCAGATCGGGCTCCTTGCCAAACTGGGCGAGGTAAAGTTTAAGACCACCACAGTTCACATGCCCCCAGCTGAATACTCAACTGACACATGATGTCCCCCATGTATTGGAGCAGTACTCTCCTCCCCAGAGTCGTCAGGTCATTCCCTCCCAAATGTATGACCAGAATATGAGGTGGACCTATCCCTCCCCCAAGTCTCTGCTGCAGCTTCCTCATCAGCTCGTTCCAGCGCAACCCGGGTAACCCAGCCACGTTGACTCTGTGGCGGAGGAGCCATGACGCCACTTTCCTATCTCAGCCCACCGTGCCACTCTAATGGTGCTTGAATGCGCTGTTCCCTCTCCTACGTGATATCTCAACGGCGTCTCCCGCTCGGGCTTGTTGCCAAACTGGGCGAGGTAAGGTTTCAGACCACCACAGTTCACCTGCCCCCAGCTGATTACTCAAATGACACATGATGTCCCCAAGTCTTGGAGCAGTACCCTGAAAAGGAGAGACATGGTAGGATCGACCTGCCCCCCATATAGTATAATGGCACCTTCCAACGGGTGCTGTGCTGCCACCCTGGTGTCCCTACCCTTCGCGAGTGTATATGCACCCAGGATGACCTAAAACCATTAGCTTGGTGTTGGTTAGTTGTTACCTTGCCTGCAGAGCAATACCTTAGACCAGTCCCTCCTGACAAGAAGTGCCAATGCGGGTAGAAGTAAGAGTTATAAGCCCGCCCTACTTCCACTCACCCAGTTATCTGTGTATTGCGCTGTCGGAGCAAGACCCTCGAATTCAGCCAGTCACCACCCTAGGTGACACCTTGCCCTCCCAAACTTCTGCTAGTACACCAGGGAGCAAACAAGGCAGTGAACCGGAGGGGAACCAATGTAAATACCTGCCCCTTTTACTGGGAATGCCAGGTGTTCTTTAATCTTTTGCAGCCCTATTGTGCTTAGCCCAGAGTTTCCCCCAATTTTTTGGACCGTAGCCCCTCGATGGATGACAACTTCCACAACCTGCATGGCTGCCAGCCATGGCTATAGGGCGGGAGAATTTACCCAACTTTATTGTTACTCAACTCAAAGGTACTCGTATTATCGACCTCAGAAGGATGAAATGCTAAGGGTACCTACCCGAATCTGTGACCAAGATGTCGAACAAAGCCCCTTTCTGTTCTGCCGCTCCACATGCCTGTGAACCTGTACCTCCAGGGCAAACATCAGGCACCTAACCCTTGTTTGGACGTGTCTGGACTAGAACCACACATCTCAAGGGCCTGCCAACCGTCTGACCCCAAAATAGCAGTCCCAGTGTTAGCTGCCAATTCCCAAGGAAAATTCGCTTAACTGGAGCAACTGTTGACATGTAATCAATTCTGGTCAGGGGACTTGGAGTAAACATGAGTGATGCACCCCCTACCTAGGACTGTAAAATGTGCTCTTGTAGTAGTCCGTATTAGTGCTCCGTCCCCTACAATGCAGCACTATCAAGGCCAACCGCACCCTCTTGGGAATGGCACACTCACACCCTAGCTGACAGAAAGAGCCTGTTCGTGTGTAGCCCATAACCTTATGTGTTTCACTGACGGTATACCAGGATTATGCTGAAACTTAGCTTGCTTTACTGCTGAGTGCGCGATGCACAATGACATTTGTCTTTACCTCCCAGGGGTGCCCTCGGTAACTCAGAATTCACACTGGACATGATTCTCTCCCTGATTGGCTTACGGACGGAAGTACCGATAAACTTTGGAATACCCAGTCCCACTTGCATAATGCGCTCCGCTCCAGGCCCGCCCTGCAAGCTGCTGATGCTGCCCATCCAGGAAGAGAGACGGCAGGAAGCTGGCCATACCCGCAATGCCTGACACTGTACCGATGCCTCAATATCCGCTCTACCTGAACCAAGATAAGAGGCGAGCTGTCAGCATGCCACTGGCAATACCCTCTCTTGGAGCGCGAGGGCCAGGCCTCCTAGTAGACGCAGACACACATGACTGGGAAGACAACCTGATAGCCCAGTGCGACAGAGGAAATGCTGTTCCTGGCACTGTATCCTTCTGCACATGTATGGCCATTGTAATGTCCTGATATCCCCTTGACCCCCCGCAACTGGCTAATACGTTCATCCCCTAGTATCTTGGCGCTGCATAACATGTTTAATGTTACTCACACAATGGTACTTGTTTTATCAACCTCAGCAGGATGAAGTTCTGAGTGGACCTACCAGGCTCTGAACATGTGCCCAGGGAACCCAGGGCAGGCTTCTGGCACCTGAACCCTTACTTGGACATGCTCGAGCTGCAGACCCACATCTAGAAGGCCTGCCAACCAGCTGCCCACCTAAAACAATAGAGTGTCCCGCACCCACTCCGTAGCCAGGATGCTAAACCAGGTACTGATGTATCGGAAGACCCTTCTCTTGGCGCATGCCTGCCACCCATTCCAACGCGCGTCCTAGTCGCTAAAACCAGGGCGCAGGGTAGCCTGCAAGGCTAAGCCCCCAAAGCCATTGCCCGCCCCTGCGGAGGACACCAGGCATGCAAATTCACGAGCTTCGGATGCTGTGAGCCGCCAACGAGGTTAGAAAGAACCAGCAGATCGGAAAACAGCACAGAGGAGGTAACCCAGTTGACCCCTAGCCCTGCTTCCCACTGGTCCGGAACTGGAACAACCGCATGTGATAAAACGTGGCAGCATACCCTCCGCCACAGAAACTTACAAGCAAAATTGTTCGCTGAGATTTTGACCCCAGCCCAAATGAAGCTGCAGTTAGATAGATATGAATCTGTTCACTGAGATTGTGGCCCCAAACCACGTCAGTCTCAGTCCCTGGCCTTCCCTCCTTGTGCTCCTATTCGCCCAATAAGGCTCCTCTGGGAAGCCGCTGCATCCCTGCCTACCCACCGCAATTGGTAGGCCATTGCAGCACTTAATTCAAGTCCCTGGGTAACTTCCTCACAGTGTGGCCTTAGACCAAAGAATTGCAAATTTTGTGCAGGGATTTTAGCCTCAATTAATGTACGTCTTCTATCCTGTCACCTCCTCGGCGCATCACCTTGGCCTTCAATGACAGAGACCCTCCCGGGTACCTCCCAAGCCCCCTGTAGGCCCGCCTGCCTCGCTCACTGCAACCTGCTGCAGGCAGTCGTGCAACTATATGCCAGGCCTCACCTCAGGCGGACGCTTCAGTTTGGCCCACACCTAGCTCCTGCCATGCTGCCAATCATAGTAACATTACAACTACTAACCCTGAGTTAGTGCAAGTGTGACAATCCTACTATAACAGGCTACCAACGCTAAAAGAAAGGCTTGCGCAGCCGGCAACGAGATTCAATGTGTATAAACAGAGTAACATGTTCTGACCTAGAGATGATCACGGCAACACATACCTAGAGACAACCAATATTGCGCGAAACTAGGATCCGCATTCGCCCACGCTACATTGCAGCACAGCAGTTCTACAGAAAACCTGACACTTGTACCACTAAATGGCATGACTCACGTCAGGCGGCCACTTCCTTTTGCACCACACCTTGCTCCTGTCGTGCTGCCTATCCTAGTAACACCCCAACTACTAACCCCGACACTGATGCAAGCGTGACAATTCGCCTATTGCAAGCCTCATTGGTAGACGGGAGCTGCTGTTGTCTGTCTACTCCGCCCCACCTACCCACATATCTCCCTGCTAGCTGAGCAAATCATTAGTGCAGGTTATTCGTAGCACTGGATGGTTTTAATTGAACAAAATAGCTCTTATTACTGAAAAGGTTGGAGACCCCTGCCCTCGTCAGTCCACCTTGGGCAAGCCGCGCCCGCTAGAGGTATATTGTCACACGCGCCGGGGCTGACACTTAAGTGACAGAGCAGCTCTTCTGAAAGTCCCTGATTGACTTTCGCCCAAAGTGGATTTAAGCAAATTGAGGCTGACAAAATTGCCAGTTTACATAAATAAAGTGCTATATAAACTGCTTAATAAATCCAGAAGAAATGCGCGCTGCCGACCTGACCTGCCAAACCCAGGCGAGAACACCAGCAACCCATGAATGTGCAGAATCGCACAGCTGACACCAGAGCTGCAATGCCACCGAATCATGGCCCCTTGGAGCTGCGCCACAGACTGCCACAGGAGAAGTGCAGGTATCCACACCACATTGGTTGGGCGCCCACGGCATCCAGCCCTAACCCCTGGGCAATCCCTTTTCCAGGCATAGCAAATAATAATACGTAGATGATGGAAACTAGTCGTCCTGGACCAGCACCATGAACATCCCCGTACCCCCAAATTGCACCACACCTTGCTCCTGCCGCGTTTCCCCCCCAGAACATCACTACTACCATCCCTGACAATAAGAAACGTGACAAAACAGACTATTCCAAGCCCCCAAGCTAGAAGAATGGATTGGGCTGCAGGTATAGTAATGCCAATGCATGTACAATTAGTCAATGCCAGTTGTTTTGGTCAAATGTAAATGGGACCTACAATTGCCAGTTGAAGTAGATCCCCAGCCTGCCTGTAGCTAAATTAACGTGATGGTCCTCCTCGTACATCACACTAGTCCCTCCTTAGTGTCATTCATCCAACACCCAAATGTACGACCAGCCGCGTGGATGAGAAGCCCTGGCGTGAGAATCGCGAGCTCACTCCCTAGCCAGCTAGGCTGCTGAAACTGCTTCATAGTGCGCAGGGCAAACTGGAGTGGAGAGGTAATATATCTAAATGTTCAGGTCTCAGGAACTGGGCACGGGGAACTGATGAGCCTGCGCAGAGACGTATGTGCAGACTAGACTGGGCACTGACTGCTTCCTAACTACAGCACTAAATTCATCAATTTACAGGGGCACGTGAGGAACGCACCCGGACCTTAACAAGGTGCTACAAACCCCGCGCCCCCCAACAGGTTCAGTGCCGCGACGCCGCAGCCAGTTGCACGATCCGCAGCAGAACGGCCGGCACCGAGCGGCGCCACACTTCGGTCAGCTGGAGCCAGGTCTGCACCGCAGCCCAGAGTACACTGCCATGCGCTGGGGTGGCAGCGCCACCCCTGCACTGTCGTGGCCCGGCAAGCGGCTCGTCCCCAGGACAGACCGGCATGGGCAGCCACGATTACTGACGATTTACTTGAATAAATGCAGCGCTACCAATAGTATTGTATCCGGTAGGATGGTAACAGTCTGGCAGTGGGACCACCATTCTCTGTGCAATGACCTCTGATGCACTTCATGAGCTAGGATGCAGCCCGAGCCCACCTGGGACCTCACAAGCCGCCCGGCCCGCTCCTATCCGACCACTGCACTAGTGGCTCGGAGGGGGGAACGTTGTGGCTTGACCTACCCTCACCCCGCCTACCGGACTGGGAAAGGAAGTGCGCGCAGCTCCAGAGAGGAGCTAACCCCTGGAACCGAGCCAAGGATCTCGTAGGTCTCGTGCGGGTCTATCCGGGGACCGGCGTAGCGCCTGGGACCTTGCAGCTCTAGTGTGGGTCACAACACGATCGTGGCAAATTGGTGAGTTACCTTGAAATTAAATACCGGGGCCTAGAAGAGACACATTGGCCCGTATGGGGGGAGCCCGCGACCTTGGTGAAAATTACCACGCTCACCAACGGAGCAAGCCGGCCTTGAAAGCGATACCCCCTGTATCACCAATGGCCGCTCCTTCGCGGCCCCTGCGCATGCGACCGCCACAAGCTGTTGCTGGGGACACCTCTACTGACTGCCCCCCGACAGGGAACACACAAGCGGATGTGTGCGGGGTGAGGGGGGGAGGGATTGCACCGGCGAGATTGTTGGACTTGTATCACCCGCCCTGGGCCACCATGCCGCTCCTTCGCAGCCCCTCGTGCGCAACCCCAACAACTCTGTTGCGGGGGACACATCTACTGCCCCAGGGGGGGCTTGGCTTGTCCTGCCAACTGGGCAACCAACAAAAGTTTGGGGGGGGGAAGCCTGCGATTTCACCCAAGACCACCCAAATGGGTATCGACGATCGGAGCGACGGCAAAACAAATCCCACTGACACGTCCTTCTGCCACAGTACAAGACGGGACAAAGCCTCCCCCCAGGCCTGACAACTGTTCCACCGGCGGGAACCAATCTCCTGCCACGCCGCCCGACTCCAAAACGGGACGAACCGCGCCACACAGGAGCGCAGAATTGGAACACCTGGGTGGGGCAGGGGCATCTAGCCCCCAAAAGACTGTGTAAACGAACTGCCCCAACTGGCCCAGACTCCCCGCCCAACACCGACTCTATCTCCGACCCGACGCGGAACCCGGGAACGACCTGCAGATCCCCGCACTATCACGGCCTCACGCCCGCGGCACCTTCCCCGACACCGGGAGTGCCGGCACCTTCCGCATAGCCGGGGGCACCAGAGGAGGATTGATGGGTACCGGGCCGGGTGACCTGTTCATCTCAGCGAGAGAGGTAAGCCGTGGCCTGCCCAGGCCCTCGGGTGGAGCAAGGGGCGTATTGCGCGCACTGGCGGCGCATGCGGAGTTGCCCAGCCAGCGGACGCGACTGGCCCATGCGGCATGGACGGACCTGGCATGCCCCGGGAGGCTCGAAAGCCGAGGCACAGAGGAGAGCTGGGCCCTGCCCCCGGCCGCCCAGGCCACAGGGGGAGCTGCGGGTACTCGCTGCCCTCCCCACCAAGCGCAGCATGGCAGACCGGGTGGGCCTGCGCTGTCGCCACCGGGACGCCCCAGACGGTGAGATGGCTGGGGGTATGGGGGCGCCTAGCAACCTAGCTGCCACCTCACACTAAATTCCCCAGCCCCAACTGGGACCACACTGACAGAGCAGAACGGAAATAGCACTGGCACAGCGGGCTTCCCCCCACCCGAACCCGGCACCCGTGCCCTGGCAGTGCTGCATCACCGAGGCAAGCCGGGACCAACCCCGACGTATTAATAGGAGAGCGGAGACCCGGCGGGCTCACCACACTTCATCCCGACCCCAGGATCACAATGCGCCGAGGCCCGGCGGTGCCAAGCTCCTGGAGTGATCCGGGCCACAAACCCCTACATGGCCTCTCCCCTACCTCAGGGCTTGCCCCGGATAGAGGAGGGGCGCCGCTGCCCGGTTCCCCCTGGAGCAGTCCTCCCCCCTCCCATGGCGGCCGCTGCCACGCCGATGGCCGGGCATTGCCGCTTGGCTTAAGGGGAGGGGAGATGATAGCACTCACCGGAGAACTGCACCAGAGGAGACCAGGGGCACGACCAAACAGCGAGACGGGTAGCGGTCAAGAGACCGTACAGTGGGCGGGGGAAGGCTTTATACCCCTGTCCCCCTCCCACGGCCGGAAGTGACGCGGCCAGCAAACCCCCTGGTCCCTAGCCCAGGGAGCCTAATCAGCAGACTTCTGTGCCTTCCTGTGGCACTAAGGCGGCCGCCCTTTTGGAGGGTCCCCTACGTGGCCCCCCTGGGCAGCCTTGGCAAAGGAGGGTGACTGGGAGGGACGGCCGCTTACGCCCACTTCCCAAAATGTCACAGTCAAACCTCTTGTGCAAGCCTCTCCTATAGCGATATGATTACAAGAGTGTCAAGAACTCTAGACTGAGATCTAGGGGCTAATTCGTTTCCTATCGGTTTCTGTGCTTCTTGGCATATGGGTTTATGGAAGACTACGCACGGCAGCCCGCCGAAAACGAGAAGCGCTCAGGCCCAATAACACCCCTCCATCCCCAGACTCACTGTAAATATTACTGAAAACTCAGACAAACAAATAATTTGGGCCAGCTGACCCGCACACAGCTCCTCTGCAACATGTACAATGAGTCCAAAACAGGGAAACGGGAGGCACGGGGTGGCTATGGTTCCTCTGAGCGGTATCACTGTATGTGTTTCCGGAGAACAAGAAAAACAAGTTAGGCTGCGCAGCAAAGAGCTCCTACTGCTGTGCGAATTAGGGCCAGTACGCAAGCACAGTGCCTAAGCGGGTCGTATGCCCAGAGGTCGATTAAAAATAACAAGAAAACCAGACAGGAGCCATTACTGACAAACACAGGCCTAGTCTCTCCCCACTCACTGTACTTGCTTGCTGCATGGCATCAGCTAGGCCCCAGTTACTCACACACCTTCTTAGAGGCTATCCACCCTTGCACACGAGGAGGAACCGAGGCCTTTCTCCCCGTTGCCACCACCCACCTCCCGCAGCACTAACGAAGGCGTCAAACAAGATATAAATATTTCACAAAACCGCTCCTTCAAATGGGGGTTCCTCGCCAATCGCCACAAAACAGAACCTATCTTTCTTGCAAACGCCTTTATAGCTACAGCATTCTGCATGTTTTTTCACCTCTGCAATAAATCAGAGGAAAAATGCTAAAAGAAACAAGAGATCCAAAAGGTCAAATGATATCTAAACAGTCTGATTCAACCAATACGGCACAGGAAGAGCCACCCCCGCCTCATTCGTCTACTTATAGCAATATATTTCTAAACACACAGCACTGGCCCAGGTATACAACATTGTTTTCTAAATGAACCACAGCGTCGCCTGTGAACACGGTGCACATCGAGGTATTTTTTATTTATTTATTTAAAGCGGGTATCAGAGCGTTTTACTTTTTTTTTTAAACACAATTTTATTGATTTAATCACAAACAAATGTTATACACATGTCATTGTCATTCGATGGTACATACATATGTAGAAGTATTTCTTCGTTATACTATTTCAGTATTCATCAGTGTCCAAACAATACATCTTATTCCACACGAGATGACTATCACAGTTTACATAAAGCCATGTTTTATTTGTTCCATTTCTACTCATAACATTGCAACGTAACAGTCCTACAACTAAAAATTCCCCCCACCCAACTTTCTGGCCCCCTCCCATGTTTGCATTTGGTAGTATGGTATGCGATCTCGTGAATAATTATAGGATTTGGGAATAATGCATCTTTTAACGACATCGAAGCATTGTGGATTCTCTCAGTATATAATCCTAATCAGGCACATTCGTATTGGCAGGCGTTGCTGGAGAAATTGGGTTTGCACTTTGGGAGACTGGGCGTTCCAATGGATCAACAGCTTTTAATGATTCCAACATCTGATCCCATTCCATAGATATGGGTATTTTACGTAAGCCTCTAGATTCTTCTTTACGTAGCACTCTCTGCGCTGCCCCAGCGAGTCATTTCTGTGTGCCAGGTAAGTAGTGTGGGGGGGAGGGCCGATTTCCATCTCAGAGTAATTGCGCGCTTTGCTATAAGAATAGTCATGTCTGCAAACATATACTGTACTTTCTTCCCTTTCGGGCAAGGATGTAACCCCAATAGGCAACTCTCTGGTGTTGTCCAGACATTCGTGCCCGTCAGTTCTTGCACCAGGTATGCTATGCTGTGCCAGTATCCCCTCAGGCGCGGGCACTCCCACATCATATGGAGTATATCTGCGTCAGGTTCTTGACATCGGGGGCAGGAGAGTCGAGCTTCCGGATACTTACTATTAAGACGGTGTGGCGTAAGATATGCCCTATGTAGGATCATACACTGTATTTATTTAAATTTAGCATTCCTAGATACTTTTTTAGGAAATTCTAATATGGATGCCCATTCTTTTTCCGTAAAATTCCTGCCCAAGTCTCCCACCCACTTTGCTCGCATAGGGGCGAGTGATGTTTTAGCATGTGACCTAATGCCTTTATACAACCAGAGGGTAAGGTGTCGTCCCTCACCCATTAAATGTACCGCGCGTATTAGTTCATGAGTAGAAGGCTCCACTCCATCTGGAGACCAGTGTCGTTTAATATAATGAGAGATGGCGGCATGTAAAATAAATAACGTCTGAGGGACACCATGCGCAAGAGTGAAATTTTCATGATCTGCTAGTGCCTTATCTATAAACAGCGCCCCGATTGTCGTCACTCCTTCCTGTGTCCATTGTGGGATTTTACGGGTAGTGATCAGTCCATTGGCCACAGGTATTCCTAGCAAGGGGATATTGGGCGAATACGGGGGGGGCTCGCTTAGTATATTGTAGCTGTTCGCTTCCAAAACAAGATAGCCGTTTTGTGCAAAGGGGGGACCATGTGAGGTAGTTTAGTATTAAGCAAAAGCAATGTTTGAAGTGTACCTCGGTGAAGGAGTTGTGGTGTGTAGCCAATCTCATGTATGTTTCGCCCTGCCAACCAATAAGAAAGCCATTGTAGCTGACTGGCCATACAATATGCACGAAAATCAGGGGCTCCCAAACCTCCCTCCTCTGGCCTCAATTGTAATTTAGCTAGACTCATCCTCCTGCGACCATTCCCCCAGACAAGTTCTATTAGAAGGGTATCAAGTGTATGAACGTTATGTGCAGGAATCAGTATCAGTAAATTTGTGAAAAAATACAAAAGCCTTGGGAGCATCACCATTTTGGAAATGGCAACTCTGCCCATCACCGACAGGGGCAGCGATGTCCAGAAAGAGATTTGCGCCCTTAAGGATCTAATCGTCGTCATTATGCTGTCATCTAGCAGATCTTGTGGGGATCTATATATTTGTATGCCCAAATATTTAAAGGTATGCGGCGCAGTTGATATAATAAGGTCACCGAAGTTAAGAGGGTCTGGATTGTCCCTAAATTGCATGAAAAATGCATGTGATTTAGAAGCATTTATTGCCAAACCAGAGACCCGCTCAAACTGTTGAAATATGTACGAAATAGGTGCTATAGCTGAGGCTAAGTCTTTCAGAAAGATTATAAGGTCGTCAGCATATGCTGATACTATATGTGTTGATTGGCCTATCCGGATCCCCAGAGCTGCAGCCTCTGTACGAAGTTTAATGAGTAAGGGCTCTAACGATAGAACAAATAATAGTGGCGACAAGGGACATCCTTGTCGTGTGCCCCTCTCCACTTGATATGGATGAGATATGTGGGAGCCTGTCCGGACACGTGCAGTGGGGGCGGTATATAATAATTTAACTCAATTTAGGTACTCCTCCGGGATGCCATAGTGTTTCAGCGTTGCAAACATATATGCCCAATTAAGCGTATTGAACGCTTGCTGGAGATCCAGAGATATACATCCAGCATTACCAGCAAGTTCGGACGATGTTTCCAGTATGTGATGTGGTCTCCTGATGTTGAGGGAAGTATTCCGACCAGGTACAAAACCACATTGGTCAAGGTGAACCAAATGCGGGAGATAAGGAAAGAGGCATCCTGCCAGTATCTTGCTGAGTATTTTATATTCAGTGGGCAATAAGGAAAGAGGGCGATAACCCGACATGTCTCGGGGATTCCTGTTTGGTTTGGGAAGGGACGTGACTAGTGCTTGCATAGTAGTCAATGGGAGAGAGCGTTTCTCATAGGCTGTCTTATATAATTTTTCTAATCGTGGAACTAATTTGTCCACATATGTAGAATAGAATTCTGCCTACAATCCATCTAGCCCCGGCGTTTTATTATTCGGGAGCTCTTTAATGGCAACCTTGTTTTCGGATCTAGTGATTTCGGATAGGATTTTGTAATTCTTTTTGGGCTTCCAGTGTCAGTTTAGGGAATGGGAGATCGCGCAAGAAATCGTCTATTTGGCTCGGGGATGTAGTATCAGGGTCAGTATACAATGTTATGTAATAGGCACTGAATGCCAGATTGATCCCCGCCTAAGTGCGAACCAAAGTGCCATCAGAATAAGGAGTATTCCCTACTAGTTGCGTTTTAAGACGCCATATGTCATGCAGTGTCCAACACGCAGCCCAGGATTGTAGAAATTCCGCTAGCTTGATGGTGGCCGCACCTCGTATCGGGGGATGGGATCGATCCAACTGAACATCTAATACAGAATTGTAGTCACCTCCCAATACCCATGGAAAAGCAACCCAGTCAGATAATACTGCATTCAAGCCGCTGAGATAAGCATTTTGTTCATAGTTTGGGGCATATACACTACCCATAACAATTGGTATACCGTCTAGCATACCCTGTAATAATACATAATGCCCTGCTGTGTCTATACGCTGTTCCCCCAGCACAAATGGCACCCCATGTCTAATCCAAATAAGTGTCCCTCTAGCAAATGCAGAGTAGGATGTGTTATATATTTGGCCCTTCCATTTTTTACGCATTTTGAGTACCTCAGAGTTGGTTAGGTGAGTTTCTTGAAGCAGAGGTATCTGTGCCTTTCGCCTATTTAATTGAGCATGTATCCTGTGGCGCTTATGAACCGATCCCATCCCCCGTACATTCCAAGTAACTACTTTGTATTTACTTAACATAGCCAATCAACAGTCGTACAAGTGCAACGATACATCCCATGAAAGCACGAGAAAGGATTTGCGTAACAGTAGGTGGGATGAGCCAGAAATCCAATAGTACCATTCTAACTATTAAACCCAATACTAGGACCAACAGGAAAACTATGTTGGTCCAAACATATACACAGTCAACTGTTTCCAAATGGTTACATAATGCAGAAACTGCAGAGGGGGTGGTTCCTACTTTAAACATGATGTTACATTCCTACTCAGAGCTACTCTCGTTGCGGGACCCTTAATAATTATACAGTAGTTGAGGTCTGGGGGAAGAGAAAGGGAAAGACAAAATAAATTACACATTTGACAACATCTTACTTCACTTCAGGTCTTAGAGGTGATCTTCAAACTTTGTTCTTCTCCGTGTACTGCCTTGATGTCTTTCAACCGAACAAGTCTTTCACTATTTGTGGAGTGATCGATGGGAATAATACTTCATTGCTGTCAGAGTCAAAGTGCATTAAATTGTCATCCGAGTGTTCCGGTGTCGGTTTTTGGGTAGGTTCTCGCATAGATGATGCCTTCGCCAAGGCTGACTCTCGTTCCAGTAAGGCCTGTTCCGGTGGTGGTCTCTTCGTGGGAGGCCTACAAGTCGATCGATTACGGCGGGTGTTCGGTTTAGTAGATCGCACTGAGGTATGCCGTAGTTGTTGGTCAAGTTTGTCCAGTATTTGAGAGGGGAGGGCAGATTCCAGCCAGTCATTAGCCGCCTCGGGACATTCAAAAAATGAGATTTTTGATTATAAATAATTTTTAAACGTACTGGAAACAGTAGAGCATACTTGAGATCCAATGCTTGAAGTTTTCGCTTCAGTGGTTGGTAAGAGGCCCGTTGTCTCTGTACTTGGACAGTATAGTCCGGGTATAGGGAGATCCGGTTGTTTTCAAATTGTATCGGAGCATTTTCCCAGGCTTTCTGAAGCAGGAGGTCTCGATCCCTGAAATTGAGGATACGGGCTATTAGCGGTTGCTGTGGCATTCCTGCTACTGGCCTGCCCGTGGGGATCCGGTGTGCCCTCTCGACACAGAAAAAAGAGGATAACCCTTCCGGGGCTACGTGCTCTCTTAGCCACTGTTCAACAAATTGGGTTGCATTGGGGCCCTCCGAACGTTCTGGCAGACCTATAATTCGGACTTTATTATGTCGGGCTATTCCTTCCCCATCTTCTACTCTATCAAGTAGGGTGGTCAGTTGTTTGTGCATTTGAGTCAATTGTTCGGCATGTTCTTTGTGTTGTGGCACTATTTCCAGTAACGCTTGTTTATTACTTTTGACTGTCCCAGACAATTTATCATGATCCGCACGTAAGAGAGTAAAACCAGTGGTGATGGTGCCAATTTGATGTTCGATGGACTGACGAGAGTCCCTTATTTCCTGCAAAATTTGGTTGAGTTTATCAGGTGCCGGTGTCATAGCCGTCGGGGGCACACAACTGATTGACGAAGCCTGTGAGGCCGAGTCCGAGTCCCCTTGTGCAGATAGTTCCGCTGGTTGCATCTCGGATGGTTTCCCCTTGGTGCGCCCCATTACTGCACGTATGGACAGGCTGTGGACTGAATAAACGTTCAGGGCGACAGTTACTGAATACGCTTTCAGTACCAATGCGTGAGACCACAGCCCTATTTATTGTATTTCAGTACAGACCCTGAGTAAGGCACTTCAGGTTTTTATGGTGCCAGACGTAGTCACAACTCCGCACTAGCAGGTCCCATCACACTCAGCCGGTATTCGATGTGTAGTATAGGGTAGCTTTGTAGACTGTTCACTGGTCAGTCGGCTCACAGTGGTCAGCCACTCAAGCCCTCAGATCCACCCGGCAGGGAGTCACACATCAATGGGCACTTGGGCAAACGGCGTGCCCCACCATTACCTCTGAAGTGAGTCTGAGGATATTATTTCCCACCTTTAAGATTTTGAGGGGAGCAGAGGGTGGTGCAATACTCCCTACCGTATACTTTGTCTCCCATCCAGCAGAAAAGGAAAAGACAGGCCTCAAGTACCTCACTCCGTGAAGCAGAGAGGAAAGCACTAAACCAAATTCACACTGGTCTGCCACTGAAATTCTGCAGGAATGCACTTCCTCACCTCAGTGCATGCATGTAATTGTGTCCCTGGTATAGTCCACTGCAGCCTGAGTCCTCACGTCCCCGGAGCGAAACCCAGTATTCGCCCAGCACTAAAGGAGCAAAGGGAGGTCTGTGGGAATAGGCAACACCGGCCAGCATCTGCAACAGAGTCGTTCCGTACACACCAGCATGTAAATTCCAGTACCAGCAGGGGGGTCACATTCACTCTGCAGCCGCGAGCTTCAGTGACGCAGCAAGTACGTCGTGTAATGGCGGCGCGACGCCGGACTCAAATCCAGAGTTAATATCAGGCAGCGGGCTACAGATAGACACACCGGGTAAATTGACATCTCAGTTAGAGTTCTTAAACGACGAGAAGAAATCAACCACACATGCGGGAATGAACTGTGTCTCACTGCCTTCGCCTGCTAGGCACAGGTCCCGGGTCCTCCGAATCTCCGAAATTGTTCTCCTTCTCTACTGCCCGGGACCATGCGCACCCCCGGGTCGGTCCCAGTTCTGCTAGGGTTTTCTCCGCAGCCAGACAGGTCCAATTGCCTAGGCAGCTGATGCACGGCCTCCGGTCGAACACTCCCGGGAAGCCGCGCCCTTTTTGTCAATGGGGCTACGCAGTTCGATCTGCAGGTTCTACCAGTGTTGTTGAGCAGCTGCAGGGCTAAGCGAGGCCGCTTCACCGGTCAATCGATTTCCATAGTATCTCGGTCGAGTTGAGGGGAGATTTCATCTGTGTTATCACCAGATTACTCAAGTATTTGCAGGGTTATGTGGGTCCCGGCCGGGAGCTCCGTTAATGTGCGCCCGCCATGCTTGGCAGTTAGCCACGCCCCTATCAGCGCCCTTTACATACGGTTGTGGAAGACATAGTAAGATAGCTGAGGGAGAAAAGTAAACACGTAAGGCAATAAACAACAAGACCAGATAAGGACATTATGGCGGGCGACAATGGGCTGCAGCAAATGAGATGTAGGTAAAACAGCTAAACAGGATTGAGGCAAGAAGAGAAAGCTTCTAGTTCAGCGCAGTGTTCATTAGTAGAGCTTTAACTTCCCTTTTGAAGGCAAGTGTTGAGGGAATCAGTCTTGTTTCCACCGGTAGGGAGTTCCAGATTCTCAGGGCAATGCCAGAGAATGTACGATTGTAGGTTTGAAGTTTTTTAAATTTCTTTGGCTTAAACAGCAGAGTGCTGGTGCTCCTTGAGGGCCAGGAGCCACCAGAGAGTTCAGCTTATTTGACAGGTAGAGTGGGGTATTGAAGTCTAGTGCTCTATGGGTCATACACACAATTTTTAGCTGGATCATTGCCTCAAAAGGAAGCCAGTTGAGCGATTTCAGGTCCGGCGAGATGTGGTTGGTCTTCTTGGAGCCGGTGATGAGTCTAGTCGCAGCATTTAGAGATGCTCTGATGGGGGCTAAACTGAGTTTCGGCAGTCCGCATAGAGTAGCACTGCCGTATTCTAGTCCAGAGATGACTTGTGCTTGGACCGCCGATTTGAAGTCTTCTTGGGGGAGGTAGGGTTTGAGTTTTCTGAGGATGCTCAGTTAGAAGTTCGCTCCTTTGGTAGATGCTCTGATGTGATCTTGCATGTTTAGGTTCTTGTCTAGCACAATTCCCAGTGATTTCATGGAATCAATGATGTGTGGTGTGCAGTTGAGAGCGGTGAGGTTACATAGATATTTCACAACAGTGGGGGGTTTGCCTAGTGGGTGAGATGAGGAGGAATTCCGTTTTAAGGGCGTTTAGTTTGAGATGGTTGGAGGTTACCTAGTTTAGGGTTTTGAGCAGGGTTCCGTTAAGTAACTTGATGTCTTCGGGGGAGGATATTTTCATGTACAGTTGGGTGTCGTCCGCATACATGTGATATTGGATGTTGGATGCTTTAAGTATTACAGTCAGTGGTTCAATGAAAAGGTTAAAGAGCGTGGGGGAGAGTGAGGACCCTTGGGGGACACCCAGCATGCAGGGTCTGGGGTTAGATAGAGTCTGATTGGATTTGACACTTTGCGTTCTGTTGTTGAGGAAAGAGGCAAACCATTTAAGGACCGTGCCTGAGAGCCACATCCTGCATTCCAAGAGGTTGAGTAGATTGTCATGTTTGACAGTGTCGAATGCAGATGATAGATTGAGTAGAATTAATAGGCAAGCTTCATTCTGGTCAAGCAAAGTGAGAGCATCGTCCACTATATGAGTGATGGCCGTTTCGGTGCTGTGGCCAGTGCAGAATCCCGATTGGAATTGGTCGAGAAGTTGGAATTTCTCAATGTGTTTGCGCAGTTGTTCATGTACACATTTCTCCAGTAGTTTTGCAAGGGTAGGGATGTTTGTGATTGGTCGGTAGTTATTGAAGTCTTCTGGGTCCGCCAAGGGTTTCTTGAGAATAGGGAGCACTTGGCCAGCCTTCAGGCAGTCCGGGATCTCACCTTGAAAAAGAGAGGCGTTGATGATCTTGGACCAGAGCGGTACTAGTGATCCTATCATTTCTTTAAAGAAGTTGGGGGGAAGGGGGTCATTGAAGTGATTTGAAGGTTTCAGGGTCGAAAGTATGTTGAGGATGTCAGTGTCATTGAGGGGTGTGAATTGACTCCAAGAGGCATTGTTTTTGGGGGAGAGACAGGGAGGCGTGGGAAGGGGCGTGGGTAAAGAGGCGTCAGGAGAGGGTGAGAGTTCGAGTAAAGCAGACTCTAGATCTGATTCGATCTTATTTGCCTTTTCGAGGAAGAAGTCAGCGACAGCATCGCAGTTTGGCTGAGGGCGAGAGATGAGCTGAGATTGGATAGAGGTGTTGTTGATTGTGTTTTAATCAGCTCAAATAGCCGTTTCGGGCGATTTTTGGCTTTGTCAAGTTGGGCTTTGAAGAAGGTAACTTTTGCCGTTCTAATGAGTTTGTTGTATCTACTTCTTTTTAGTCTTAGAGTTTTTAGAAGGTCAGTGGATGGAGTGGATCTCCAGGTGCGTTCAGCTAGTCTTAGGCTGCGTCTGTCAGCATTTAGGCTGTCATTGAACCATGGTTTGGAGTCTTTGAGGGCTATTCTTTTTAGTTGAAGGGGGGCCGTTGCATTCAGGGCAGACAACATGGTGTTGTTATAGTGCTCAGTGAGGTCGTGAACATCGGTCAAGTTTGCAGGCGGCGGTAGGGAGACATTGCAGCGAGATATGAGCTTATGTACGTTTGTATTATGGAGCGATCTTTTCCATTGTTTTAGTTTTAGTGGTTGTGAACTTTTGGAATTCCAGCTTTCAAGGATAAGGAAGTTGATATAGTGATGGTCCGAACAGTCACAGGGGAGAATAGATTCAAGATGAATGGAGTTGGGGTTGGAAATGATTAGATCTAGGGTCGAGCCTAAGTTGTGTGTGGGACTGTCACAGAATTGAGCGGGGAGAGGTCAGTTAGGAAGTTTTTGAGAGTGTTAACCGCCTGATCATGCGGGTCATTCCAATGGAGATTGAAGTCACCAAGGAAGATCTGGGGGCAGTGTCGGCCCAGGTTGGAGGAGATGGTTTCCATAGTTTGTTCAGTTAGAGGGAGGTTATCTCCTGGGGGGTGGTAGAAGATGTGCAGGCTGCATAGGGGTCTGTGTGTGCTAGTGATGTCTATACATAAGTATTCACAGGATGAGAGATTAGCTGAAGGGGACTGTTTTGCTGAGAGAGAGTTGCGGTAGATACAGGCTATGCCACCTCCCGTTTTCTTAACTCGGTCGAGTCTGATAATGTTGTGGCTGGGAGGGACAAGAATGTCAAGGATGGGGCCTGAGGAGTCAGTGAGCCAAGTTTCGGTGAGGATAAGGAGGTCAAGATTTTGGGCAAGGATGAGATCTGCAAGGTCCGTGGCATGTTTCACCGCTGATCTACAGTTAAGTAACATGCATTTCAGGTGTGATTTGTGGGCAGTGAGCGAGGGCTGTATAGTGGGGATCTGCATGAGGTTATTAGTGTTTAAGGCATTGGTGTTGTGTCTGGGCGCTCTATAAGGGTTGGATGTGATGCTTTGTATGGCTTCCGTGTTGCCTTGATTGGGATAGGTCGAGCTAGGGGCATTTAAAGGGGCTGTTTGTGAGGTTCTAGCAGGGTCTGAGATGGACGAATGCGGGGCGTTGTAAGCTCCGAGGAGGGAAAGAATATCTGGTTCTGATAATTGATTTTTGGATCTGGCGGGTCTAGATGGGGCGTTAGGGTAGGGAGTGGTATTCCAATTCAGGACATTTAGTGACTATTTGTCTACTTCTGGGCCCTGCACTAGCACAGCATAAGAGAACTCATTCGGCTGTCATTTGCCAACTGATTGACTCGAGAGAGGCTTGGCACATCTAGACTATCACTGGTGAAATGGACAACATATACCTCCAGGGGAGGTTTGTCAGCTATAGGGATGGACTTACCTTTACTGTGACACCAAATAAAGCAAAACCCCTGATTGCACTCATGACAATGGGGAGGTGTATGTTTGGGGTGTTTACTAATGCCCACCCGACAACCCTGGTGTTATATACATATGTTGTGAAAAATGCACAACAAAAACAGACTATGAAAGTGCGTGCCCTTTCGATTTTGGAAGAGGTATTACAAAATAATATTTTTATTGGGATAGATACATGCAAAAAAAAAAATAACCTATGCTAATGCCACATATTGGGCCTTATAAATTTACCAGGAAAGAGAGAAAAAACACACACGTACACCTCACTGTGTGGTTATAAAATCGTATGGTTAAGCCTGTGACAACACTGCACTCTCGGGGGATTTACGTTTCTCGTGGATGGCAAAACTTTATAAATATTAGTTTTGCAAAATAAAAGGAGGGACAAAAATAACGTGAACTGCTCTTAATCGCACCGTGCCCTACAATAATAACACCCTGCCCACGGTGAGGTACCAGCGTGGAAGAGATCACTGAACACAGCTTCCCTCGAGAAGCGAGGCTTCTTTCTACCAGTGATTCCTCATCGAGCAGGAAGGCTTCGCTGTTGCTTTTCAAGGCCCATAGATTCTCTCTGCCTCGCTCGCCCCCACCCAACCGGCTCATCTGTTGTCTGCGTGTATCTCCCTTTCCCTCTGCCACCGAACCACCCACCCAGGCCCCCAGGAACCCAGACACACTGCTGGAAACACAACTGACCTGCTTCTGGGAATCTTGCATGTAAGTGTGCTACTAGGTCGCACTGACTCCAGGAACTGCTGCTCGGATTTCACATGCGTGCAAGGAAAAAAAAAGAAAATAGTGCTTACAGGCTAAATAACACGTACTGTGTAACAAGCGAAGTAAAGGGGCCAGTAGCCATGGGAGGTTACAAATGAAGACTAGGCCGTACTAAGGAGGGACTAACAAGCCTACTACCCAATTAACCAATCAGAAGCCTACATTTACAAAGGACAACGGAACAAGCCAATGACAAACATGGGCGGAGAGTGGGCGGGGCTGCTCTTCCATACTCCACTACAGCAGATCGCCGGAGCAGTGCATGCACGCTGACTCAGGCTTGACCTAAAAATTGGGTATGGGATTCTAAAAAGGAGTGCTTATGCCTGCCACCTCCAACTACCTACACAAACAAAGCTCTAGGCACAAAGTTTAGGAACAATTGATGTCTGGCTACTTAGCCTGTTCTAGCTTCTCATTATTAGTGGAAGGGGCACATTGCCTCACTCAGTACCTCAGCTGTGCCCATGCTCTCCCAGCAACCTATGCGTACCTAGCTGTATGTCCTGCTGACTGTCTCATTGAGGTTTCTCCCTCAGGAGTCAGGTAGAGTCAGCCCAGTTCTGATTGGCAGTGGGGACATTTATTTGTATGCATCATGTCAGTGTACTCAGAATCCCATCATTATTTAAGGGGTGTCACCTGCAACACACCGATTGATTTCCTTCTGCACCAGAAAAAACATCATGATTCGGCCCTAGAGAACATGAGCCATGCTTATTACTTTAATTCTTCTAAATGGTGGGTCTGCAGCACGAGCCTCACACTGCAAACCTGTTAACTAAAAGTACAGTACTAACTCTACCTTGTCCTGGTCTGTTATTAACCAGTACTATGCACAGACTGCAACAGCAAAGACATCATTCTGTTGCAAATAATTGGAATGCAGCAGCCATACAGTGAGGTGGGTCATAGTTGCACTAAATACATACCAGTCTTGAGTGTTAGTCTGGAATGTTTTTCAGCAATGGAGCTGATCAGCTGCAGAGAGCATAGTACTTCATATTAATTGTGACACCCTGAAATGGTGTGATTGCATGTTCAGTTACTGTGCCCTAGTGAGTAAGTCAGTCAACTAAGTCAGTCAAAGTTGACTTGAGTGAGGTCATATTCAGAACATTGATGGGGAAAGGGGCAGCCATGGTTCCTTCAGAAATTAAACAGATTTGAGGCAGCTACATCTCACAAGTAACTTAGGGGGTATTTAGGATGGCGTAACGATCGCCACCACCGGGCCGGCGGTGGCAATCATTACGCCATCCTACAGAGAAATGCCCCCGCCATATTATGATGGCGGGGGGTATTGCGGCAGACGCAAAGTGCGTCTGCCGCTTTTCCGCCGGTCGGCAATCGCTACGATTGCCGGCCGGGCGGTCTTGGGCCACTAATATGGTGGTGGTGCCTAGCAGGCACCGCCAGCCATATTAGGATGCATGTCCTGAAAGGCCTATCCATGGCGGCGATGCCGCCATGGAAAGGCAGGCGGGGATTTGCTTTGGGGCCCGTTGCGGGCCTCCGGGGATGTGGGGGGTTGGGAGGTGCACTTGGGGGCTACCTATGGTACCCCGCTACATTTCCATGTACAAGGTGGCAGGCACCGAGTGGTGCCTGCCTCGTTGTGCATGGAAATGCACAACATGGCCATTAGACATTGCGGCGGGTGCTGCAGCCAGCAGCACCTGCCGCAATGTTAAATTGCCAGATGCGACCGCCGGGGTGGCGGTCGCATCATGACCGCCGCACGGCAGGGGGGCGGTCCCATTACCGTTAGGATGGCGGGCGGACTAAAGTCCACCCGCCATCCTAATCAGCCCCTTAGGGTTCTATGACAGAACCACACATAGCTAAACCACATGTGCCTTAACAACGCGGTTGTAACAACTAATGCATCTTAACCACCCATTCCTTTACCACGCAAGTCTTTACAATGACTTGCCTTAGGGAAAGCGTTGGACTTTGGAACTGTATAATTTACTATTCCATCTCCAGTCTGCGAAACAGTAGGGAAAGCGTTGGACTGCTTTACCTAAGGCATGTTGTTGTAATATATAAAAAAGAGAGAGGAACCCTTGGTAACCCAAAGGACTAGGGTTCAAACAAGAACTTTATGCAAAAACGTCCCTTGGGAATGTTTTGTGTCCACACCTTACTTCACACTCGTAATCAAAGTCACATGCATATAGATCCAATCATACCGACCACATCCACGCCTTGAGTCTGCTACGTATTGGCACAAAAACCTATAGTTTATTAAATTGATAAAAATATTTTTTATTAAAACAATATATTTTTCAAGACATTACACAATAAAACCAATTCTATCAGAAAAAACACAATAGAGCACTTACAATGCATTCAATAATAGAATCAATTGATCCCAATAAAATACAAAAAATATTGCACGAGAGTTTAAAAACAGACAGTAACTTTTGTCATCAGTTGCCGCAATCAAAAAACAAGATTTCACCACATACACCTTGATGCCTTACAAGTCATAAACATCTAAGGTAATGTTCAAACAGATAGATTTGTGGCTTAAATACAAGCGTCGACGCGTTTCGAAGGTATGTTCACATAACACCTTCTTTTTCAAGACAATGATAGTGTTACTCCCGTTCTTTTTAAAAATCTATGAACATAAACAAATATATTTAAAATACAATAGTAATCTCTTCATCTAATTTACAACCATCTTTATAATACCTTTAATTGTTTAAGCTCTATATGTGCATATACATATATAAAGAAGCAGGATAAAATATTTTATGCCAATACTGCGAACCCCCAAACACCCCTATGTTTCTTAACCATCATAATCAATCAGAGTAACACTATCATTGTCTTGAAAAAGAAGGTGTTATGTGAACATACCTTCGAAACGCGTCGACGCTTGTATTTAAGCCACAAATCTATCTGTTTGAACATTACCTTAGATGTTTATGACTTGTAAGGCATCAAGGTGTATGTTGTGAAATCTTGTTTTTTGATTGCGGCAACTGATGACAAAAGTTACTGTCTGTTTTTAAACTCTTGTGCAATATTTTTTGTATTTTATTGGGATCAATTGATTCTATTATTGAATGCATTGTAAGTGCTCTATTGTGTTTTTTCTGATAGAATTGGTTTTATTGTGTAATGTCTTGAAAAATATATTGTTTTAATAAAAAATATTTTTATCAATTTAATAAACTATAGGTTTTTTGTGCCAATACGTAGCAGACTCAAGGCGTGGATGTGGTCGGTATGATTGGATCTATATGCATGTGACTTTGATTACGAGTGTGAAGTAAGGTGTGGACACAAAACATTCCCAAGGGACGTTTTTGCATAATGTTGTTGTAATGACATGTGTGGTAAAGGAATGCGTGGTTAAGGTGTATTCTTTGTTCCGACCATGTTGCAAAGGCAACGCGTGATTTAGCTATCATTGTTATTGCTGTTTCCCATAAGAGACTCTTCTTCTTACTGTTTTTTTTGTACCATAGACTCATTCTCCTCATACTGTGTCAGAGAAGAGCTGTCAAAGAAAGCCTTATTAAGGTTGAGGATGGGGACACTGTGGCACTCATATCACTCTCTATCGCACTATGCACACTGTGTGCGCAGTGAAAGACAGCTCAGGCAGCTCTTTCCCATCCTACAAGACAACAGGCTCCAGAGGCAGGTGTCACAGGGTTAGGTAGCACACACAGGCACAGTACCAGTGATTCCTTAGGGCCTTTGTGCTGGGCAAGAGACAGGCAAGTAAAGAAGGCAAATCAGCAATAAAAACAATAAAGGCAACTTCGCATTACAGCCTCTTTTTCTTGTTCACAATATGATACCAATTTAATGATCAGTGAGGTGATGTTCCTTAAACTAAAGGCAGTCTCCACGTAGCAGTCTAAAGACTATGTAATGGAAGATCTACAGAGGGAAGTATAACCCTATTTTGTTTTCTCTGTTTATCACTGGAATACACATAAAGTCCATAGACTGGCTGCTTCAAGGTGCTTGGTGTAAGTAGCGTTGAGAGGATGAACATAAAATGATGACTGGTGAGCAGGGGCATTGCTTTTAGTGCATTTCACAGTATAAACACCAGTTATTAACAAGGACTGTTAACCAAGGCAGAATCTAAGGGCTAGATTTACCAAAGGTTTTGCATCCCCTTTGCACCATACAAGGGGACGCAGGGTAATGCAAAACCTAGAATGACATTTACCAAGCCACGGAAAACCATCTTGCATGGCCCTGCGTGGCTTGATAAATCTGGAGTAATGCAAGGCAGCGCAAGTCACTGCCTTGCATTTCTCTGGCCCAGGGAGGCGTTCAATGGGTGGAGTGTGGGTGTTCCCACGTACCAACCCATGGATATTGGCAAATTCTCAGATTTATCCTGAGTGGTAGACTTGGGAATGCGTTACAATGCTACACCTTTCCAGGAGTGGCGTAGGGAGGAGAAATATATTTATTTCTCCTCATATTTTCCTCTTTCTATGTGTGCTGCAGAGGGTGCAGAGACAGAATATCAAATACAAAATATCGAGTTGCACAAATATCAAGTTGTTAATATCGTGGGTCAGAAATATCGACAGCAAGAATATCGTGGTCAAGAATGTCGACTTAAGGTAAGTAACATTGATTTTAAAAATATCGAAGTGTTTAATATCATTTGCAAAAAGATAGTTGTTAAACGTATTGTTTTTTATTATTCTTATGTATTTTAGTATATATTTTATATGTATGTGATGTATTTTTTGTATAAGAATTGTTTGTATTTTTAAAATATGTGTTACATTTTTAATAGTTATTAATTTTTTTATTTGAATTTTGCGCTTTCAGTACCGTAGCTGGTTGTGGGTTTATAAGGGAATAGGGTGGGAAGTAATTTAATTATAGTAAATGTATTAATTTTTTTATTTTAATTTTGTGTTTTCAGTTCCGTTTATAGGGGAATAGGGTGGGACGTAATTTAATTATATTAAATGTATTGATTAATTTCTACTTGCTAATATTTGTTTAATTGAGATGTTATAGTGTTAAATGTGTAAAGTAATTTATTATTAATTAATTAATAATTGGTTGTTAATTAATTTTAATTAATTAATTGGTAATTAATTATGGTATTTGTGTAATTATTTTAAGTGTGTGTTGTGGTGTTTATAGGTATAAAGGGTGGGAAGTAATTTATTTTTAATTTATGAATTAATAATTTGTTGTTAATTAATTTTAATTAATTAATTTGTTATTAATTTTGGTAATTTTGTAATTAATTTTAGGTGTGTGTTGTGGTGTTTGTAGGAGTAAAGGGTAGGAAGTAATTTCTTTTAATTTATGAATTAATAATTGGTTGTTAATTAATTTTAAATAATTAATTTGTAATTAATTTTGGTGATTGTGTAATTAATTTTAGGTGTGTGTTGTGGTTTTTATAGGTGTACAGGGTGGGAATGGTGGGAAGTAATTTATTTTTAATTGATTAATTAATAATTGGTTGTTAATTAATTTTAATACATTAATTGGTAATTAATTATGGTAATTGTGTAATTAATTTTAGGTGTGTGTTGTGGTGTTTATAGGAGTAAAGAGTGGGAAGTAATTTGTGTTTAATTAATTATATATAGTTGTTAATTAATGCTAATTATTTGATATTTATTTTGGGTAATTGTTTTTTTTTGTGTGTTGTTTTTACTTTTAAAGGGGTCAAGGGTGGGTATTAAATACATTGTAATTATTTAATAATTAGTTGTTAATAGTAATAGTTTTTAAGTTTAAAATAAGTTTTAATTGTGTTTTATTATTTTATAGTTTAGTTTAGGTGTGTGTTGTGGATATTATGGTGTTAAAGTGTGTGTAGTCAATTAATGTTTATTCGTTTTTTTTAATAATAATATTTTTTTCATTCATGATTAATTATGTTAATTATGTAAATACATTTAATTAAAAATGTTGAAGTGTTTTGTTATTGGTGTGGAGTTATAAGATAGGAAATAAAATAAATACATTTAAGTTTTAATTAATTTGTTTGTTTGTAAATATTGCCTAGTTTAAAAGAATTATTTTCTTTGTAAATGTATTTATTATTTTATTTTATATAATATTTGTAGTTTTTTGTTATATGTATTTAGTATCATAATATGTGTTCTTTTTATATGTTTAATATTTTTTTTACATTTGTTTTTTATATTTATATATTTCTTTATTTTTAATATATATTATTTTTCTAAGTTTTTGAGTGTGAATAATAATTTTTTTCTCTGCTATCCAACACTTTCCCTACTGTTTCTCTCAGTGTAGTGGGAATAGTAAATGTTACCCCTCTGCTATCCAACTCTTTCCCTACTGTTGCATTCACTGGAGTTGGAATAGTAATTTTTACCCTCGGCTATCCAGCACTTTCCCTACTGTTGTACTCACTGGAGTGGGAATAGTAATTTTTACCTGTCTGCTATCCAACACTTATCCTACTGTTGCACTCATTGGAGTGGGAACAGTAATTTTTACCCCTCCGCTATCCAACACTTTCCCTACTGTTGCTCTCACTGGAGTTGGAATAGTAATTTTTATCCCTCCGCTATTCAGCACTTTCCCTACTGTTGCACTCACTGGAGTGGGAATAGTAATTTTTACCCCTCCGTTATCCAACACTTATCCTACTGTTACATTTAGTGGAGTGGGAATACTAATTTTTACCCCTCCGCTATCCAACATTTTCCCTACTGTTGCACTCTTTGGAGTGGGAATAGTAATTTTTGCCCCTCCGCTATCCAACACTTTCCCTACTGTTGCTCTCAATGGAGTGGAAATAGTAAATGTTACCCCTTTGCTATCCAACACTTTCCCTACTGTTGCACTCACTGGAGTTAGAATAGTAATTTTTACCCCTCCGCTACCCAGCACTTTCCCTACTGTTGCACTCACTGGAGCGGGAACAGTAATTTTTACCTCTCCGCTATCCAACACTTACCCTACTGTTGCACTCAGTGGAGTGGGAATAGTAATTTTTACCCCTCCGCTATCCAACACTTTCCCTACTGTTGCTCTTACTGGAGTGGGAACAGTAATTTTTACCCACCCGCTATCCAACACTTTCCCTACTGTTGCACTCACTGGAGTGGGAATAGTAATTTTTTCCCCTACGCTATCCAACACTTTCCCTACTGTTGCTCTCACTGGAGTGGGAATAGTAATTTTTACCCCTCCGCTATCGAACACTTTCCCTACTGTTGCACTGTTTGGAGTGAGAATAGTAATTTTTACCCCTCCGCTATCCAACACTTTCCCTACTGTTGCACTCACTGGAGTTGGAATAGTAAATTTAATTGTTTTGCTATCCAACACTTTTCCTACTGTCGCACTTATTGTAGTGGGCAATTTAAGTTAAATATTTTTTCATAGTTTAATGTTTTAATTTACTGTAGAATTTCTTTTTTTATATTTTAAATTATTTTTATATATATATATGTATATATATATATATATATATTATTTTTATATCATTTTAAAGTTTTAAAATAAATTAAAGATAATAGTTTATTTATTATTTTAAAGTAAATATATATGTAAAAATTATTAAGTGTGTGTTTATTTTTTTTATTAAGTTTATTTGCAACATTTTGGGGTCGATTCCGATTCGGGCCGGAAAAAGCACCGACCGACTCGGAGCCGGAAAAATTACCGACCGACACGTACCAGTGGCGCCCGACACGCCAAGTACGATGCAAGCCGCGATAAATCCGACCGACACGTCAGGAAACCAAGCCGACCGACCGAGCCGCTCGGAAAATAGCAATCCGGCCGGAAAAACACGCGAATCCAACCGACCGACACGCACCCGGAACAAATCCGACCGAATCGTACCCGCCAACTCCAACCCGCAAAGTACGATGCAAGGCGCGAAAAACACGACCGAGTCGGACGGAGGACAAGCCGTACGACCGACACGCATAAAAAACCGAGCCGAAGCAACACAATACACCGCGACCGACGCGTACGCAGCATACAAAACTGCACAAACACAGCGTGAACGAAACGGAAAACACCGTACGAGACCAATGCAGGGTCCGACTCGGTCACAAGAACGTTCCAACATACACAAACAGCACAAAGGAAAAATCAACCAAAAAAAGGCCAAACAAGCAATTACCAAGCCAATAAATACTGGGGGGGTGGGGACAGAGAACAAAGACACACCAACAACTCCACCTATATAAAGGACACAAATCACTACCATGAGCCTTTGCAAATGCCATTCCACTGCCAGCACCCAAGAGAAAGCAACCACACACCCACAGCTCATCCCTCACACAAGCCACACACCAGCAGCACACCAACAAATACCTACCTCACATACACCCAGCACAACACACACCCACACACCCTCACCTGCACACCAACACACACATCACCCACCATCACCACCCATCACCATGCCCCCAAGAAGAATCACAAGTTCCTAGATTGTGAATTGGAAGTCCTGGTAGACGAGATCCTCAGGGTAGAGCCACAGCTGTTTGGCACATTGGTCCAACAGACCCCCATGTCGCAGAAAACCAAGATGTGGAGAGGATCATCAACAGGGTGAACGCCCAATCACCATGTCGGCGCACAAAGACCGACATCCAGAACAGGTGGTATGACGTGCGCAGGAGGGTACGGAAACTGCTGAAGCAAGACTACATCAACAGCCAACACACCGGCAGTGGCCCTCCTGCCAAGCCAATATACCTCAGGCCCTGGGAGGAGAAGGTGCGGGCCATCCTACCGCCAGTGAGCATATATGGACTAGAGGACATCCCAGAGCCTGGTGAGTACACAACAAATGTACACAATATACTGCCACAAAACACACACATCACTGTCAAGGGAGAGTCAAACCATGCACTCATAGCAATTACACAGCAACTAGAACAGAATCATCCCAAAATGTGTATGTCAGTCAGATAAACACAACACATGCCATCAAAAAAGTCACATCCAACTGTGCCAACACATGTACAAACACAACCACAACTACAGCTAGGCAGTGGCACAAATAGAACTAACACACACATCCACACATGTAGCCACCACAACAACACCAACACACAGCGAAGACCACTCAAAGGAAGGAATTCTGTGTATGCTGGCCAAGTCAGTGTAGCCAATAGCATCATGGGAGTCGCAGTCACACATATTGCCCCCCACAACTGTCCCATCAACACCACCATGAACCATGCGCACATCACAGGGAGTGGAGAAGGACTCACAAGATGGCTGACACTGGCTACTGCTGTGAGGAGCACAAGGCCCTGCTGGCAACTGTGCACCAACAAACAGCAGGACACCACTGACTGACATCCTGAGAGACAACTTACACTCCCTGCAATGCAAGCACGTTCCATGGTGGGATATCTGGCTGGCTGGGTGGGAAGGGGGACTTGCAGCACTGACCATAGTCACCAGCACCTCCCCTCACACCCCCCCCAACACAAACTCCACAGTACCCACCTGGTAGAATGCAATGCCCTCCATCCTAACACAAGATCCCACAAAGCACCACCACCCTGGGTTATGTTGTGTGAAGCACAGGGACACTCTTGGGACTCTTAGCCAAACAACTGCCAGGACAACACTCCCAGCCATCCTGTCAGCACAGCCAGCCCACCCCACAGGGAAGCAGAGTCAAAAGGAAGGAAGCATGGGCATGCTGGGAAGGGGGTGGAGGCAATAGCATGATGGGAGTCGTAGTCACAGACATTGCTCAGCCTCACAACTGGCCCATCAACACCACCCTGAACCATGCTCACATCACAGGGAGTGGAGAAGGACTCACAAGATGGCTGACACTGGCTACTGCTGTGGGGAGCACAAGGCCCTGCTGCCAACTGTGCACCAACAAACAGCAGGACACCACTGACTGACATCCTGAGAGACAACTTACACTCCCTGCAATGCAAGCACGTTCCATGGTGGGATATCTGGCTGGCTGGGTGGGAAGGGGGACTTGCAGCACTGACCATAGTCACCAGCACCTCCCCTCACACCCCCCAACACAAACTCCACAGTACCCACCTGGTAGAATGCAATGCCCTCCATCCTAACACAAGATCCCACAAAGCACCACCACCCTGGGTTATGTTGTGTGAAGCACAGGGACACTCTTGGGACTCTTAGCCAAACAACTGCCAGGACAACACTCCCAGCCATCCTGTCAGCACAGCCAGCCCACCCCACAGGGAAGCAGAGTCAAAGGATGGAAGCATGGGCATG